>CM031860.1:23225903-23561261 GCA_018697195.1 Certhia americana
CGATGGGAGGAAGCGGCGGCACCGGACCGGGCTGCGCCGCCTGTTCCCGCGGGCACCGAGGTGAGCGGGGGGCGCGGGGACCCCCGGGCCGGGCGGGGGCTCCGCGCTGCCGGGGGGCGCGGCCGGGCAGTGCAGAGTGCCGCCCGCCTGCGTGGGTCCTTCGCCGCCTTCCCGAGGCGGAGAGAGCGCTCCCGGGGAGACGGGCTCCCCTCCCGCCGCACCCCGGGCCCGGCCGGCCTGTGCCTCGTCCTGCGGGGCACAGCGGGGTCGGGCCGCTCCCGCCGGGTCGGCACGCCGGTGTCCGGCGGGAGCCGGAGGGCAGCGGGTGCGGTGTTCCCCGGGTGCGGTGTTCCCCGGGCGCGGTGTTCCCCGGGCGCGGTGTTCCCCTGGGCACAGCCCAGCCTCCAGCGCCCTCCGCGGTGCCCCGTGGTGTCGGTGGAAGGGAAGGGAGTGAGGATGTGTGGCGGCCCCTCGGGTGGTCTCGGCGGCAGGACCCCCACAGGGCACCTTAGGCAGGCACCTGCTCCGGGGGGAGGACACGGCGGTGGGGCTGAGGGCTGCTCCCATGGGAGCCCTTTCCCTGCGGCGGGGCCAGCGCGGCAGCTGGAACCCGAACGAAAGAGAGCCGCAGTGGAGCCCTCCGGCCGAGCCCCGTCAGGTGCTGGCAGGGTCGCGGTGCAGCACTGGGCTTTTGTGGGATGAGCTGAGTCGGGAAAGGCGAAATCGCTGAATAGCGTGAGCTGCGTGTTCTTTGTAACCCGCGGGTTTTGGCAGGATCGGGGGCTGGTCATCGCTGTTTGCAGCTTCTCTGCCTGCAGTCGGCAACTAGTTGCTCCCTTGGTAGGGTTGTTGTTGAGACACAGACACCCAAATGCTGTGGTTGGGCTCGGCGTTGTTCTCATGAGAACTTGGAGGGCGCCTGATACAGAAACGTGGGCAGGGGAGAACATAAGGTGTGAGTTAAAGGGAGTCATGTCTTGCAGTGGGAATTATGAAATGCCCTTCAGTGTGTCGTGCTCTTCACCTGGTAATTTGTGTATGCAAACAAAATCTGTGTCCGTCTCAGTGGCAACTGCCTTTTTTGCAAGAAACAAATTACTTTGGAGTGTTTCTCTTACCTGAGGAGAAAGGTGTCCCCACCCTCTAACTTTTAAATTACATTTCCTAGTTAGATTAGCTTGGCTAAAACAATGATTGAGACAAATAAAATATTTCTTCTATGCTAAATACGGACACAATTAAAACGTGCAGTAAAGAGATTACTTTAGAGCTTTGGTGCTTCTCGGGCTATTTTGGATAACAGACATGCAACAATGAGGTATAATTGCGACATCGTAAACGTTTGTTCTTTCGTCCTATTTTTTTTTTTTTTCCTTTTATCCTTTGAAAAGTGTGGAGAGGCTCTTTAGGAGTTAAAGTTTTGCTTGGCTTCTATTAGGCATCCCAGTCCCAGCGTGTCTTGGTATTCTGTAGTTCGCAGTTGGAACGGCTGCGTTGTTCCCCACCTCCTCTTGCTGCCCTTCCTGCTCAGAGGCACCTGCTGATACCAGCACGCAGCCCAGAACCTGTCCTGGCTGCCGGCTTCTCTCCTCTCCCACCCACGGTAGTGGTGGGAGCCTCCACTGGGAACAGCTTTGAGCCGCTCCTCCAGAGAGGCAGCATGAGAAGTGAATTTTGACCAGTCTCGTGGTGTCTGGTAACTCGAGACCCACATCCTCTTTCAAGCAGGTGACCTCTGTCACCTGGATCGTGCTTATCTGTCAGAAAACAAAGCTGAATGCCAGCCTTTATGCTGTGCCTTTCATGCCTTCCTTCCAAATACTGATTCCTCCCCTTTCCTGGTTCTAGCTGTTACCTCATCTAAAGCAGTACAGGGCTCGTTGGATTGAAAACAGTTTTTCCTGTTCTATCTATCTTTACATCTAGGCTGGGATGTTTTCTTCCCCGTGCCTTCTCCACTCCTTTCACTAGGAGTGTCCCTTGTCTAGCTCAGAAGTGCTCAGGCCTGAGATCAGTCGTTTTCCACTCCTGTGTGTTAGTGCTGGGACTCTGATGATTCATCTCCTACGACTCCGTTCCATTAGGATTTGATCCTGTTTTTCCTAAAGCATATGGATTTATTGAAAGTCTCAAAACCAGGTTCTTGAATGTTGCCTAGGGCATGGTTGGTCAGTCTGTCTGTGTCTCTTTCTTCTTTTTCTTTTTTTTCTTTTTTTTTTTTTGTGGATGTGTGGGAACCCAAGTTAGAAAATGATAATGTTGAATACTTCTTTGTGATGGTGGAAAACTAGCTAATACATTTTTCATTTTTAAATTAGTAGTAGGGAGGAAAAGTGTTTTTCCTAGTTGAGTATTTCTTTAAATTAATGCAACACTTAATTGCTTTGAGTGGTTAATCTCTTTCCACCACCTTGCACCTGCTTTTTTATGCCTCTCTGCTTCTATGATCATGAATTTGGGAGGAGAGGCATGAACATACAGAGCCCTGTAATAGCAGCTGGGTATTAATTCTGACTTAAATTCGAAACACTCTATCCTGATTCACTTTCTTTGTAGCTTCTCTCCTTTTTACCATGCCATTAAAGTATTTTCCATCATGTCTGTGATTTAAACCTCATACAGGTTTTTCTATATGTTTTCTATTCTTGTAAATACCGGGATAACGTAAGGTATGAGATTAGAAAATCTGAAGCAGGAGAGAGAAGTTCATTGCTACCTGAGCAAGGTTTTGAGAAGAAAAGGTACTGTGCATGATTTTGTGTTGTTTTCCATTGATTTCAGTGAAGCTGTGAGTGACTGAGTCCTTGCAGACCTGGAGAGAATTTGCCCTAAGGCTCGTTTCTGTGACCTGGCTCTGTTTGTTCATGTACAGTCTAGTGATGGATCTCTGGCAAAAATAGTGAAGTTTTCCCAGCATTATTATACAACTTTAAATTGATCTGGGTTGCTGTTAGCTCTATGTGAACCCTGCTGAGGAGGCATACCACTAAGTCAGTGCCAAATTTCTGATTTGGTGGTGTTCCTGTGCCAGTGCATTACTTGAGCTTTTTCTGTTGAGTTTTCCTGAGACTAAGTTTTGCTCAGGGGCTGTCTCTCTCCTATCTGAGTTTGTATTGTGTGCCATCTTTGAATTTTTAAATTTTTTTCTTCTAAGTTCCCAAATATTTTTTTATGTGGTAGCTTCCAAATTTCCATAAAATTATGAGCTTCCTCATTGATATGTATTTGAAACACTTTAATTTGTTTTCTCTGAGACTTACGAATTAAATCTGTTTCAATAGATTTGGCTTATCAAAAGTGTGGGTTGTGGAAGTCATGCTCTTACCTGAAGGTTTGCTGCTAATAACAGCATTTTTATTTAGAAGGTAACAGTGTAAGAAAAGTGATAAAACCCATTGTGACTCCTGTTAAGTTGATTTATGAGCTAGAGGTAAAAACTTCCCTAAGTATTTAAGGCTTTGCGTATGTTCCATGCTTAGGATGGGTTCTGTTCCTACCAGCTTCTCTGTCCTTTTTCTCTCTTTCTGTTATTGAACTGGCACTGTTAACCTAGATGCTGAAGTAAATTATAAGGGACAGCTTAATCAAACTGTGTTCTTTCTTCTCTGAGTGTATTTTGGGAGGTAGTGCAGCCAGACCAGTAATACTCTTAAGTTTGTGCTCAGCGAACACAGAGACTTTGAGGACTGCGCACTATTTTTGCCCTTATTGACAATTGTGTGAAAAATACAAAGGCAAAAACATAGTACACTCGGCTAGACTGTTAAATCATCAGCAGATTTTTAGGTATTTTAACACAGTTTGGATTTGAACCATGAGTGTAGAGGATTCAGACAGGGTCTGTTTGATGCAGTTAATCCTGTACCACAGTTAGTACTGTGTGCAGTCAGCTTTAAAAGCATATCTGAAATTAGCAGTGGAATAATACTTGTTTTAATAATTTGAGATAAATATATTCTCTTACAAAATTGCACTGAACAGAGATTAACAGGTAGTTTTGATACCTACTGTGGGGGATTTAGAGGTATTCCTGGTTTTGTATGTGTTCTTGAAATCTAGGCACTAAGGCTGTTTGAAATCTCGGAGTGGGTAAGTGTTGAACAACTGCCTTGTAAAAAAGACTTTTGTTATACTAAATTTTCCCTTCGGGATTGAAAACTTGATAGCTGTTGTAGCTTAGCTTTGGTGTCTTTTCAGTGCGAGGGTCAGTGTCCAGTGTCTGTGATCTGAGTGTCCCTATTGTCCTTTGTCGCAGGTTTCGGAGATGGTACAGTCCCCTCTTGTGCTGCCGCTGCTGGCAGATAGGGTTTGAGAGGGCGTGATCCCAGCGGCTGCCGCGCTGACTGTTCAATGTTTCAAACCCATCCAAGGAAGTAACACTCTCCCCTTGGGGGAGGCCGTAAAATGCATGTTATGAATTGTCTCTCCTTGGTCAATGATAAAGAAAATGGGGCTATTCCAGTTGCGACGGGATTGATGAGCGAGGATACGACGGCAGCGCCTCAACTTTCTCAGCCTGCAGCATCACCGTCCCCTGCGCCATGTCCCCTCACAGGGGCTCCCCCAGCCCCTCCGCTCCCCCCGGGAATGCCGCCCCCACCGCCGCCCCCTCCTCCCCTGCCTGGCCCGAACCTTCCTCTGCCTCCACAGCTGGTAAATGGGCACGACAGCCACGGCAAAAAAAAACGAATGCGGAGCTTTTTCTGGAAAACTATCCCTGAAGAACAAGTCCGCGGTAAAAACAATATCTGGACAATTGCCGCAAGACCACAGTATCAAATTGATACGAAGACAATTGAGGAACTTTTTGGGCAGCAGGAAGAAGTAAAACCCCAGGACTCCCGAAACCGATCTTTAAAGTCTTCGTTTAAAGAGACTAAAGAGGAGGTAAGAATTAAAGTAAAACCTCTTTTTTTACATAATGCTGTAGGAGTTGATGTGAATTCTGCCTCGCCTTTTTCTCTTTCTCTGTCATGTTTCATCCTTACGGCAAATTTGTCTTGATTCAAAGGAGAAGGGAACGGTGGGAAGCATAAACTCTTTGTTCTTAGTGGCACATATTTGTTTTTCAAAGAGCTAACTGTGTTTTATTATTTTAACTTGCTAAGTGCTGTGATTTGATCACCTGTTAAAATAAATATGAATAAGTGGAGGGAGCTGAAAGCATCTGTATTTACTCATGTTGGATAGCCCATGAGTTTCCATTGTGGAACACAATTGTGTTGTCTCTTCAACTCTTCCTCTATGTCTGTGATGCAAACAAGATGTTGTACAAGCAAACATTTACCAGGCAGGAGAGAAGAGAGTCCTGTTTGCAAGGGTTAATGCTGTATATGCCCACAGTATCCTAGAGACATCAGGAAGGGAAGTGCCAGTATGGCAGCAAGGATATAGAACATAATATATTGATTAAGGGTATTGGTTATTTGATAATTTTAAAGTTTCCACTTTCATAAACATGACTTTCCTGCTAAGAAAAACTTTACTTTGTCTTCCCTGCTTTTTCTCGTCATGAAACCTTCCAAGAAAGTCCCAAGATTACCACTGATTTCTGTTCTGGTGATGAGGAGTGCTCTCTACCAAGTACTCTCAGGTTCAGACACTCTCCAGGGAACTGATAAGTAGCTTTTCTAGTTCTTAAATCCTCATTTATAGACAGCCTCTTTGTGGAGCCTGAATTGAATTGTCTCAAGTGATCTTTCTCTGAAGTAATTGGAGGGCTGAGATGCAGATTTAATCACTAGTGTGTGTCTACATACATGTTAGCTTGTAAACAAAATACAGAGGGCATGGGGTTAAGAGATGTAACAATGCATCAATTTTTAGCGAGAAAATAGGGCCATGAACTTGCTGATATCTTGCAGGATTCAGGAGATGTAAAAATAAAAAAATAAGATCAGAAGGAACAAGATGAGAAACCAATGTGCTGATAGCATGCATGTTGTGCATATTGAAATTTAAGGTTTAAAAAGGCATGTGTATTGTAGGCTCTGAAACGCTGACATGGGGAAGTAGTAATTGGGGCCATCATCAGAGGTAGTCATTAACCTGTGCGCTGTTTTCAGGCTATGTTCATCTTTGAATCAGGAGTGTAGTGACTGGACTTCCTGTGCTGGATACAGATGTGCAGAGCTTTGGCCTCCTGCGTTTCCTCAGAAGCTCCCCCTTTCAGGGCTGCTGTGTGATAAAGATCTAGTTCTAGTAAATATTACAATAAGTTTCATAAACTGAATGTGGCCCATAGTGTGCAATAGGTAGGTCAGAGAAAACCCAGAACTCATGCAGTGGTTGAGATTAAAATCAGAGGCCTGCAAAACCAGAGATCTTAAGATACAATGCCTTGGAAACAAAACCCTGCCTTGCTAAAAGTTATGGGTTTTGTGCATCTGTCTGCAGCTGATATGGTGATGCAATGCATTTGCACTGCTTGATGCCTGTGCACCCTGGTTCAGGGCTCCCATGGTGACTTTGCACGTGGCAGGTGATGAGGCAACAGGACTTGCCTCTGAGTGATGCCACTTAAGTGACAAAACGTTCCACTCGCTAAGCTTTGTCAAGCATGCTGCAGCAGTGTGTCAGTGGTGAGCAATTTCTTATGTGTTAATGGACTTTGCAGTCCTATCTGCTTAGCAAGGAGGGAAGGAGATAATCCTGAGGAGCTGTGTGTTACTGGAAGCACAGCAGCTCACATGCTTCACCCTACTGCAGGCATGGTCCAGCAAGGGGCTGGAGATGGGAGCACAGCCTGGTTTGTGACTCCTGCCACCCGTGCTGTCGGCTGCATCGACAGTCTCAATGTGGGATGGCTGTCCTCAGCTCACTCTGGTAAAACCTGCAGAGGCTGACAGGAGCTGGGGGCAGGCTGAGGTGCGCAGAATCAGTGTGACCTTGTGGAGAGAGTGTTAGTGTAGGGCTGAGGGAGCTCTAGTTCTGTGTGTGTCCATTTCATAAACCAGCAGGGGCAGGTGGACAAGACATACTGTGTTTCTGTACCTCAGTTCCTTTTGCATATAGCACAGTTGATTTTAGGCTGTGTTTTATGGTCTAGCAAAGAAAAATGTTCTTAGAAGTTTACATAGTGGAATTAGCCTAGTTGGCTTAGTATATCAGCAATGAATTTTCGAGACAACTTGGAGTGCATAAACTCAACTTTTACTTAGCTCCAAATCTGAAAAAAGCAGCACGTATCCAAAGTGCTGTACAGAAGGGCATGGCCAGAGAGTGGTCAGTTGTCTGTATGGGATCCCCCTTGGTGCAGTAGTGTAGCTTCAGTGGAAGTGGTGAAGAGTTACTCCTAAGCCAGTGTTGAGGGCACTGCCTTACAGACTGTGTAAGAGATTTGGGGTTTCGTACTTTTGCCAGAGATCACTGTTGATTATGAAATCATGAGTGATTTTGGTAAAAGTTCTACACATGTAGGAGCTTACAACACTGCACATCCTTTTAATTCCTTACTCAACAGTGATTTATACAGGGAATTTTGATGTAACATCATCATTACAACAGAAGTCCCTTTTGAGGCTTGAGTCAAACTCTTACAGCAAATGCCTTCCTCTTTGTAAACAATCCCTCACCAAACCCTTAGGAGATTAATTAACATGTTTCCTTGACTAAAAGCTTAATTTGCCCTATGGTTCCATGTAATTTGAGGCTCTGAAAAATAGGGGGTGCAAGGTTAAGTTTACACGCCAATTTACTTTCCCTGTCCTTCAGTGGTGTCCCAGTGTGGCACAACAGGCACTCGCCCAGGCCATAGTTAGCTGTGCAGCAGAGTGAGCAGAACAGCTTCTTGTCAGCCAGAGGAACTGGTCTTGCTTTCTCCTTCCAACTGTGCCTCTGCTCCTGTCTCTCACCTCACCCCACCTGTCCGCTGGCTCTGGGCAGATATTGGATAATGTAATACACGTACTGCACCCTCTGTTTTAACATATTTAAGAAAGCAGCTCAGCAGAGTGCTGTGGTGTTCTTCATTTGTTTTCTACTGATGTAGTTTCTGCTCTTCAAGTGAGATTTGTTGACTTTGCAAAAGGATGCAGTGAATTTCAGAACCTGTGCAAGGGGACAGTGAGAGGAGGAGAGAGAAGGAAGATGGAAGGAGTGAACAGGATGTCTCTTTCCCCCTCTCCTAGACATGCCCTCTCTGTTTTCCCTGTGCTGGCTCTGATGCTCATTCCACCTTCTGATTGAGAAGCTGATTCAACCTGTTAATCCAGAGAAGAACTAACAGCAAGAAGCATACGAGATGAGTACCAGTGCCTGCCTAAGGGAAAGAGCAGGCTAGGAACGTGACATGGGAGGATGACACGGAGTGGGGACAGCCCTTTAGTAAGCTGCTTGGTTAGCTCTGCTGCACCCTGACTCCAGGCATGGAGTGATGGGTATGGTGTTGTAATGTGAAGTGGAAGTTGAAACAGGAAGTTATTTGTGTCCTTCCAAACCTTCAGCACCAAGCCTGAGCCAGGGGGCTGTTCCATGTATCCATGTTCCATGTATCCCACCATGTGAAACCCCATTGTTCTTAGGCGAAGAAAACCTACAATGTTTAGTTTTATTGGTCTGTTATAAATGCATTTTGTTGTGTTTCTCTTCCTCATTGATAATTTCATGGCAAGAAACTCCTGTTGCATTTCTTCAGTCACTACAAAGTCAATTTTGATGTGGATCTTTTTGTGTCTCCCAGAACACTCCTCTGAATCTTTCATATTGATTGAAAATTTGTGTTGGGGTTCAGGAGTAGATATCCTCTTACCATTTACATAACTTCACCATGGTACTCAGGCTAATTTCCCCCTTCTCACAGTACCTAAATACCTGAATATTTCTGTGTTGGATTAACATCTGTCAAAGTGAGGCCTGTTAACCATGTGATCTGTGCCTGCTGCAGATTTTGGAAATATTCTGGGTTGAATACTCTGGTGATGAAAAGTGGATTAATGAGTGAATTGCTGTCCTTGTTGTAGAGATTACACTGTTTATAAAGCAGAGGTAGCAAGTGTGTGTGACCTGTGGTGTTCTGCATGGGCTTGCAAAGTGCAGGTGTGGAGATGATGGAAAGTATCTGAGAGAATTGTAGTATTTCCAGTTTCAGAGAGCAGAGGATGAGAATGGAGAAAGCTCTCCTGAATTTATCTGAATTAAATCATAAGAAACCATATGAGAGGGTTTTTTGCTATAGAGAATCCTAGGGGGACTAGGAATGCCTGTTCCCAGTGCTCAAATACAATCCAGTGTAACTTTTTGAATCAAGAAGTCCAGGGGTACTCCTGGTGCACAGCACTTCAAAACCTTTTTAGTGACAAACAGAGACCTGAAACATGCTGTGCCAGCAGCAGTGTTGATGGTGTGTGTGAACAGAAGCCAGGAGCAGACTGAGCAGAATTTAGAAGAAGCTGTGGTAATGTTCAAAGGGTAAAAAGCAACAGCAGACAGTGTTCTGCATGAACAAAATCAAATGAAATCTCAGTGGAGAATATTAGACATTGTGAACAGATGTTCAGGCTGAGGTTATGAATCTAATATGCAACTGAATGTGAGATGGAAGATAGTGTATTTGTGTAAGGAGTGCAAGGAGTAGGAAAACTTGTATTTATGGAGTATCTGCCAAGGTTCCCCTTTTCTCTTCTTGTGCTCCCATCTGGAAACTCCTTGAAGGTGGTTATGTAATGACAGCAGTTTCAAACACTTTAGATAAGCTTGAAGTAGACACCAAGCAAAGAGTGACCAAAAAGTGAGACTTGTTCTGATTGTGTGGTTAAACAAGAAATCAGAGAAAAATAGAGTACCTTCATATACAAAGAAGGAAGTGTATGTAAAATCCTGGTACTTAAGAACAGCTGTGACATTTTAAAGATAAGACAAATGCAGCTGTGTATGTTCCCATTTGTTGTTTTTCTTCAAGGGAAGATATTAAAAAATTATGTAATTTGTTTGAGGTTGTACTGTAAATCTGAGTTGTGCCATGGAAAACAAAGGTTGACTCAGCTGATGATCAGTCTCCTTGTAACAGTACTGACTGTGATTTAAAAAACGTACACAAGATTAACTCTGAATATGCTTAAAAAACCCAAACAAACCAAAAGCCAAATTATGGATTATTAAAAGCCAAATTAAAGCTTATAGGCTTAAGCTAGTACAGAGAAATTAGAGAATTAGGGGTGACCGAAGCAATTGGAGACTGGAGCTACAGTTAGAGAGGTCAGTGAGAGGTCCCTGCAGTAAAACATTTGAAAAAGATTAGATACTGCAGGGGGAGAGATTGTTGAACCTGCCCTGTGTTAAGGGGCTTTTCCTTAATGATCTGTTGGGGGCCTCTCAACTCTTAAGATAAGAGGGGAATAAACCACAATCTGTCCCCTTATCTCTGCATATGCTAAAACTGAAGGGCTTTGGGCTACCAATCATCTAATTAGAACTAATATGCTGATATTTCCTGTGTTTTCTAGTCTTTACTGTTTTCAGAAGAGAGGAAATTCCAGAATTTCAGAAAACTTTTCAATATGACTCACTATTTTCTCCTGTCTGTTGAGGATAGCCCGTTAATCATCCCTATATTTTCACTGTCACCAGCTGACTGCAGGCTAATTCAATTTCGTGATAATGCCAATGTTGCATTTATATATCTCCTTCTAATCAGAGCACTGTCACAAAGGTCAAAACGCCATTCCAGTTGTCAAAACCACAAATGGCATGCAAGTCCAACAGTAGTCTTGAACATCTATGTGTACTGAGCTCTTTTATTGTAGCAGTCAGGTGGAACTGTTAAGGTGAAATAATTCTCTTGTCCTTGTAAATCTCATGACTTTTGTAGCTGTTATCACCAAAATAGCTGTGGTAAAATTTTAACCTTAAGGACACAATTTGCTAAAACAGGGCAAACCTCTCAGGTTTAAACTTGTATGCTGTTACAGGAAGAAAAACTAGTATAAAAGAGGCACTTTGATTTTAAATTTTTTTTAGAAAATTAGGGGAAAATATTGTGGAGTGGGTTTTTTTCTTTCCCCCCGCCTACTCTTCAGAATTGTACATGTAAGATGATACAGCAAGCCAACTTTGAAATACAAAGCTGGGAACAGCTGTTATTTTATTACAGATTTCTGTTTGCTTCTAGGTAAGCAAACAGATTTGAGCGTTACGTCTTTCAGGGTTTGATTCAAGATCGACTTGCTCATCTTCCCCTGAATCAATGTGGCTGTTAGTTGGCATGAATAAAATCAGTAATGCACCTGACCTCTGCTTAGGTATCCCATCCTCACATTTGTCACAAAACCTCTGAATTTACATGGTTTTTGGAGTGTGATGTTCACTAACCTTGAGGCCTTCAAATGCAATATAGTGTGTTACCTGATAAGCAACATTTTGCAGATGCAGGGTTATGAAATAAGCAAGAAGAATGTTTTTACTTTGTAATGAAATAGAAGTATTGATTCCTTCCTTCGTTATATGTTGCTATGGAATTTTTTGCTTCACTTGGAGAAAGGTGATGTGAGTGTGTTATATATTTCCCTGGTGAAAACTAGTTTTGTAGTATATGAGCCTTGTTGATAAGAAGTGACTATTTTTTTGGCCTGAGATTTGGTGCGAACAGTTATCCATAGCAATTTGAGAAATGGTATCTGCTTTATATGCTATTTTCTTAGGTATTGTTAGATTAATGTCTCTTGCTTTCTCTCTCAGGTTTCCATTTTGGATGCAAAACGAAGTATGAACATTGGGATATTTCTCAAACAATTCAAAAAGTAAGAACTCTTGATAGTTCTCATAAAATATATACATTGTGCTCTGTTCCTTGTGGAGTTTGCAGTTTTATGCAGTTTTCTCAGAAGTAATTTGACATCATTTGTTTTCTAAAATGTTTAGTTTTGAGCGTGTTTATGACAGCAGCAAACATTTAGAGTTTGCTGTTGTTAACCAGTTGAAGTGAGTTTTAGGTGTGATTAAGGGAAGCCCTTTTACCTCATGTAACACTGCCTGTGACCTGCCTTTCAATGGCTTCCTCTCTTTATAAACAATTAGAAAGGGCAATGTGAGCAACTTTTTCAAGAGCGAACTGTTTCATTGCTGTCTATATTCACTGATAATGTTGCCCTTCGGTAAAGGCATCACTGAAAGTGGTGTCAGAGCAGTGCTGCTGTGGGAACTGGTGCATCCACAACCTCTTTATAATTCTGTTGAGTAGCCCAGGCATGGTTTTTTCAATCTGTCTAACTGTTCGCCCTGCAAGTGTTAGAAATATCTGTGCTCAATTGTTTTTTCAAGGTCTGCCGAATCCATCATTGAAGATATTTATCATGGAAGAAGTCAGCCCTATGGTTCTGAACTGCTACATGAATTTCTTAAATTATTGCCAGAAGCAGAGGAGGTAAATAATGGTTTTACATGGAGCTTATTTTTTGTTGAGTTCTGCTGACTGGGATTCCAACATGAAGCTCTGTAAAAGAGGAATCTCAATGCCTTCCTGAGGCTAGGTTACAGGGGACCACTGAGTTCAAATGTTTAATCTTCATTTGACTTGTGGTATTGACGTCAAAGTGTAGTCATTCCATTCACATCAATTAATTTCACCTGCTTTTAAGGAGTTCATAAGACATATTTTGTTTTTATGATGTCCCTTTTGTCCCATAAACAGCAAGACCTGGAACCTTCCTGCAGATAACTGCTCTAGGGAGGTCAGAAAATTCAGAATCGAAGTATATTCTGAGCAAACAAATTTCACTTTTTTGGCACCTGCCTGATGCTTTCCCATTGCAGTGCCTGTTGAGTTGAGAGTTGAATATTGGTAGCCCTGTGCTACTGCCTGTTTGCCATCTGGTTCACTGCCTGCTTGGTTTGTCTGGGTCTGTTCCTGGGCCTGGTCGCTGGGTTTCAATAGGGCAGAAAGGCAGCTCCAATGGGCAGCACCCATGGAATTTGCTAACATGGCTTAATGCTCAAAGGGGACGTGTTAGAAGGCACAGAATTACCAGCAGTACCTTCTCAATGTTCCTGTAATCACTGTATGACCAACATCCAAGCACAGCTTTCTTCCCTCCTAGTCTCAAACTTAAGTCTATTCACATGATTAAAGAGGTGAAGCTTCATCAACTGACCTGGGAGCCCTGCTTAATGATGTACAGTTCCTTGCCTGCTCACTATTGGCACTGACCCATTTGTATGTACTTGAGAGAAATGCAAACCACAAACCTGACAAAATTAGCATTAGAATTGCTTGAGTGCTTCACATCAAAGTGAGTGGCTGAAACTTGGGAAATTGGTAAGTTAAGGTCCCCATACAGATCAACCTCAACTCACATGCTTTACCACTTCAAGGTCATACTGTCAAAGCACTTTGTTTCCTCTGTGCAGCAGCAAATCTCAGATCCAGTCATCAGTAGAACATGTTACAGTCTTTTGCTGTCAAATTTATGACCCTAAATTGGGCTGCCTTTGCTGAGAATCTTGTATAAATTGTATTATGTTAGTATACTTGATTAATATATCTCTTAGAGTTGGGGAGATATCAACAAGTTGAAATGTAATCAATCAAAAAAACATAGTTGACAGTGGTTCTGGGAGCTCAAAACCGTTCCCTCTTCCCTCTTTGTTTGCATTTTAGTACATATTCCATTATATAAACAGAATTTATCTCCTTCCTCTGAAAGTCAGACAGAGGAGAACAGTGGAGTACTAACTTCAAAGAGAGTGACTCCAAGTTAACTTTGTGTAGTCAGAAAATTAGACTGAAAGAAAAGTACTTTTTTCTTCCTGTTGTCTTTCTGTCAATTTCTTGGTTGTTATTTTATGACAAGTAGAAAACCTTTCAGCTAGCGTAGTCTATGTGATATAACTGTTGCCATTCATCTAGAATTGTAAGTTGATGAATTTTATCAGTTTTGTCTGCAATGCTCTACTAGATGCATTAGCTATCCAACAGGTACTGCCCAGAGTGAAAAAGTATGTTTATTTATTTGACAACATATTTGACAACAGGCCTATTCCTCAAGACAGTGGGGCCAGAGAACTTAAGAAGTGCTTTTAAGGAGTCACCTGAGAAATTAATAGAAGATATTCTATAATACAGGAGAGTATTAGAAATTTAAAAAAAAAATAATTAAGAAATTAAGGCGCATCAGACATGAGATTTGTTGCTATTCCCAAGGGAAGGCTGGAAAAAAGCTGCTTTCCAGTGTGCAGGTGTTAGTATGTATTTAATTAATTTCATGCATCAGAAACAGGAAAGACTCCCTTCCTCTTTATAACTCTTCATATAATTGTTAAACTTTTTTGAATTTTTCCCCTTGAGAGCTGGGTGGGTGGTGGCAGGTAAGACGGGGAGAAAATCTGGAATGTAAGGGCTTGATGCTTCTGCTGGTATGGAAAAATGTTTCCATGCCTTCATGTCTTCATGCTTGGTGTGGTCAAAGAATACGTGGGTCCAGTAACTCATTTACTACAGTGGCTTCTAAAATTTTAAGGTAGGGAGTTAAAAAATTTGTTCTTTTTAGGAGCCCCAGAGCTTTTTCTTTTTTCTTCCCCATTTTTCCTCTAAATGTATGTTCACTGTTCTTCTGCTACAACCCCTTACTATTCCTTAGTTTATTGTCTGCCTCCTAGTCTGAATACCTGTCTCCTAGAACAGTAATTCACCATTTGCTAAGGGAAAGGCATCAGAAACTTACAGCACAACATATAAATAATCCAGAACCACTAGAGATACCAGCTGGTGTTATTAGTTCTGCTGTTTCCTCTTCTGTTTAACACTCCCTAATTTCTTTTTGTCATATCACGTGAGATAGCTTTGGCAAGCTGTCATCACCTTGACCTGTCCTTGCACAATGTTGCCCCCATCCTCAGCAAGGATTCCCTGGGATTGCCCTATAGTTACTTCCTGTTCTCCTAAAGATCTGCTTTCTTGTGTATAAGAATTAAGAATTACTCTGAGCAGAGACTTAAGGACTCAGGTCCTGAAAGGTCTGTAGCTATTCAGTTACCAGGGCAGACTGTCTTGGTGTAACCATGGGTGGGTTTCTGCAGTTCCTCTTTGTATGCTCTTTACACCAGCTCAGGTATTTACAGTCACATTTGTCTGTATGCACAGGTTTTTTTCAAGTTTGAATGAGGGCCAAGTGCCTTCTGTAGGCCTCTGCTCTGCACCTGTAACTGTACTTGGAGATGTCTTCTGCTTTTTCTTTTCTCTTTTGCCATAAATCCTTAATCTGTAAAAGTGAAAGGAGGGAGAGGAGTGCCATTCCTGGTCATAGCTGTAGAAAAGGCAACTCTGAACCATTTTGTTTCTTCTTTTTGTACCAAGAAGTTTTAAGTTTACAGTTTATTTAGTGTGAATAAGCACCAGCTTTGTACTCCAATTGTATCTTATCTAGAAGTGTTGTGATATCCAGTCACATTGCCTGAATGTGCCCCATGTCTCTTGTTTGACATTTGTGACATGTTTTAGATCATTTCAGTTCATAGTGTCTCAGGCACCTGATGGCATGCCAGTTTTTGGACAATGGAGGCTAGGTATTTGAACTAACAAATACATTTCACATCTGTTGTCTTCAAAATTATTCTATTTGCGGTACTGTAATGTGGCAGCTTTATTTGTGTGCAGAAATAGATGTCAGTACTACTAATTTTCTAGCTGTTTTCTATGAAAAATCCCAGCAGCTATAAAAGCTGTGGAGATTTCTGCATGTAAATGGCAGATACCAGCTCCTTACTGAATGTTTTTCTCAAACTGAATAAGACTATTATTGAAATGTTGGCACTGCTGTGAAGTCTCTCCTACAACTTAAAACATTTGGGTATTTTCAAATGTTTAATTGGAAATACCTGACAAATACTTGAAGCTGGCCATGATGGAGCTTGCTGCAAGGCTCCACTCAACATTTTGTTCAGGGCTGTCTCTGTGTGTGTGGCCTGGCCACTATACAGTGGTTAGAAAAAAGCCCAAGCAAATTTATAAAAATTCTCACAACACATCAACAAGTAGGATAAGATAACTGATTTTGTTTAAGCCTTCTTAGAAGTCCTGCTGTTTGTAGCCTACTGTGCTTAGCAGTTTGTAAGGAGAAAGAAACATCTATTTGGAATCTCCTCTGCTTTGTCCCTTTTTTCAGTTTGGTTTTTTTCAGGGAACCTTGACTGAAGCAGTGGTCTTCTCTGCTATGAAAAGAGCAGAGAGAAGATTCCTAGTTGTTTTTGAAAGATACCCTGTTGAATTGGCTGACAGCTTTTATTTACTGGCATCCTGACTAGAGCAGAGAAGCTTTTAGCTGCTTTTATGTGCATATTATTGCACTCTTCAACAGGCCCAGACTGGCAAAAGCTGAGAGAGTCCAGTGTTTAACGAGCTAGAATAGCCAGAATTTGTACTTTAAATACATACAGAAGAGAGCATATCATACTGGCAATCAGCTCACCCACACACATGCACGCCCAGGTTATCAACACAATGCCTTAACTTCCTTTATAATGTCTCAAGCCTGTCCTTTGCTCATGTACTCTGATTTCAAACCCTGGTCATCCGTCACCTGCTTTACTGGAATGTTTCTGTCAGCTCTACCCTTTTCAAACCATGTCTGTAGTTAAAGGCCCCCTCCTTTCCTCAGCCAGTGCTTTATAGGGTTGACCACGCTTCAGAGCTTTCACCTCCTTTTCCTTTTTTGCCCTTTATGATTACCTGCAGGTTTTTCTCCCTTTCTTTTTAATCATTTGCTGATAGTGGTTTGCCACTGCCCCAGTTTGTGCCCCGTCACTGCCTCATGCATCTGCTGCTTTCCCACATGCCCTTGCAGTTGGATTCCACTGTGACGCTTTTTTGGGGGCATTGGTATTTTTTAACTCTCTTTTTTGTTAGTGCCCTGAATATTTGCAATGATGTGGAGATATTAAATAATAATAACAAAAATAATTAAAAAAACCCAAACCCACAGAGAAAATGTTTATTCCTCTTCTTCAAAGATCCTGCAAGGTACCTGTTTTATGCTATAAAATAAAATCCCACTAGAAGTGCTGCTGATAGCTTAAAAGTTACCAAGAACTTGAATGCAGTAGCTTTTGTGTCTGCCAGGTGTAATGGCATTCTTGCAATGGGCATCTCTACTGCAATTGTTCACAAATCAAATCAAAGATCAGGCTTTCTATGTTTCATAACTGTTCTTAAAATTAAGCGAATTACATATGTGAGAACTTTGTGTATCTAAAATCAGATTTAGTGTGCATGGGCATGCATGGACAGTGCAAATGCATATTCCATATACAAATATAATGGAAAATTAAATTAGTAGCTCTGCACTCAATGTGAGTAATACAGAACTGAGCATACAATTTAACTAGGGTGTCTTGCATATACACATTACACTGCCATATCTCAGTACGTGGCTGCCTACTCTTGTGGAAAAGTTTTGTTGTACTTCAAGAGAGGACGTCAAGGGCAGAACTGATAGGGTTATTCATTGTGATTTTATAATAAGCAATAAGCCACATTTTTAGCTCTCTTGTGTTCTCAATGTATCTACTATATCTGTTAACATGATTAATAGTGAACATTTTTGTCAATCCCTGTGGTCTCTTTGCGGCTTCTGTCTGCAATTGGTATTTGAATTTGACCCCCACTTCAGAGAGCCATCAGAGAATCTCAATTTTCTTCCAGAATACTTGGACAACATGGCAGCAGATAGTAGAGGCAGAGCCACGGGATTTTGAATAGTCTCCCTTGGACAGGCATCCAGAATGTGTCCCAGTAATTTTTTAGCTTTGGTGTTCAGAAGTTGTTTGGGTTGTTTTTAGTTTATTAGTAGTGTTGATAAATAACTTGGGTTTTTTTTCTTCATGGTGAGAATTATTTTTAAATTATGAAATTTTTAATAAAATAGGTAACGCAGAATAATTGCTGTCCTAACTTTACCTTGGATATTTCCCAGACTATTTACTGTTTTCAGACCAAGTTAACAGACGATTTAGCCTTCTATGTGAAAAACTTAAGACCTGTATGGAGAACCTGGCTGTGTTTGCTGAATTCTGGGGTGAAATAGACCTTAAAACTCTGTTGTGTTCCTGTTTTGTGTGTTTGTGGAATGGGTCACTGTTTTCCACCATCCTTCGGTTTGGGGCTTCATGGGTGAGCTGCCTTGATGCTTCTTGCAAAGGTAGTTTGGGATATCTAAGGATAAGACAGTGAGGGCTAAGGAGGTTGATGTAGGCTGAGAAAAGTGGAACCAGGGGGTGAGCACATCTTTGTTTCAAATTACATACAAATTCAAATTTCTTCTGGGGTAGCTATTGCCCAAAGCCTTTTACATAGTGACATTCATATCCCATCCTACCCATCACAAGGCAGCCTTGTCAATGTCTTCTGTTGTGCTTGTTTAGGAATGTTCCTTCTCTGAATTAATTCTGGGACTTTGTACTTGCTTGTATGACTCCAGGCTTTTTTCCTAGTAGGACAGAAAAAAGAGGATTTCATCTAGTGCATGTAAAACTAAAATTCCACATAGAAAACATTGATTGCTACTTACTGTAGAAAGTGTGTTTAAATCTAGCACTGGTAGCATGAATAAGTTAATATTCCTGTCTCAGGAATCTCTTGTTGTTCACTTTTTGTGCATTTAAGTCTTCAAATTGCATCTTCCTACAATTAACCTGTGGCTTGTATGATCTGATTTTGGTGAGGTGGCGTGGGTTTTTTTGGTGGGCTGCTTTTCTTTCTTTCCTCCCTCTCTCTCATATCTAAATGCCTGTCAGTCAAACTGTGATATTTGCAAGATACTAAAATGAGGTTGGAAAATTTGCAGATTTTTTAAATTTTTTTTTTTTTAGGTTGCAGTCCACTAGTTTTGGGAAGCTAGGTTAAAGAACACCTTTTAAGACTGAGATAGTATACTATCTCTCACTCCCCACTTAATGATGTAGACAAAGTGTTTATTTTGGGTTTGTTTCTTGCTCATTTGACACCTTAGGATTATCAGGAATGTCAGGTCTGGTCTTTCCTGTTTTTTTGTTGGCAGACTTCTTGAATTACTCAGTAAATTAGGAGTTTTCTCAGGCCTAAAAAAATGGGTATGCTGTTTATCTTTAGAAGGAGCTTTTGTCTGAGTGTCTTGAGTTAAATGTTGGGGGGGATGGCAGTGTTAGGAAATGAAGCTAGATAGCCTGAATAAAAATTGCTTTCTGATTAGAGGTCTCTTTCTTGGTCATAAATTTTTGTTAGGTTTTTTTCCTGTTCATTTGTTTGTTGATGTGTTTTTTAATTTGAAAATTAATTCTTTTCTATTCTCTGTTTAACTTGTATTTTTCTCTTTTTTAATGTGTTATCAACATTTCTGTTTTTATGGTGTGGAAAAAAATGGGAAGAAGAAAAAAAGCTGTTAAAATGATCCTTTTGTTCTGTTAGTTCAGAGCTCTGATGTAGCATAGCATATCTGTCTTCCACTACAGATCAGCCACTTTTTTACTGTCAAAGCAGAAAAATAACTGAAGTGATTAATTTGTAGACTGATTCTTTTAAAAAGCGTCCTCTGACACCCTATGGCAGTGGGGTAACTGTTAATGCCCTGATGTACTGTCCCTCTCTTCAGTAGTTTAATATGCTTTCTAAAGCTGAAAACCATCTGTGTAAATGTGGTTGTGAATGGGCTTTAAGTGTGATGTTACACAAAGGAAGGATGATAGGCTGATGTGTAAATCAGTGGAAGCATACAACTGCTGCTGAGTGTGAACTTGTTGGAAGAGTGAAGAAATAGTGTAACTGAGAGTGAGCTCTGCTTTTGGACACAGTTGCTGTGTTGGAAGATGTGGAAGAAAATCCAGTTACGCTTAAACATATGTGCATGTATTTTTCAGTTCTTCTCTATAAACAAATAGTAAGTATGTGGGTGGATCAGTGGCTTCCAGATCATGCAAATATATGGATTTTGGTGGAGCTGGGAAGGAAGATTGACAAAAATAATGCAGTGGTGTTTCCTTTGCATGTAAATGGTGTCCTGAGAGTACTGACAACAAATTACTTTAAATGCAAGATTGCATTTCTCTTTAAAATATTTCATATGAATGAAAAAAATGCAAACTCAAGATAATGAAGTATACCCCTTAAGAGCATCTTAGGGGAAATGGTTGAAGCAAGTATCTTGAAAAAAATCCCATAATTTAAAGTTTAGTTACATTGTGCCAATAAAATCTAGGCAGTCCTATGCTGGATATTCTGAACACAGTTAAACTATGCCCAAGTGCACATCACAGTTGTTGAAGAGTTGAGGGTCATTTTTCAGATCATCATCAGTATCTTAAACATAGTGATGAAAGCAATCATTGATCAGAAGTGAAAATCACCAATCAGAATGGTGGCATCATGGTTTCTGCTGCTGGACTCTGTAGCTAGTTTTTCGGGAGAAAGGTGACAGTATTTTTTAATTTTTTTTTGTGATTGGGGTGTGTGCAAATGACAGGATCTAGGGATAGGGAAGCCATTCAGTCACTGGGTGGACTTTCCAAAGCCTTCATTTAAATTTACTGCTTTTCAAGGTGTTGCCTTCCGAAGTCAAGTTAATCTTGATCTTTGATAAAATTCTTTGCTAGTGTTTTTCTTTCTTTTCTAGGTAAAGAAATTAAAAGCCTTTGATGGAGATGTATCAAAACTGTCTCAAGCTGATTCCTTCATGTATTTACTAATCCAGGTGCCAAAGTAAGGAGATAGTTGGTTTATTCTGTTTATCATAAGTGTTCTTTTTTGGCTGTCAGTTCTAAACCTGTTTGTGTACTCCAGCTATGCTCTTCGGATTGAAGCCATGGTGTTGGAGAGGGAGTTCTCACCCTCCTGTGCTTCTCTACAGGATGACATGAAAATTATAAGACGGGCAACAAAAGGTAATTAAATATGTTGGGACATGCCTAATACTCTTGTTTTTGTTAGCATGTTAATTAGTCTGCATTACGAAGACCAGAGCTTGAATTTCAGGTACCTTAGCTATTAAAAGGAGGCTAACTCCCCTCTGACAAATGCCATCAGGGTGTGTCTGGTGGATCTTTGCTTCCAAAATCAAAAATCTGGAGAGTTTGGATAGACTAGCAACGAATTCATGTTCAAAGCCTATAAGTAACATATCCTAAATTGACAGAAGCAAAGGTGTCCATGACTAAATTAGGGTGTCATCTTTTGAGTACAGTTTGCTCATTCCTGCACTGCTCTCACTCTGATGGAAGATGTTACAACTCTCAGCTTATTCTTTCAGAGATCCATAGAAATTTCCAAATTTCTCTATAAGCCACTTCCTTTTGAGGTAGCAGTATTGATAGGTTAAAATCCTTATTGTAGAGGTTACTGTTGCTATTCCATGGTTTTCTGCTTTTGTTTTCTGTTTCTCTGCATACCTGTTTTGCTCTTCACATTTTTCAAGTTTTGAACTGGTGCAGATGGCTGTTTGTTGGGTGGTGTGTCTTCTACTCTGCAGGAAACAAGTTGATTTCCTGGTTTCAGTTAAACATTAATGCTGACCCTTTACGGTATCTTGAGTGCCTCCTTGTCCTGTTCCTCAATATTAAGTTCCTATTTCATGTTGGAAATTTTTGACAGGCTACTAGATCACAATTTAGACTGCTTCTAGTGGTATAAAAAGGTGCAATAAGTAGAATATTCAGCTATGAATGCTGGTGATTAGAATGGTCCTTTCAAGTGAAAGCAAAAGGAAAAAAAGTATTTTCCCAGCAGTGGGGATTGAACTTGTTGTTGACTCAGGAAAGTGTGCAGTACCTTAGGATTAGGTCTGGCCTTTTATTACGATCTCTTTTAAATCATTGTTCTTTGTGTTTTGAGCAACAGACATATGTGAGGGAATATGTTATGTATAAAAGAAGCCACACCTTAATGTCCTTCGTGTCCTTCACCCAAGACATATGTAAACTGGTGAATTAATTCCCTCCAGAGAGGAGACACTTTGGTCTCCAGCTCCTGCATCAGGCCAGTCACGCAAATCACTGACTGGGCCTTCCCTGTGTTCAGTCCACTTTGTCATGTGCTCTTCTCCATTTGTTCTTTTCACTTCAGGGTTTGTTGATGGCCTGAAGTTGTTTAGGAATTATGTCTCCTTTTCTATTGCTGTCTCCTAGGTTTCTTTCCTATAATTAAACTGAGAGAATATTTACTTCAATTTTAATGCTGATAATCACTAAGGGTTAGGATGGTCTAAACAGCCTGGAGGATTATCACCTAGCCTGCAGATGGATGGATGTCACAGCGACGCAGAGCAGGCTCTCACTATGTGATTTCTTTAGAAGTTGCCTTCTCCTCTTAGCCTTGTGAAATTTGCAATTCTCTTCTTTATTCTCTCCTCTCTCTTCCTCCTTGCTTCCTCACCTTGGATCTAGCTTCTTAGATCAAAGTTTATTTAATTATTTCTATGCTTTTAGACTGCCAGTATTGAAATATAACTGTGTAAGGGCTGTGGGCTTCCAAAGTGATTGATTTCTGTATTGTGTTGTGCAGCTGAATGCAGGATAAATTATAGAATATGAACTTGGAACCAAAACAGTTTTTAAAAGTATTTACACTCAAAAGGATTCCACCTTTATTTTGTTCATTAGTACAACATATAGTACTTCACATGAAAACCAGCTCATGGCGATTTTCTTGCCATATGGGTAATTGCAAATTTGGAGTTGCTTGGATTGCTGTGCCACATTTATTAACTCTTTACAGTTTTGAATTTCCACATCTTATTTTTAAGGCAATCCCTCTGATACAGATATATTGTGTTTTGCACGTACATTGTTTTTTGCTGGCTGGGTGAAAAGGTGTATGAATCCAGGCAAAGCACTGCTGTGCATTTTGCAAAGAAATGAACATACATACAAACCAGGCTTGTGTGATGGGAAAACTTTAAAACGTAGTTTTATTCCATTTGACTCTTTGTCACACTGAATATAACTTTGTGCTAAATCATCTTTGATATGACAAGTAAAACAAATGCTGCTCTGAGTTAGTGATCATACAGAAATAAAATGATGATTCATAGTGGGAGTGGGATAAGCAAGGAAAATTTAAACATTGCCTGTTATCTTTTCAGGCCTTATGGCCAAGTTTCCTAAAAAAAGAGGAATTGTTCAAAAGCCCAATCCTGGCAGATGGCAAATGGATCCTGCAGGGTGCAGAACACTTGCCTCATGCTGGAATAACTAGTAGGTGGTGAGGATACTTAACCACTTGCATGAGACACTTCACACATTGCAGAATTAGGCCCCAAATGTTTCCTTAGCTGCTGGAGGTTGCCTTGGAAATACTACACTTGCTAAGTTAAAATCTGAACATACACTTGAGGTTTGTTAGTTGTGCTTGTGAATTAGAATTATATAGTACAACCTCTTCAGTTTATTGTAGTTTCTTGTCAATTTTTTTTTTTAAAAAGCTGGAGATGAAGAGGAGCTTAGTAACTGACTGTATTTCTAAACAAACAATTGTTAGACAGCAGTTTTCTTGTTCCTTGCAGAGTTAATGACTTGTGAGGAACTGCATTCCATATTGCACTTGGTCCTTCAGGCTGGGAATATTATGAATGCGGTAAGTGACATCCCAAAGGGAGATGGCTGAAGGACTGTACTTCCGTGTCAGTACTGCAGTACTGCTCTGATGTCATGCCTCAGCTTCTTATTTGCTCTTTTGCAAATTGTTTCTTTTTAGGGAGGTTATGCTGGCAATGCTGTTGGATTTAAACTGTCATCACTGCTCAAGCTGGCGGACACAAAAGCAAACAAACCTGGGATGAGTCTGCTGCATTTTGTTGCTCTGGTATTGAAAATCTATTTTGCTGGCATAAGCAACTTCTACAAATATAGGTCCATTAATTGATAGACAATAAAAGGGGCCATGTGCCTCTGAAAAAAGCAACTTTCTAACAGCTTTGAACAAATCTTTTCCTTCCTTCTCCTTCCCCAAAATTCACCAAACATTACTTCTATCTGGTCATTCAATCCAGAACCCCATGGAAAGCTTAAGTTTTTATATTTTTATATTATGTAGAAACTTGCCTTCGTTGAAATTCTTCATTGTAGATTTTCTCTCATTGTCCCAAATTCTTACACTGTGGAAGTGGCTTATTATGATAAAAATTCTCTCAATCTTCCCATTGAATCTTTTGAGAAGCCTTCTTGGTTGCGTTTTTTTCCTCTCTCAATGACCGATCTGTTTTTTAAAGCTGTTGCAGACATTTTCAAGCCATTTTTCCTTCCTTTCAAACTTTTTGATTTTAGAAGGGAGAGAATTTCAATGCATCTATATGACTTTGGTTATCTGTGTACAAACTGGCTTAACAGATTTCCAGCCAGCAAACAATAGGGTATAAATTGATATTTGTACAGGAAGCATTGTATCTGCTCAAACAACGGCATCAGTAAATTGTTCTTTCCCTGAAATTCCTTATTAATACATCTAGCTAGTGTTCACTGGCAGAAGCAGCTGTTATTTTACACTGCAAAATGGAAGCTGTTGTTTCTCCAGTTCTGATCCCTGCCTTTCTTCAAGGGGTGTCCTCCACTCAGTTGTGTTAGGATTGAATGGGAAGAAAAACAGTGCAGGAGAGAAACCTTTAAGTGCCCTCCCAGAAGCTTTAGAACTGCCAGGCTTAGGGATTTTGGCATGGTGGTGGAATGTTAATGGATTGTGTGTGTTTTGGTTTTGTTCTGTTTGTTTCAGGAAGCCCAAAAGAAAGATGCTGCTCTTCTCAACTTTTCAGAAAAAATTAGGAGTGTTCATGATGCCGCCAGGTGAGTTAAAAGAAAACTGAAAACTTATGATTAGATAGGAATTGGAATTTTCTCATTTGTGAAGCAATGAGGCTTATTCAGGAAAGTCTTGGCACAAAAACAGATCTTTACAAATGTCTACTGTAGCTTTGAGGTCTTCATTTCCATTTACTAGCAGAAGTATGCTTGCAATGTGCCTTCAGGTATGAGGTTTTTTATTACATGATCTCCATAGGTTTTTGGTAATTCTGTCTCTGTCAAATACATATGCCTGTTCATTACTTTTAAGGGATTGTACAAAAAGCATGATGGTGTTTTTCCTTAAAACAATTTTCATCAGTCTCTGAGCAGGCTACAGTGCTTTTCCAAATCTTGTACCAGGGGCAGGTGCTGGCCCTGGCTTTGCTTAGATGCTTTTTGAGGTTTTGTTTGCTGTCTTGGTCGGAAAATCTGAAGGATTTGTGGCTCTGCATTTTTTCAGCTGAAAGTCTTAAGCTGCATAATTTTAAACTGAGGTTTATTTGTACCTCAGTAACTGTACTTACTTTTGTGAGGCAGTGTGATCTAAATCTGAAATCAGGAAGCTTGCAGTGCTGAAGTTCTGTTCCCAGTTTTACTACTTCCTCACTCTTGAGCTTAGGGCAATCTATTTACATTCTTTTCCCAGCTGCAAAATGGATACAGTTTCTTAGATCTGATGGAGGGTTAAGTAATGTCTGCAAAATACTGAAATCTTCTGAGGAAAGGAGTGGCCATGGAGTTAATCAGAAAATTTTTGAGGGACCACCTGTGTGGCTCTCTGCCATCCAACCCACACACCTTTTTGGCAGTTTGCCATGTGGCCTGCTGGGGAATGTAGCTTTCCTCAGCATCCAAGCCCCCTGGCAAACAGGAGAGGAACAGGCAGAATCCCAAATTTGGTGATATTTATTTTCTAACCACTTTGTTCTTTGATCACATTTGTTAATGCCAAAAATCTTCTGTTGTAACTCATACTGAAGTCTATTCAGGGAGTGCACTCTGTACATGAAAATGAAACAAAATTAAATATGTACCTCACCACTGGGCATGAGGAAGGTCTTTAGAGAGAACTGTCATGTACAAGTTGCTCATAAATCCACCCAAATTAGAGCATGTTAAAACAACTACCATTATGTTTTTTTTTTCTTCTTGCTTTCTTTACTTGTAGGCCATCCTCTTCCTCCTTCACAGGCAGAAAAATGTAGCCTGTATATTCTACTGCTTTTCCAAAACAGGGAGCTAAACTTTGCAGATGAAGTATGCAGAGAAAAACCAGCACACATTATATTCATTTGTGTGTATGCTGACAAACTTATGCGTGTGTCACTGTCATTGACATGCCACGTGCATGTCAATCAGGCTGCCACAAGTACTTCAGCTTTAGTGTTTGAAAGTCATGCTGCTGGTGAAACAACCTTAGGAGGAGCGTGTGTACAGTTGCTAGTTCTTATCATTTGGCAAACTGTAGTGCTTCAATTCCTAGGCAAAGCTTCGATCTCTTGTGAAGGATATGCCATAGGTTTAGAAGCATTTTCCCACAAAGTGGCTGGGAGATCTAGGTGGGAACTCCTGTTGTATGGAATGTGGGTCTCCCAGGAGAATGCTTAGATTATACCAGATCAAAGGTCTTTCCTGTGATCTTCAGTTTCTGAGTTCCCTTTTCACAGCTGTAGCTCCATTGCTGGTATCTAGTAGGATGAAATACTGTTAACTGCAGGGTTGAGACTGTGTGGGTTGCATTGCTGTGACTGCTTAGAAGAGTGTAACATGCAATTTCATGATGCCAGATGCTACTGCCAAAATCAGTAGTCCTGGCTGATGGTCTCTCGTGGCCCCCATTTTGTGGTAGCTCCTGCACTCAAACAGTCACGTAGTCAGTTGGACCAAGCAAAGGATCCATCTCGAACAAATTTTTTCTTTTTCCTAGGTTAATTTTCAGTTTACAGATATGGCTATCTATCTCAAAAATGAGTGCTAGGACAGGCACTAGGAAAGAAAAGGAACACCTGGACAGAGGCAGGGCAGCATTAACCTTTCTAAGGTTAGGTGGGTAGGGTAGGTAGGACTGGCTGGAGTTAATCACGAAACCACACCCCATGGGAATCTTTTCAGGTTGCAAATAAGAAGAAATGTGCTTATCTCTCTCCTAATTTTCTGTGTCTACTCTGGAAAGATTTCCTGAACAGGCAGGTCTTGTTTGATAGCCTCTTTGCACCTCATGTAAAGCATCCACTTTTGCAGCATGTTGTGGCTAATCTGTGGGCCACTCCTTCTCCTTTGATAAACATTCTCTGTGTATGCTATTTTTAGGTTATCCATTGATAGTGTAGAAGCAGAGCTCCACTCACTGTCTGTCAAGACAAGATCTGTTAAAGACAGCATCCGACGAGACCCAAAACTCTTTCACCAGATGGAAAACTTTCTCCAGGTTTGTAGGATATCTGTATTGTGTTACTGTCGTGTGAATACAGCAGCATTCCTCAGCTGAATGTAATTTGTGTGGACCTGTTAATAAACAGAAGCACTGTTTTAATATGCCTAGCCTGTCAGTTGTACAAAGGTGTTCCAGCCTCATGCTGTTTGTCAAGCAAGAGTGTTGAAGGGCTGTGTTTTTACTGGGAGGGATATTGAGTGTACATTGCCCAAGGCTTGTTAGGCAAGGGTGTTTAGTGCGTGTGAAATTACTGATGAAGATCAGTAGTTAAAATATGAGACAGTTTGGAGTGGTCTCTGGTTTTGTACTTTGCAGCTGCCCAAAATATAATGTCTGCATGTTACGTTATTCTGGAGCACATTGGTTTTAGCTGAGGGTGTGCTCTGTGTATGAATCTTGATTGCTGGGTGACTGAAGAGATATTGTTAGGAGCTGGAAGGTTAAGGGACTCTTTTCTCTACTAATTTACCCTTAACACAGAGTCTCTTATTCTGAGCCATACCATTATATCTGCGTGAGTTCTCCCTCCATTTTTTTATTTTTTTTTTTTATTTTATTAAGTACTGCAGTGACTTTAGAGGCCTGGATATATATATAGCTCTTACCTTGGAAACAAAGTTCTTGGTATTTTCTGAGTATGTGGTGATGCCTCGAGAAATATATATTATACTTCAATTAAATGATTTTTTTTTTGTGTGTTTCACACTACAGGTAATTATTAAAAGTAAGAAGGCAGGTGTTGATCTGGAACTTAACCCGCCCTGATTTTCAACTTGCAAATGTAGTTAATAGTCCCTGTAGTTTTTCAGGAGATGAAAAGCTGCTGAAGAAAGGGGCAGGTTAAGATTGAAATACCTGTCCTCATTCACTCTGAATTGTTGGCTTTTATCCATTGCACTCAGACTTTAATGTTATGTTTTAACATGTTTGGGATTTTAAAAAATTTAATAGGTGGTTTTATGTAACACTACAACCTTGTTT
This sequence comes from Certhia americana, assembly GCA_018697195.1. NCBI lineage: Eukaryota > Metazoa > Chordata > Aves > Passeriformes > Certhiidae > Certhia > Certhia americana. The sequence continues at coordinate 23,254,045 of CM031860.1, forward strand.
AGGCCACATTCCAAAAGAAATGTTGGGAAAAAAATAACTTTACAAATGCATACCTTACATAAACACTTCCGGATTTTGTTTCTAAATTACAGGTGATAACCAAGCTGATCTAAGAGTCAGCTTTGATTATTTCACCCTTGTGAATAAATTCCTGAAATATGTGGGAGGAACTATTTTTTGATGTGCGCTTTATCAGTTGTCCAGTTTATCTTCAGTCCAGGTTTTATTGTGGGCTCTTTTTTTCCCCCTTTTTTCTTTTTATTTTTTCTTAAAACTAGCAAGTCCTGTTTGTTCCTATCCTAGTGGTATAACTTTCCAAGTAATTCCTGAAAGCTGGTTTGGATTTAGTGGTCACCAGTGTCTCCAGATGCATTTTTCCACCCCAAAATAAATATTATGAAAAATATTTAGGTGTCTGTGAGTTTGAGAAGAGATTTGTCTGAAAAATTAACTTTTCTTCTCAGGTTACTTTGAGCTACAGGTGGTGTCAGATGTGGGATTATGCACGAATAGAAGTGGATAGCTGGTGATGCAGATAGAGGAGACAGGGACACCTGATCTAAGTGTTTTAAGCAGTTCTGTTGCTCAAAGTCGAATCACAGCCTTACTCTCTTCCTCTGAGTCTTCTTCCACTAAACTATTCCCATCCTCTCTGTATTGCTCTACACTTAGGATTCAAAGTGCTACTTAATAGGAACATTTTCTGGATGACATAAAATACATGTATTTTCAGTGGTTCCTTACCTTTCAAGCATGAAAACTTTTTTTTTTTAATTGTGGTCTTAGGAAGGAATTAATTTTGTGATGTATGTCCATGAATCAGTTCATGTGTGTTTTTGGAAAAGTGGGCAGGAGGAATTAATCTTTTATGCTTAGTTGAAGAGGAAATGGGAAAATAAGGAATTAGGTGCTTTTAAGGAGCTCCCAGGTCTGTCACTATTCTACTACAGTCTTTGATTTACTCATCTAAGAATTAAAGCTGTCAGTTTGTTCAAGGGCTTTTTTGCTTTTTCCTGGTTTCCATCCTAATCACTAGAATGTACATTTTGATTGATCTATTTTTCCTGACCTCCTTTACTCAGTTTGCTGAAATGGCATGTTTTCTTTCCTGGGCTCTGTAACAACATCTGGGTTGGAACATGAATTTCTTAAGTTCCTAATATATACATGACCTGTTGTGACTTTAATTTTTCTGTCTGGTTCATGTGTGTGTGGCTTTTGCTACAGTTTGCTGTAAGGCATCTAAAGGAGCTTGAACACCAGAAACGAGAATTGCAAAAGGAGGGAAATGCTCTCATTGACTTTTTCTGTGAAGACAAAGAAACTATGAAGTTGGATGAATGTTTCCAGATATTTAGGGACTTCTGCATAAGATTCAACACAGCTGTTAAGGTAAGAGCACTGAATGAATTCACACTTTTCAAGTGGATATTGGCTCACATGAATTAAGTTGTTTTTTCTGCTTCAGGGGCATTTTATGTCTTGTATTATTTGATCTATTTGCCAAAATGGTTACAAAAAACTGCACTCCTGGAAGCATTCCTTGCCAGAAGCCAGGTGGGAAATGGCCATTGTGAGCAGCCCTGCTGCTCTGCATCTTCTGTTTCAGGCGGGTGAGACCGCTGGGATGGTTCGTCAGGGTCGTTCATGGGCCTGCTTCTAAGTGGGCACCTCCCTTCTCTTTTGGAGAGGAGGCTGCTGGCTGCTAAGCTGAGCTGTGGGACAGATTGCATAGACTTCCTGACTATGGCTCAGTGTTTAGGCCTTGGCCTGGTAGTGTTGGATCGTTGGAAAGGCCTTGAGGTGTGGCACACCTGTACCTGCCTGAATCTGCACTAGCTCGGGCTCTCCACTGCCTTCCTTTCCATGGCTAGAGGCACTCTACCAAGTCAGGGCTGTGTATACTACTGTGTCCTTTCAAAGGATTTTTGTGGGTGAAAACTTAAGAAGTAAGTTTATGGCAGCAAGATACCTTATCCCCAGTGTGAGCATTCATTCGCCAAGTTACCATGAATTGGTCCGGAATAATTCAGGAAATGTATTAAGATGGAGAAGCAGTATTGGCATTGGTTGCAGTTTTGCTTCAGAAAAGCCTGTCTATTGTTACAGATATTTCTTAGGTCTTTATAAATAGCATGAATTAGTTGGATCAGTGCCCTTTTGCAATCTGCATTTGGCAGCACTTGGGATAAAAGCTTTCGTTCAGAAAGAACAGTCTCCATTCGGAGCGAGCTGACAGGGTGTTCAGCTAATGTGCCTGTTACCATTAGTTTACCTAACCTTTACCACCCAAGACAACACATAGTAGGCAACACAAGGGTGAACACTGCACAACTGTATAAAACCAAATGGAGATGGCTATTGCAGTCAGTTTAGCAAGAGGTGACTTCATCCATATATGTTCAAATATTGGGTATTGAGGATTTCATTCAAAGTCACATATTACAAGTGGTTGTTGGATAGCTATGACTTTTGAGGTCCTGTCTCTGTAGTAATAAGCAGCTGCACTCTAAAAAATGACAAATTGGACTCTTGCTTGCAAATTTTGACAAGATTTGCTTGCTAACTGTAGATTGACCTTTGTTCCTACATAATTAGCAGAACAATTTAGAATAAAAATGGCAGTTCTGACAAAAGAATGTGATGTGTAGACATCACATCCAACAGTCTAAAAAGATGGCTTGTACCACAATGGCCATGTGCACATATTTCAAATGCTTAAACATTTTTTTGCAATTTTTTTACATGTCTAACTATGTGCTTAAAATAGATTTTTCATCTAAGTAAAATCTCCTAAAACATGTTCTGGGTGAGGTTAAAATATTCTTTTTCTAATGTGGAATATGGTATTAGTCTCTGCAACTATTTTTAACCATTTCTCTTCACAATGGTACATTTAAAGCTGAGCTTTAGCATTTGGCAAGAATTCATTCTGTAATTCCATACGTGTGAAAGAAAGCTTCCTGTCAAGCATTTTTCCTGAAATGCAAGTTTTTTCTTTTTCCTTTCTTAGATGTTCAGGTTTCTTAGGTCTCTGATGCATCTTATCTTTCAGAGCCCAGTGTAGTCTCAAATCCACTTCATGAGGTGTAGATTAATCCATTCATTGCAAAGCATTATGCTTTTGTTTACTGAAAGCTTTCAGGTGACTTTTTCTTGTGGTGCAGCTCTTCTGTTGTCACAACAATGGGAAGATTAAACTACACAGAGCTTTAGACAAATAAAGGTGGGATTTTTTTAAACAGTGTGTCATTGATTAGACCAGATTTAACAACATGCTGGAAAATGATGTAATTTTTGAATCCTTTGTCAAGACTAGCCTCTTCTTTTTTTTGCTACAGCTGTACTGGCTGCAGCAAGCCAAGTTCTTCATTTCAGAAAATAACCCAGAAAGTTCAACCAAAGGTGCAGTTAGATTAAATCTGAAGCCTAGAGGTAACAGTTAAAATGCTGATATTCACAGTAAATCACTGCTAATTATTTCAGTAAAAAGGTGTTTACTGTGTTGTCATTCAAATTCAGACTACCTCTTCTATGGTTTCCTGAATGAAAATCCCTGAGCTTAGCTGCCAAAATCTCCATCCTACCCTGGGCAATCTCTGCACTACAGTTGTCATTTTTTGAAACCAACAGTGATCGTGAGATCCAAAATTGGAGGAAGACATTGATTGATGGTCCTTGAGTCTTGTCAGTTGATGTCTAAGTATTGTGAGGCATTGTGTTAACTTTTCTATTTGCTGTCATGTGCAATTAAGCCTTTTCACTAAATTTTCAATCTGTGATGTTAGAGGAAGGTAGCACTGTGTAGAAACTGGACTTGCTGAGGAACAATTGCAGCTGTAGTAAGGTAGGTTGGAAAAACCATGTTGGCTGCGTGCTGGTCAGACAAGTTTGTCTTAAAATATGAATGTAAAGATTAGGTAGAGGTTTACTCACCCGGTAGGACTGCCACCTTTAAACTTAGTGAGGACTTGATGCTCTCCATCTTACATCTGGAACTCTTTGGCTTGACCAAAGAGTGGGCAGTGGAACAGGCTCCCCAGGGAAGAGGTCGTGGCACAAAGCCAGACAGAGTTCAAGAAGTGTTTGGACAATGCTCTCAGGCACATGGTGTGACTCTTGGGGATGGTCCTGGTCAGGGCCAGGGGTTGAATTCAGTGATCCCTCTGGGTCCCTTCCGACTCGGCATGTTCTGAAATTCTAAGATGTGACATCTCCTTGGGTTTGATGGGTCAATTTGTTGGTCTTTGCAATGTCCGGTGCATTTTATTTTGTGTACGCTGACCAGATGGAAGAGTTGCTGCTCTCCATAGGGTTAATGGTTGCAGGCTGTGGTTGCCACAGTGATTTCATGCATGTGTATGTATTGGAGGTTGGGAGTGGTTGATAGCAGTAGGAGCTAACTTCTGTGGGAAGAAATATAGGGAGAGAGGAAGGAGTGTGTCTTATGCATAGGACACTGTCCTCTGAGATGTGTATTTGTGATTTTCCTCCTTCAGGAGAATAGGGAACGAGAGATCCAGGAACTTCATAGTCTGCAAAGGCGAAAGGAGCTGGAAGAGAAGCGTCGATCCTGGGCAGCTGGAGAGCTTGGGAGCTTTGGGCGGAGCAGCAGTGAAAATGATGTAGAGATGTTGGCTAAAAACGGACTTGGAGAATTTCTTCCTTTCTTGCAGCAGAGGCCTCAAAGCCCTTTGTACAGAAACACAAATTCCAGACGCTCTCGACTTTCTTTGGGGTTGACTGCAGACAGGGAGTTGCAGAGTTTCCTGGAAATCTCAAAAGACGAGGATCCAAACAAGTTTAACAGCCTTCCCCGTGCAAACACCCGACAAGCAAGACCAAACGTAGCCTGGACGGAATCCAAAGAAACAAAAGATCTCAACTTGAATACCTTGCACTTGCACCAACAGTCTGAAGTGAGAAGTGGTGGCCCCGTGCAGGTGCCTCCAGCTCAGCCCAGTCACCTCAGCAGCTCAGCCAGCCGTGGTGCCCATTACTCACAGAGGAACACCGACTACAACCTGCACGCTTCCAACGTGTCCTGCGAGGAGTCCACGGATATAAATGCTCTGGCCCTTGCAATTGAGGAGCATGAACTTGTCAAAGGGTTACGTAAGTTTGATGTTCAAGGAGCAAAGCCTGCAGAAGACGCACCTTTAATATATTTAGAGGATGCTGGTGGGACAGACCTGGAGACTCTAGATGATCTAAGCTTTCACTCCCTGAGCACTGCCGATGATGAGCTGCCTCCAGCTTGCAGAAGTTCCAGAGAGGCCCACAACCATCAAGCCAAGGCAGTGAGTAGCAAGAATGAAGCTTTAGAGCCCAGCAGCAGTAGCCCTGTGTCTATGGATACAAGTGTTTCGGGAAGTAGGGAAGATGGGCCAGTGTGCTACATGTCAGATACCACAACTGATTGTTCTTTGACATTGGACTCTGAAGAGGGAAATGATTTTAAATCGGCAGGTGATGGCTTAAGAAGCGAGGCTGGCAAAGCATGCTCTTCTGGCAGTGGTGCTCAACACAAGGCCAGATCTTTCTTCTCAAATCTGAATTCCACCTCTGACAAGGACGTGCCTCTTGACACTTCTGCCAATGACAAGGATGATGCTGACAGCAAGCACACCCTTCCTAAAGAAAAACCCATAAAAAATAAAGATCTAGTAGGACCAAAGACAAACTCGCTGAAAGATCGATCTCCAAGCTCTACAAAACCCAGTGGCACTCGCCCTAGCCACACAGCTCCTTCCAGACCTGTCAGAACTTTGAATGCCTCTGAGAATGAAAGTATGAGGAAAGTGGTGCCTATTTCTCGGTCAAACAGGGCACCCAGCAGCGTGAAAAAGCCAGAAGCCAAGCCAGCCCTTCGTGAAAGCAGTACAGTGGAAAGTCGGCTGTCCCATCGCAGCTCTGTCCGAGGCACAACAGACACACTGCCAAGAAGTCCCTACAGGCACAGCGTGTCAGTAGAAGAGCCAAAGTTACGGAGGGGCACTGTCACCTCAAGCAGTGCTCATTTCGAGAGGGACAGAGTTGCTCTCAAAGCCAAGCCAAGCTCTAAACCCATTAGGAGTAATGTCAAATCAAAGACAGATGAAACAAAGATGTGTCGCTCCAGTGTGAAACCCCAGACCCCTGCAGATGACACCAAGGTTGCCGCAGTCAGTATTCCCAAAGCACCGCCTGCTGTCCCAAACTTTGCAAGGAATACAGTGGCCTCTTCTTCAAAGCGTGCAAAAGTGGATCTATCCAGCTCATCCAGACCTCCACCCATCACAAGGTCTGTGTCCCAGAGGCTGCCTAAAGTGAAGCCAGCAGCGACCTCTGATGATCCAAACCCGAAGGAGAACAGCGTGAGTACCTTAAAGAGAGCAAGTAGTGCCAGAGTGGTTGGAAGAAGCATCCTACAAAGAGAAGCTGTCAGCATGAAAGCCGAGCCTGAACCAAAGGAACAGGGAACAGTGGAAAAGGCTTCTCTTAAATTGAAGGATGCAAACCGAACCACAATTGGTAAAATACTGAAGCCATTATTGAAATAAGGGAGAGGGTTTTTAACCTTGGAATGTGAACACTTGTCCAAGCACTGGATGTCTGTGTAGTGAAATTCCTTAAAACAGTAACCTTGCCGTTACATGGCATCCTGTGCTTATTGAAGTACGGCGCACTGTTGGAAAAGGGTAAATAGCTGTATTCTGGTCTAAATCCTTTTTTATGAATTTGAATGTATTTAAAGCTACTGTGATGGAATGTGAGCAGAACAGCAAATCTTTGCATTTGTGATAAAAAATGTTACCAAAAGCCAAAAAGTTTTAAGAAGTTTTAAGAAGTTTTAACTACGAGATGAAACACTTTGTGACAGAAAACATGGATTAAGGCCAGTTTCTTAGTGTACATAAGATTCTTCCTAGGACTCAAGCCTTTGTGCTTGTTGGTTTCTTACTTGATGTCAAAATGAATCCTGTGGAACAGTACTGAAATGAACTTTTAGGTGATTGTGCTTTCCGTTGCTTTCAATTCCTTGGATTCAGGAGCCCTTTTTGCCTGTTGCAAAGTCCATTGCTGGCAATTGGACAGACTGGAAACTGCTGGCCAAAAAACTGTAAAACAAGACATTTGCTGTTTGTGGCTGTCTTTAACCTCCCTGAAGAATTTATAGCATGTTTTATGAATGTGTGTGTCTGGGGAAGGCTTTCTGCTGGGCAGGAGGCTTGTGCTCCAAGAATGTGGCAGCATTGTCTTGCATGCACAGGTGGATATGGCTGGTGCTGCATTGCATAGCACAGCTGGAGGCTGTGCCTGTTGGAAGGGCCATTGGCATGACTCCTGACTTGTATTGATCACAAGCAAACTTGCCAGCTTTTGGTCATGCAGAAGTGCCATATATTTATGATACATATCAGGATGTTTGCAGTTCAGCTCTTGAAGGCTGCAGTGTAGTGCCGAGCACTTTCTTACCATTCCATATTTCCACTGGTTTGTATACTACCAAACTACTTGAATGTTGCAATGGCTCTGATTGAGCCATTAGTTTCCCTGCCTCCTCCTCCTCCTCCTCCTCCACTCCTCCTTGTCAACAAGAATATTTAGCATGAAACACAGAGCTTACGCATGACAATGTTTTTGTAGAGTTCTTTGGTTGCTTCAAATGTGGTTTTTAATGTTTAAAGACTCTAAAGGAATTAAACTAGCATTTGATAAGCTTTTTGTAAAGTAAAAACACACCCTTTTTCCTGCAGATACAAATTTTAACTTCTGTCAAAGATACAGAGAATGAGGGAAAACTCATTTAGCATTCTGTGTGTCTTCCCAGGATAAATGTATTTAGGTGGGGGAAAGTGCTGTTCTCCTAAGCATTTTATTTAAGTAATTGCCTTTTATTCACTTATGAATGAAGCCTCATTTAAGAATAAAATAAAAAACAAAAGGGGAATCTCTTTGGACAAGTGGCAGTGACAGACTACTGCCAGAGCTGTTTGTCTGCTCTATCCCTCCTTGCTGGGAGAGCGTAATTGAGTGAGAACGAGCTCACATGCTTCTCACGGGCTGGTATCAGGGACAGCTAACTTTGAGGTTTGAATCTGGCAAGGGGCCTTAGCTCCTCCCACATACCAGCCCATCTTGATGCAGACATCATACCCAAACACCATAAAGTATTGCACAGGGCCTCTTGTCTGAGTCTGTCCCACAGGGAGAATTTATAGAGCCCACTTTTCTGCAAGGGCAGATATTTTGCTTTTTGGATACTGCCTTCATTGTGGGTTAGATACAAAAGCATCTCCCTTCTTATTTGTATCTGTGTGGATGTATGCATATCTGCAGGAGCAGATGATTGAATTTTTTCCTTCTTTTTTTTTTTTTAAAGACAAAAAATTTTATTGGTAGCAAGCTTGAAAAATAATTTAAATGTGTTTGGAACATGTAAATAAATTTCTATAAATCTGTGTACAAGAGAACTGACTGTATTTAATGGAACATTTATACATTTCGGAATAACTCAGTAGTTTAATAAAGTTCCCATTTACTGGGTATGAGGTTTGTACTTTCTCCTTCCTGTTACACTCTTGGCTTTGGTCCTGGAGATCTCAAGCGACTTGAGTCTGGGTGGGTGACTGTGGGAAGGACTCTACAGCAGAAATTGTGGTGTTTGAAATCCTGGGTTTGTTTTTATGTTGAGACATGCAGTTGAACTTCAGTTTCTGAACATGTCTGGGTTGGGACTTTCTGCACAGGTTTGGGTATAACATGGAAGGCATTAGATGGTAGATGCAGCACTGTGTACACACTGTATGTTGTGGCCAAGACAAATGTTCGTGGCACTAACAAGTCTGGATCTGTCGCTATCTTCATGCCTTTAAGCTTAGCACACTTTATTGAGAAATTCTGGTCTACAGCTCCCAGGACTGTGGAAATACAGGACAGCCTGTTTTGCAGGAGCAGGTGGTGACTTTTGCATTGCAATTGTGAATTTTTCAGTTTTGTCCCATTCTCCCATTATTTTTCCTTCTTTATTTCATATAAAAGAGCACCTATTCAGCAGAAAAAAAGCAAAATCCAGCCAGCCTTCTTGTCCTCAGGGAGCACTTCCTCCTCTCTGCTATGGAAATGATTTCTGGACTGGAATTGCTGCTTTTTGCAGACTTGTTTAGCCCCTGACTTTTCTAGTTTGGTGAGTGTCTCTCCCCGTTTGGAGTGGCAAGCACCTGCTGTCTGCCAGTGCTGAGTGACAGCTGCTGGTGGAATCTACGTGGGAAAGCCCTTCACCATCAAAAGGTGTGTCTCAAAAGTTTGTTTTTTAAAACTTCATTTTTATGTCAAAAGGGTTTATAATTACCAATTCATTATTTAAACTACCAGGTGTCGGAGTCAGCAGTGCCCTGTAGGTTGAATTTCCCATGTCACAGTTTTCCTGAAGGCTAGCAGGGCACGGCACTCACCTGGTTGGCTTTCAAGAAAGGATTGAGACTTTGTCTCTTGCAGTGTTCGATGCTTCTGACTGTGACCAGGGTGCATCCATCTCCTCTGGTCGCTCCTGAGGTGGCAGTGAAGTGGGGGAGCCCAGGGGACCATGAGGGCAGTCTGGAGCTGTGGAGCTGGTGAAGATTGAGAGATAGAGGGAAGCTGTGGGAGTAAGAGATGCTGATTCATACTTGGAGGAATTTAATATTCTCATCTCATGTGGGAACTGCATACAAATGAGGGGCTCGGTGGATCCCTCATTACAACAGCTCATTAAATTATCAAGAAAGGCAGAAAGGGTTCCCATCACACCTCCCACAGTGTACAAGCCTGGACTATGTCATTCAAAATAACCCGTCAGTATTTTTCTAATCTTAGGGTCCGTCTGTGTGGACGCATGCAGACAGCCACACGCTGGCTCCTTCCTGACCCTTCCCTCGCCAGCTCCGTGCTGGAGGTGTTCCCTGGGCGCTGACCCCCAGCTCCCACCCCGGGGATGTCACTGCACATCCTCCCGGGCTCGGTGCCTCCGGCTCGGCCAGCACTGCCCAGAGCCCCGGCAAGGGCTGCCCGCGGCTGTGTCTGAGAACGTAATCCCTGTGAGAGCGGCCCAGCTAAACACTGCTCCTTTCACATTGGGCTGAGCAGTGTTTTCCATTAACTTGATACATGCTGTTTACATCCTCCTGCCGCCAGGGCCGGAGATAACTGCCTTGGGAACAGCTCCCTACAGGTATTGTTAACAGCTGCTGGAAACAAAGGGGTTTGTTTTAGCCACGTCGCTATCTAAATAGCCAAAAATACGTTACTTTTTTATGACTTGAAAGCTGATAGTAAAAACTCTGTCGTGTTCTCCTGGTTGAAAGATGCATTCTGGAAATCTTGTATGCTGTTAGAACTGGCAGCTGAGGAAGTATCTGCGCAAGTCTAAAAGACTGAGGCAAAGGACTTGTGAAGGTACTTGCTGCAAGGCGTGTGATTGGCACCACAAGCATCAAATATCTCCACTCAGAGAAAATTGTTTCAAGCCAGTGGTTGTTCCTTGCCATATAATTGGTTTCCATGCCTTTTCAGCCTGAAGGCTGAGGTTGCAGGATAGGCATTGATTACTTCAGCTTGCAACTTCCTCCAATTAAAACAAAAGGAAAAAAATCCTCAGTCTGCAGCTGCTGATGCCCTAACTTTCAGCATTGAAGCGCTGGAGATATGAGCAGGTTGACTTTAGTGGTGGTGTTTAGGGTGAGGGTGGCAGTGGCTGAGCCAATGCTCAGCAAGGGTGGCCTTGTGTGCATGGAGGGGAGAGAGCCACATGAGTTTCTGAGACCATTCACGCTATCTGAAGCAGACAGACTCCCTTTGAACAGAGATGTGCCTCTTCTGCTTTTGATCAGGTCTGAACAATAACTCCTTGTTTGTCCTATTCTATCCCTACTTGTTGGGAAGAGGAGGGGGAAAAAAGCAAGAAACTTTGATGCTTCCTCATGGGTCAAGTGGAGCAAAGATATAACCTCTACCTACTTTCGGTTTTGTCTTTTTTAAACAATAGGACTTTGACTCATAGATAGAGCTGTTAGCTTCAAATAACTCTCTGCTGCACAGAGGCAGCAGATATGTTCAGTGGCTGCAGTGATCCAGCAAGCAAAATAAGCATAAAAGCAAGAATTCTGTTTAGCTCCAGAGTACATCCCAGTAATTGTTTCCTCTTCTCTGAAAACAAACTCTAGCAACTGAACACAGACAATGTTCATTTGGGCACCCAAGAGAAAATATTTGATTCCACTTGTAAATAATCATTTACAATTAATTTTATTTCCCTTCATTCTTCCATTATTTTGTCGTTAGAAGTAAAAAGCTGACCTTCAAGAGAGAGCAGTAAAGAGGGCTGGGGGATACAAAGCTACTATCACCTTTACTTCCCTGGTTCTTGCTCCTCATGGCCCTTTTCTGTAGGTTTGGGGAAACAGATTAATTGACTCTCTATGTGCACTTTTGGTAATTTCTTCAAAAGCATAAGATTTTGCATCTTTCAGGTGTGCTAGCACAAGTAGTGGGAAGGAACTAAATATATATCTAAGGTAGATATGGTGTTAGGAATTGCTGAAGCCCAGTAACTAGTGTGCTTTGGAGGGAAAAGAACATAAGGAAGAAAGTGACAACAACAAATAGGCACAAGTGGAGACAAGTGTTCAGAACCCTTACAGGTCCCTTTCTGTCTGCTGTTCCTGGCAACTCTAGGTTTAAACCACAGTCTCCAGGAGAAACCAGGACTGCCCTGTGCCTGACTCCACTGAATCACTGCAGAAATCAATTGCCTGAGAACTGTTGGAGTCACTTGAGTTCTGGGGCTGAAAATAGGACACGTTGCTAACTTCATGTCTTGGTTTCTGGTGTTTCTCATGCAGCATTTTAAACTGATTCAGACATATTCCCTATGCAAATCTTTAATCCCTGTTGTTAGGAAGAAAAATGGGTGTAAATGTGGTTTTGATTTTTCCCCACCCTTTTACAGCTGTATTTGCCCCTATATGTCCCATGACTGCTTCCTCCCACTTCTGTTTCCTCTGTTATAATCTTCCATCTTCCTCTTAAATTTTCCATCATCCATTAATAACTCATCCCTCTCTTAATCTTATTTTCATGTGGCAGGCTTTCTGTGCTCTTCCATTTGCTTCATCCTGCTCTCTCTCCATTTCTTGATTCCACTGTCTGTTTTGCTCCATCACTTTCTTCTTTCTGCCAATGTGAGTCCTTCCCAAACGTCTGTCTGCAAAATCTGCAAACTGAGACTTTTTACTGCCAGCTTCCAGTAAGGTGTGGGAATAGGGGAGCAATATGAACTCAGGCTTTTAAGGCGTGCATGTCTGTATTTTGCAGCTTTGTCTTGTTACTGCAAGCGAGTTGCTGGGGGAGGCTGTTACTGAGAACAGCATCTTTTCGTCTTTTCTGTGTCAACATCACTCACCCCCTACGCCGGGCAGCTTATGAGGGAGCTGAGAATCTGAGCACATGGGGTGATTTTGCAGAGGTGGGTGAGGAAAGTCTGTTCAAATAAAGGTGTGACTAATTTAGCTTTGCGGTGTCTAAAAAGCCCTAATGAAAGACTGTCGACGACAGCTTCAAAAGCCATTTGGTGAAGTGATTTCTAACCCCACCCATAGATCTTGGTACCAAAAGCAAATACATTTGTGCTGTCAGTTTGGTGCTGCTTCCCTGTGCACCAGAGCAAAATAATTGTATTACCGTTTCTTCAATTTGCACGTAGCTTTTCATGGTATGGACTAAGGCTCCAGGATATTTTGGGTTTCTCTGATAGGGTAAGGACAACAACCTTTTTATAAGAGCACATGAAAGCCCGAAGATAGCTCTTGAAAAACTATACTCCATTTTCCTTCTGCTGAAGGTAACAAATCACCATGTAAGAGGGAGAGCACTTGGAACACGTGCACAGTATATTCATACCATAAGCACTGCTTATTGCTGCAAGTACTTGGTGCTCACATGTGTTCTTTCTAAAAAGAATAGAATCCTGTTTAAGACAGTATTTCCTCCCAGGAGGTTATAGCCTAAGCAATTGAATAATCGAGCTGAGGAAGGCATCTGCAGAGGTCACCCAGCCCAGCCTCCTGCTCCCAGAAGAGCTAACTTTACACATAGATCCCTTTGCTAAGGGCCACAGGGTGTTGTTCTTAGCACAGTGTAGTTATAAGAGGGAGGAGTATGATTTTGCTACTGAAATAAGGGTTCTGAAGATGGGAAAACCCTAAGGAAAATGCTGGTATTCTGTAGGCTATGGCTTGAAAGCTCAACCTTTCCTGGCAGAGGTTTGCTTACCCTCTTCTTAAAGGAATTAAGGACTAAAGAGCATAGAAAGTTACAGTAAATGTTCCTAATGACTAACTTGTGTCCTGCAGGATGGGATGCCTCTTTATACATACAGTTTTAAGCAGCAAGTCTCCTGACAAACATGATACTTCTGATGCTTGTTTTTTCTTGCGGTGTGGCTTTATGAATGAAACCAGCACCCTCACATTTACAGTAGAGCTGCTGTGGTCATCCCAAGTAGTACAAATATTCATATGGAGTCTGCAAAACAGCAGCTAACCAGAAAGCCTAGAAATCTAAGGAATATTTTTACATTGCTGCAAAGTACTGTCTGAGTTACTGTGTGAGATTTAATGCAATCTGTTGCCAGAGACTTGAAGCTCAACTGGATGGAGCATGGGCTGGATCATCTAGCAGCTCCTGATGGTGCTTTTACTGGCCTCTGCAAAATATGAAACAGGTTCATACCACAGTAGAAATGGTCCCAGATCAGAATTCATGCTCTGAAGGACTTCCTATTGAGTAAGGCAGCAAAGGAGATGGCAGTAGGGAGAATATGAATTGCACAAACCAAATCTTAACCCCGTCCCTCTCTGTATGTACCTTGCAGTAGGAACCAATTTTCACTGACTACTTGGATCTACTATACAATATAACCACTAAATCAGACCCTGCGAGACAATTTACAGATAAGTTGCCAACTGAAGATACGGCACAGAGGCTGTGGGTGGGGTGTTAGCAAGGGGAGCTCTTTAAGCAATTGTGAGGAATATCCCTGAAATCCTGTTCTGTTCCTCATCTGTGCAACAAGCAGAGGAGCAAGGCCACTGGGCACAGCCCTGTGGCTGAGAGGTCCCAGAGGTTGTGGTGTCCCCAACCCTGCACAAAGCCAGTATCTGAAATAATGTGAAATGTGGCATAAGCAACCCGTGGGAGAAGGCCATATGGAAGTACAGCAGGAGACATTTTGTAATTGTAAAAGCAACCAACAATATTAAAAAAGACCATGAAGCAGAGATTTGCAAGAATGTGTAGCTTGAAAATTCAGCATGAATTGGCAGTGGGGTCCATGACTAAGCACAGAGGTCCATTGTATGATCGAGTTTAAACTTTTGTTTAATGAAAGTACTTCTCTGAATAAGTCTCATTGAAAGTACAGTAAATATCTCTGAATAAAATGTCCAGCCTTAATATACAACATTTTAAATGACAGAGAAATCACCCCAACCTTTGGTAAATAGTCTGAACACATAATCACGCTCTCTGTTTAAAACTGTCATAGGATTTCTAGCACAAATTAATCGGGGTGGAGTGTCTAATTGCTGGTAACTGGATCTGTTACAATGTTTTGTGCCAAACTGGCAAGCTCTTATTATCTATCATATTTCTGCTTGATTAAGCCTTTGCAGGAAAGGCGTTGTGATTTCTCCCGCTGAGGGTCCATGGCGGCTCTGGGGCCAGCCCATGCTCCAGGGACAGTGCAGGGTATGGAAACACTTGGGAGATGGGGTGGGTCCCAGTGTGCTCCCACTGCCAAGCTGGGATGGAGGAACTTTCTTCTCAGCAGGCTGTGGTGGCTTTTGGCATTGGGGGCATTGTTGCTGCTCACAGGCAGAGGTTCTTGGCCTTGGGCTGGTCCCCCCTCAGCTCCATGCAGTCAAAGGCTGCCATGGGATAGCACCTCTGGCTAGCAGGGTGCTGCCTGCCTGCTTGCTTCAGGGAGACCCACAGCAACAATTTAGAAACATGTTCAGCAGAGTTAAGTTTGACAGCAAAGTTAAGTGGAAGCTCTGGGAGGTTGGATCTGTGTTTCCTGCAGTGGTTTCCCAAAACCACTCTAGGTAACCCAAGCTCAATGTCTATTATATTACAAATGTGCCTAACAAAGGGGACTTGTTTCAGAAATACATGATAGTTGTGTTTAAAAGATTATTTAGCCAGGCATCTGCTATCTGTCTAGTTAGAGCCCTTACACTTCTGGAAATCACCAGGGCTGTTTTTGGCCACACCTGTTGTACTTGCTGTTCCTTTCTCCCTGATGGGGACAATGTGGACGCTGATAAACCCTATGACTTTCCCCTCCATTGTCTTCTGCAGCTCTTTGTCTTGATGCTCTTGTCCCTAAGTGAGGAATATGTGTTTTCCAGTAAACCTCTCTCCCTTCCCCTTGGGACTGTGTTGACCAGTCCGTAATTAAGGAGACAGTGATAATGTCTAATGACTCATTTAAAAACTGACATTCTTTAAAAAGGGAACTCTGACTCCGTCCCCTCTTCCCCTGGGTTTCCTTCCCTCCTTTCCTTCCACTAAAGCTGATGAGAAACCTTGAGCTATCCTCCAGATTAAATGGCATCTATGGTACTTGCTTATCCATTGACCATTTTTTGACTGTGGGCAATTTTCTTTATTTTAAGGGTGCATTTAAGAAGAGAGGACTCCTTTTTCCCTTTCTTTTCTTTTTTCTCCCAACCTTTTTACCTTTTTTTTCTTTTTGTGCATACCTGAGCTGTGCTGCTCCCTGATCACTCCTGTTCCCTGTGCTATGGAAATGAAACATCTCTCAGCTGAGCACAACACGTTTGCTGCAGTGCCTCAAGGTGACTATAAAACAGGTGGCCTCATCTCGGGTCGTTCTCCTTTATTGATGTTATTGCAGAGTCCCGTGCTATGGCAACCTAAGGAGTTGCACCCTCTGGAGCTGGAGTGGGGCGGAGGGACGAAGGGCTCCGCGACTGCTGTTAGGGACCAGCCCAGCTGCAGCAGGCGCCCTGCCAGTGAGGGTGTTTATCCAGCACTGCTGTGAGTCATGGGTGCCATGCTCCACCAAAGCCACCTCCAGCAACCTCCCCATGAATCACAGCAGCCTGAGAGGACTTGCAACAATTCCTGGGCCACCAGAAGGATGATCTCATTGCCTGCTGAGTGGAATAAGGATAAAGTCACGTGGAACTCTGCTCCCGGAGCCAGGAACATGGCATCCCAGCAAAGAGCTTTCGGGTGACCTAATCAGGCGTGTGATTCAGCGGTACAGGACCAAACAGGGCAAAGATCCTTCTTGCGAGGAAGGAAGGAAGGAAGGTACTGCAATATACAAAGAATTAATTTGAGGTGACTTTGATAACAAAACTTGTAAGGCAAGAAGGAATGATATGGCACAGGGTCTACAAAGGACTTAGCTTTAAGCAATTCTCTTTGCATTGACTTGTTTTTGTCTCCTTTTTTGATTCTCCAAGTGGTATTGCTTATTCCAAGTGATCACAACATGAAGTCTGATGATGTAATCTTTGCACACTGTGTCCAGCCCATGGAGCTGAGTTACTGAGATACCGGTTCAAACTCACTTGCCAAGCCCAGCTGAAGGATTTATTCAAGTTTTTCTTTAGCTGAAAGAAAGTGCTTTTGCCTCTTCTAAAAAATTAATTTTTGGCAGTTTTCCATTTCAGATGGATTTTTTTATATTTCTAAGAAATTGCTGATTTCGGAGCAGGCATCAAGTGGTCTCTTCTGATTTCAAACATAAAAAATAATAACTCTTTGCTCCTTTTTGTAAGACAAATCATTAACTGCTATGAAAAGTGCTAGTTATTTTAAATGCATGGACTTCTAAAATCAAAAACAATGCAGAAAATTGCTAAACTTTAAAAAATCATCTTGAAATTGTAAAAGACTGATAATTTTACAAAAATTTAAAATCAACTCTTTTTTTTTTTTTTGTTAAGAAAGGTTGGGGGGCTAGATTTGATGAAGTTGAAATTTGCATCTATAACAATGAGGCAGCTCAAAGCTGCTTCTTGCCTCTATTGCTGTCAGCTGGAGTTCAGACCTCAGGAGGAAGTGAAGGAAATTTATTCCCAGAGATCCGTGGAGTTTCAAGCTGCCACATCTGCTGGCTCCAAAGCCAGCATGGGAAGCCAGTGGGCTGAATCAAGGAGCAGTCAGAAGGGCTCAACTCCTGCATGTATTCACTCCTTGAACTGTGAGTGTTGGCCATCATCCCTCTTCCTGGGCAAGGCATCCCCACGTGTTGGTGCTAATTGGATAGTGCTGACAATCCCCAAAGTAGTATTTTGGCAGCTGCTTTCCGTTCCTTGACTCTGTTAGGTGTATGTTGGTGGCTAACCACATGTAAGAGCACGGGTTAGATAATGAAAACATTGGGGTAAGCACTGATAGGACTGAAGAAAATGATCCCAGAAGGGACTCCCTCGCTGTCGACCATCAAACAGCACCACCCAGCTCACATCCATGAATTTTCCCTTCCTCAGGCCTGATGTTGTCTTGTGTCACGGAAAAGCCTTATGAAAATCTCAGCTGAGGATAAATGTGGTGGTTCTCAGCAGCAGGTTGGTCCAATGGTATCAAGCACCACAACCAAAATACTTATGAAAATTCACCTGCTATATTTTCCTCTTCTGTTCAGATTCTGGCTTCAACATTTGTCAACCTCATGGCAGCCTGATTGCTTAGCTGGTAAAAGGGATGAGCTGCTGTACTAGACCAAAGAAGCCTGTGGGACGCACTGCGTGACCTGGGAATCTCTCTAATGATTTTGTAGGTAAGAT
Organism: Certhia americana; assembly: GCA_018697195.1. Taxonomy (NCBI): domain Eukaryota; kingdom Metazoa; phylum Chordata; class Aves; order Passeriformes; family Certhiidae; genus Certhia; species Certhia americana. Next base: position 23,271,888 of record CM031860.1, read on the forward strand.
GGAAACTATCAGGTAAAAAGCTCATTAACTTTCCCAGGAGAGCTACTTTGCTGAGGAAGGGTGCATCTGAGCATGGCCCAAGCCAGAACTGGAGCACCAAGGGCACAATTTGCATGGCCTCTCTGAATACCAGCTCTGTTCTGGCTTGCAGGGTTTTAAGGAAGTGAGCTGCAATTGTGATGACATCAAGCAGCTAATATCAAATTCAGGCTTGGTGAATTCTGAACATGCCCACTCCATGGAGGTGAATCCAGAGCCTTTTGAAAAGACTTCCCTTAGCTGCCGTGCTCGCTCTTTTGAGTCATAACCGCAGTGTGTGTGGTGCTGCCCAAGTGCAGCAGATGACACAAGGCTCACACTTTGGGAGAGGTGTCTCAACAGCTTTCTCTGCAGCACGTTGGAAATGCTGAAAATCTTGAAAATGCTGATATTTTTCTTTAAAAAGTCAGAGTGTGTGTGCATGAGAAGGGGTACAGGGTAGTTGCTGCTTTCCACATCTCACTCCTATGAGGGCTGGAAGGGTGACACTGGCAGCTGGTTCCCTGAGGTGGTTGCTACTCTCTGAAAGCTTTAAAGATGGGAAGGTCAGCAATGGAGCTAAAATCTTTGAATTGTGGCTATAAATGGAAGAGGGAGGTTGAGACATTCTCCACTGAAGTGGCTGAAAAGCCAAAGTGTTTGGAAATGTTCTGAGCATGGAGGAAACAAATTGTTTATGATCCCATAGCTCTCTCAGGCCTGCTTTATGTACAAATATGGCCAAAAATGATATTTGAAGAGCTACACAGGGCTGGGGAAAGACAAAGAAGCAAGATCTCTTGGTCGGTTGCCTGGCTTGCCAGAGGGGAAAAGGAGCCCCAGAGCCTCATGCCAGAGAGTAGATCCTTTGGAGAGGGGATGCTCCAGGGTGACTGTAGGCAGACAGACGTGGCGCACACTTTGCACCACCTCATATTCAGCAGTGACTAAGCTGAGGCCACAGTTCTGCCAGGCGTAGGAGGCAGTGTAGCTCCCACCCCTGCCCTCCCCACAGAGGGAGCACATGGGTGAGCATTGTGGGGGCCTTGGAACCTCCAGGAAATTTATTCCCAGTGCACCCAGATCACTGCTTGTGTTCAGCTCTGCAAGATGCAGGCACCTTGTTTTCATGGATGAGAAAGTTCAGTGTGCCCCAATGTTTTGGTTTTTTTCTCCCCTGTCTTTTATCAGTTTATTTGTCATAATAGGATTATGCTTGTGTTCCTCTTGGCCCAGTCCCAGAGGTGCCTTGTATCCGCTAGGAATAGTCAACAGCCACAGCCAAGCTGTCTTGTTTCAGGATGGCCAGCTGGGGCCATGTGAATGGCACACCCTAAAGTTTAACTTGTACTGCAGTGTGACTGCAAGACTCCTCACTGCTGGATGATGTCTTCATTGCTTGAGACAGCAGCATAGCCCAGTGTGTGAACCAAGGGCTTCCTTTTGGGGTGTGCCTGGATCTAACCAGTGAAATGTCCCATGAGGCTCCCAAAATACGAGGCAGAGATCTACACAAAGTACTTTATCTAAAGGCACCTTTGGATGGAGGGAATGTGTGTGGATATAGTATCTAATAGAAAATATATTTGAGACTCCCTCCTTTGTTTAGACTGTTTTACATCACAGACTTTTCTGTGCAGAAAAGCTCAGCTGCTTTTCTGTCAGTTTTTGATATTTTGAGCTTTTGAGAAATAGAATCTTGATACTTCCTAGTGAAGAATCTGGCTCTACTACCACATGTTGGAAACAAAGCTTTGCTATTTAATTTTTTTTTTTTTTTAAGAGAGAAAGAAGGAGGAACATGGTGGGAAGAGCATAGGGGATGAGATGAGTGAGACAAGTGGAGCCAAAGGCATCAGCAAGTAGTGACCAAGAGGTACAAAATGTCAGCAGGTAGGAGCAGGTGCCCAGTGTGATTCCTTGAAGAAGAAGCTGCTCCACGAGCAGTCGAGTTGAGGCATGCACCATGTAAGTGGTGAGTTGTTCATCATTACTCAGGGGAGCAAGACAAATGAGAAATCAATTGAACATCAAACCATTGTTTCTGATTGCCTATGTTGAAAAGAAATGATTCATTGAGTGCTTTAATTGATTCATATACATGGTGAGGAGCTCCAGTCTTGATTTACAGATCTCTTCACCAGTCAGGCTGGAAAGTCTTGCTCCCACTCACTTTATTTGTGCAACAAACATCCTTTTCTCTTGGCCAACCCACTTACAAACTTTTTTCTCTCTCTGATTGTTTACTTTGTCTTTAAGAGGCTGGTGATTCCTTTCACTTATATGGTGCTTTTTAATTCTTTTTTTTAATTAACAGAGGAGACTGGAGGGATTGGGATGGCTGTGCATAAAGCACTGGGCTCTGTGCCCAGCAGGGCAAGCAGATGACCCCATCCTCAGAAAGCTGCAGTCTGCAGCATACCATGGATTTATAGAGTCCACTGCCAAATAAGTAGGAAAGAGAACATTTAGTAACTTAAAAGCCTTTTGTAACTCCTTTTGAGCTATACTGTGGAGTACTTTGTGTCTGGAAATCTGTATGCCCTCTTACAAATAGCAGCAGCTGCTCGCAGGGGCTGAGGAGACTGGGCCTTATCCCTGCTGCTGTCTGTTATCCACATGCCTGAGGAGGAGGCGTTGGAGATCTGCCTCTGCTTTGCCACAGCAGTTCGATAAGTCGTCAAAACAGAAGGGAAACAAGAGGGTGTTTGCTGTAGGTGAGGAGAAGGAATGGGGAGGGAGGGGTATCCTGGCTTGTGGAACTGGTAGGTGGTACCATGGTGGGGAGAGGTGTCAGGAGAGCTGCAAGGACAGGGAGGTCCCATCTAGCTGATTCAGGAGAGCAGGTCTCTGGGAGTCCTGACTGAAGGGAGCCCAGTCGGAGAAAGGAGGGAGAAAGAAATTTGACAGTTACCTCAGAGTTTATCAGGGCAGAGTCAGCCTCTCAATAGCACTGTGTGTCCCCAGCCATGCAAAGGCAAATGCCCCATCTACCCCTTCACCACCCCAGCCTTGTCGTAGCTGGATTCTGTTGGGCTGCATGGCTCTGCCTACGTCTCTCTGTGTGCCCTGAGGTCAGGCTGTGGGGAAGCAGAGTTATCTGGGAACTCTGCCTTCTCCAGCCAAAAATACCATAATGCCACCAAGCTCCTTGTCTCATGGCAACCACAACTGAGATGGCGACCAAAAATCTGGGCAAGAAAAAACAAACAGCAAGAGAAAAACCCCCAAATGGTTGCAATCACTTGCAATTATTTGCCACCAGGTAGAAGAGTCCTAACTTAGTTGCTCAGGGGCTGATTAAGAAGGGAAACTGACACATCGCTCACAGGAGCTGTTATGGGATGAACTGGATTTATCTATCTGAGAAGAAATGATTTTCACCAGGTCATTTTTCAGTCAGTTAACACTGTTTTTAAACACTTTTTAAAAACTTTTTTTTTGAACACTTCTAAAAAAAGGTTAACACCTTTTTCACTCATCTCTTTGCTGTGGTGCTGGGGCTGGCAGGGAGAGAGAGACAGCACAAGAATTGAGAGTTGCAGGGTGGGCAGGAGCTGCTTTTTTTCTCTATACCATGGCTATGGGACTTTGGCTGGCAGACCTGCATCAGCCTAGTGAAAAGGGTCTTCAGCACAGGTTTCCCACAGGTTTCCTTTCTGATTTGATCTTGGTTGGATCTGTTTGGCAGTGGAACAGCTACAGTGCTGCTACATACGTTGGTAGGTTTTTGGGTGATACATTTTTGCTTTGAAATGGAAGGAGTTTGTGTCCTGTGTCTGCTCAAGGAAGAAAATGAGAATAAATCCAGAAACACCTCCTGGTCCGTGCCCAAGCTGTGCTCCAAGGTGCTTGGAGTCCTGAGTCTCCCACTGCCTGACAGTGTAGCACAAGTGGGTTATCTGCCTTTGTATTCCAGACAGGAAAACCTGGTTTCTGCAGTATTTTGGAATTTTGAAAGCCTATAAGGGAAGAGTCTGAGTCCTTTGCCCTGTCCAGAGAAGCTGTGCAGGCAGGCACTGGTGGGCTGGTCCCTGTGTCAGTTGTCGGGCTGCAGGAGCTGAGGTAACAGCGAGCTCTGTTGAAGCTGGATCTAGTCATTCCATTCTTTGATGTGTAACTTCTTTCAGCAATGATTCAGTGAAGACAGCATGGATCAGGTATGGTGAGGGAGGGCAGGATTAAGGAGTGGGAACTTTAGCTTCAAAATGGGGTGTTTTGGGGAGGTGGGTAGCTTGGAAGTTCAGAAAAAGCAGTTTGTGGTGAAAAGAAAAAAAAAAAAAAAAAAAAACAGATGCTAAGGACATTGCTGGGCTGATAAACAATTCTACCATATAGCCGCAGACAGGGACCAACACCTAGTCGGATGCTAGTGTGCTTGTGCTGCCTGTTACTTTTTTTCTCATTATGGGTTAAAAGACAGCAATGTAAAATAACTCTGGAGGATTCAGTGTTCCCCTTCCATAAGCCATACATTTGCAGGGAGGTGTCTCTGTAAGCCTTGCTTCAGTCCTGGTTCTGCAAAGAGGTTGCAGGAATTAATTATTCATGATTTTATCTTGCTACCTGAAATACATAAATAGCCTAAAGGTTCCTCTGATGGACTTCTTCCAGCTCTTTGATGTGCCAAAGATAATTTCTGTACATACTCCCTCAACCTGTCCCCACTCCCTACCTAAAGTTTAATGTTTCTACTTGTTATATTTACCTGTCTGTACTAGACTCTAAGGTCTCCGAGGCACGGACCTTGCTGTCTTTCATGTTGAAGTACCTTGAAGGAGTTATAACTTCAACAGCTATGAAATGTGATATAAATTATTAAAGCAATGTCGACTAACATAACTCTTTGGCCTTTTCTGCACTAGGCAAGTTTTCCACAGGGTTTCCAGCTGTTCCTGACACTAGCTTGGCATGATCAGTGCCAGCAGCACCAATGGCCTATCCCCAAGAGGCAGCCACTGTCATGAGAAACACAGTGCCCTGCAAGACAACGCTCTGTGTGTTACAAGTGGGCTGATGTAGCCTGTGCCCACTTGCAGTCAGGCTCCTTATGACGTGCCAGTAGTGGCAAGGCTTTTTGGGAAACCTCCACCTGAGAGAAATCACCCTGACAGCAGCAGGACCCCATGCCCCCATGGGTTTAAAAACTACCTGCTGGAACTTCTAAGAACAGTCTTACAGTGCTCTGGATTTAAGTTCCCTTGTGTGAGAGTGCACCAATGAAAGCAAACAGATGCATCCCTGCCTACAGCAGCTAAGGCAAGAAATAGGCAGAGCTGAGCAACATGTGCTGCCCTGCCCCAGTTCCCACATGGCTCTGGTGCATCCCTGGGGCTAGAACCCCCATTACAGTGTTTCTGGGAGCCTGCCCCTGCCCCCAAAGTCCACAGAGCACTTGCAGCCGAGTCTCTCTGACCTTCCTCTCTTTGGAGGCGGTTTCTTTGAGCAGCCTGGGATGTGTCAGGGAGAGACCTTGTTTTTATAACCTCCTCTTATGGCTGGAGGTGATGCCTCTGTGGTGACAGCTGGGGAGCAGGCTTTGATCTGGTGCATCAATGCCTCCTCTGGGAATTCAAGCCTCTGTGTCTTTTTTGCCCTGGGCAATCATTAGGAGGATTTCCCCTAAATAAAGAACCATCAAACCTTATCAGCTGTCTTGCTATGCCTGTGTCACCTCTTTTTGAAGACAGCATCTGTCACAGAGAGGTCAGCCAGAGCAATCTCTGGATAAAAGTCCGATGTGCACACCAAAGCAGTGCAAAACTGGAGGGACATGACCTGGCATTAATTCAGCCCCATGGCATCCCAGCAGTTGAGGGACTAGTAGCCATTGGGCCAAGAGCCCAAGTCTCTATTAACTCCCTGCCAAGAATATGGCCTTTCTGGCCTCTCTTTAGTGGGCAGGGTGCCATCAGCAGGGTCTCACCAGCATCAAGTGCATCCCACTCATCTAGGAAAAGATTGCGCAGGGTCTGCTGAGCCCTGGCAAGGGGGCAAGCTGGGCTGAGCCTGCTGGCAAGCAGGTATTCAGTCCTACAAGGGGTCCCTGGCACCCATCGATAATAGCCTGAGGCTGGGCTGTCCTGCTGCAGTGGTGGAATAAAAGCAGGGCTTGCTTTTGGGTTTTTCAGCTCTCATCACTGCAGCATCCTAGGAATGAGCAGGGCCTGGTGGAGCAGCATGGTCAGGATTAGGGATGGGAAATTGGGATGTTCAAATTCTGCTTCTGGCTTTGCTACATGCCTTTACTTTGCCTAACTGTAAAAATGCTGATAAAGCGTTCATGTTTTTCAAGCCAGTTTGGCTTCTGAAAGATTGACCATTACATTTGGAGGTAAACTGCAGGGATAAAACACAGTTGCACATAGAGGTTGTTTTTCTTCTTTAGAGAAGCTTATTTCCAAAGACAAGGGAGAGGTGATGTTAAAAGCCCTGTAAACTGGTTCACAGGGGGAGCTGCAGACCCTATGCCCAGCCAGACTGTCTAGCTCAGAGCTGGCTGTACATGAGACCTCAGAAGTGCCTGTAGTTTTGGTTACTTCTTTCACACATCTGCTCCTGCAGACTGCTCGAGACTCTTCCGTATTTCTGTCAATCAGTACTATTCTTTCACTGACCCAAGCCTGCTATTCACTGATGAATTGGGTGCTGTTCATTGCAGCTTGAAATACTATTTTGCTACTCTTAATGCTTCCCATTCATTTGCTGTGGTGATTGGATTCATAACAGCAGAGATGCAGCTTTCATTGATACTTGATGCAGCAGCAATACCCTCAGCAAAGGCCTTTTTGTACACAGGCTCCAAACCTTTCAACCACGCTATCATAGAAAGCCATAATGTCCCTTTTCTGCAATGCCCCGAGCCACCTGCAGCCCCTGAAAGAGGACATTGTTTCCCCAATTAACCAAACAACATGGGCAGTGTCTGTGCTGGTTGCAAGGGAGGGCTCTGGGTAATCTCTTTTTGCCCTGCCCCAATCCTTCACCCTCTACATGCCCCCCATCCTGTTTGAGGCTGAATTTCAGCCCCACTGCTGTTTAAATGGAAGAACGTTTGCAGGGTGGGTTATTTTAGCTGCTAAATGAGCCTCCTGATATTATTCTCGCAGGTGGGGCTGGCTCTCCTGGAGTGGTGATCTTGCTGGGAGGGATTCCTGGGTGCTGGGGCTTTACATGATCAGACACAATTTTCTTCTTGCCTCAAAGTGACCACTGGAGAAGTGGGGGTGGTTTTCCTTTTCTTTTTTATTCTCCAAAAAAAGCACTTGTGTGGGGAGATACTGCACTACCTTTTGCTCAGAGAAAAGGAGTCTGACAGCTTAGCACTGTTCAGAGACAGGAAAATTACTCTGTCTAGTGAATATTCTAAAGAGATGAAGTAACAGGGTGCAATCAAAATCCCCTGTTTAAAAGAAGAGCTGTCTCACTCCTGCTAAGGTAACGATTTTATTGTTTCACTCATCTTTCGCAGAATAACCTCAGAAAAGGAATGGTGGAAATGTCTGTAAATGCATTTTGAAAAGAAAAGGGAGATTCAGACTGTAATCCATGCGGGCAACCAGAGGAAAAAAAATCTCTGCCTCAACAGATAAGTGGTGGTTTATTATGGGCATATCCCTGCCTGCTTCGCTGAGTGGAAAAAGGAGTTGTCCCGTGTAGCTCCGCTGTCAAGTGCCACCCAGCAGCAACACAGTTGCCATTTGGCAGGGTGTGATACCAGCCCTTGCTTGTTTTGGATAAACAGAGTTATGTTTTGAAGGGAATAGCAATGCTGTTTAAGAAAAACAGACTACTTAAAGAAAAATGGATTATAGGCTGAGCTAATAAAATGCCAAGAGATCACAAAAATAATCTCTGAGCTGGCCCATGCAGCCCCCTGGGAGTTGTAGTGCCTGGAGAAGTGGTTTGTGGGTTGTTATCACAAGAGATGCGTGTGCAAGTGCTTTGAATCATAGCTTTTTCTATGAGTGTGCATAGTGCTTTTCAAGACCAGTTTCCAAAGGTAATTTTTGGTTTGCGATAAACAGCCTTGGAGTCACTCCAGATTTATTCTCTGTAGATCACATCCATTGACTGTTCCCTTGTCAGGGTGGTCAGTGTCCAAGCCTGTAGCCCCTGAGAGAGTCAGGGAAGTGTGCATAGTGCTTTGAACCATAGCTTTTTCTCTGCCCCACATTTTGTCTTTCTTCCTTGTGGTTGTCTTGGAGGGGATGGAACCCCCTCCAAGAATCACCCCTACATCTCAGCAAGAGGAATTAATCTTAAGTGGTGAGCTCTTGTAAACATTCCTGCTGTCCTTTCAAAACCTGTTCCTGTATTTGTGTCCTGTCCAGTTTCCAAACAAGTGCTGACACAAAGTAGGTGCAAGGCTCCTCCACCCGTGGTGTGCAGGACTTGGGGTGAGGAGCTCTGGGGAAGTGGGGGTGCAGCAGCACTGTCTTCAGGCAGGGCTTCTGCAGGCAGGCAGAGGCAAGGCCATCCTGGGACTTCCAGACACAGTTCCTACTAAAGCCCTGCAAAAAAATACCTGGCACAAGAATAGCTTGCCGGGATTCCCCTTCCTGCTTTTTCTCTCGAGGTCTTAGCCACTTGTTTATCTTGTGGGAGAAGTCCACAGCTACAGTTAGCTTTGCATATTTGATCCTGTCTGAGGTCATTTCTTCATCCTATCTGCAATATTTCTATTGCAAGCACCTATAAATGTTTCATTGAGGTAACACAATTGCTCAATGAACATATTACCTCTATTGTCCCTGTGGTCTCAAATACAAATGTTGTGGCAGTCACCTCTCGTTTGTTGGCTTAGTGACAGAAGCACCAAGAAGAAAATATCAGAGCTGACCGTGGCTGGCACTTTGGAGCTGGTCTCTGCAGAAGTCCTGGGAGCAAGGCATGGTGCTACCACCACTTCACCAAACACAGGGTTAGTGCTGAATGCCTCCAAGACATCTGCTGAGAGGGCTGCAATCAATTTTGGAGCACAACCCACAGCAGCAAATATGGTTTTTTAAAGGATGCAGGACACAGTGCCTTCGGTTCCTACTGAACAACCTCAGGATTGTGGGAGTGTGGCATTCTCAAGTATCAGGCTGTACTTGAATGGGAAAAGGCAGAGAGATGTATGACAGGAATGATCAGAGATGCACAGTGCTATCTGTATGAAAAGAGACTGAATCAGTCAGATTTAGCCTAGAAAAGGGAGGGCTCAGGGCTGTGACAGGTCTGCAACGTGATGAGCAGCAGGAGGAATGGCTGCAGTTGCTCATAAGGCAAGAGCCAAGAGATGTAAAATGAAATCATCAGGCAGATATTTTTTTAAGGCATAGAGAAGGAAGTCTTTTTTTTTACCCAACCATAATTAATTGGTGGAACTCATTGCCATGGGATGCTTCAGGTGCTGAAACTATGCATTGGTTCAAAAAGCAATTAGGCAAATTAATGGGAAAGCTATGGAGGCCTGTTAGAGCCGCTGCTGCAGATGCTGCCTGTAGCCTGGGAAGTCCCTGGGCTGCCTAGTGCTGGGAGTTGCAAGGTTGCATCAGGCTCACTGTACTCTTCCCTGATAACCCCTATGGGCTAGAGCTGCAGAACAGCTCTAGTGTGTCTCCTTTTCCCAGGGCACACCATGCCAGACTAGAAATACTCCCTCTATGAGGATTCTTCCCAAAATTAAAAATCAAAGGACTTCTGAATATCACAGTGAGGTACTGGGAGGGAGGGAGGAGAGCTTGGCAGATCTCACTTGTCTGAAGTGCATTACTGTGGAAGCTGTGTCTTTGTCTTTGTCCCCCTACCTGACTTTCATGCTGGCAGCAGTGTTTCCTGACCAAGTACAAGCCAGCAGTGTGGATACTGACACAGGTAGCAAGACACAGAGAGGAGACAGGGTCAACTTAGCTGCTGTAACTGCAGCTAAGTTTGCCTTGCTTTGCTTCCATGGACCTGGACACCTTGTCCTTCATTCCAGCACACTCGCGTTAATTGTGGAATGTGAGATGCTACTAGATACAGGTGTAACATCAAGAAATTGCAAGGAAACAGCTCCCACATATATACAGATGGAGAGAGAGGTGTAGTCTGCAGACCGTGATTAAAGCTCAGTGCGTTTACATTTTAAATGCTTCATTAACCAGTCAGTTTAGATAGCTTAACCTCTGAGAATTAGATAGCTTAATCAGACAGAAATAGAAGCTGCACAAAGAAAGCTCTATAAAACCTCAGGGCTCTGGGTATAGGAGCCCCAACCTTGACTTAATTTTTGTTTAATGCAGCAGTTTGCTAGGCAGTTTTCAGACAAGCATAAGAATCGGAAGGACATTTCATGTGCGAAGATATGTAAAACAAGGCTTGTGATTTGTTTATTACATGAAAGAACACAGAGCTTAGGATAAAAGGGTATAAAATAAATGCCATGGGAACCCAAACAGCTGCACTTTTTTCTTGGCAAAGAGAGAGGTAAAACACAGATTGTGTCAGGTTACCTCATCTGAACCTGCCTGTTTGGAATAAGTGATGCTAATATTGGCCCTAGGTTTGCCCTACCCAAAGGTCTTTGCTGCTTTGAGGTGGGCTCTTGTGTGCAGCCATCCAGACCCTCTGTGCTGCATGCAGGACATCGGAGACCTGATGGGGTGTTTGCAGTAGTTGCAGGAGGACTCTCTCAGGGGCTACAGGCTTGGGGTCATAAGGACACCGACCACTCTGACAAGGGAACAGTCAATGGATGTGATCTACAGAGAATAAATCTGGAGTGACTCCAAGGCTGTTTATCGCAAACCAAAAATTACCTTTGGAAACTGGTCTTGAAGAACAGAGGTGACAGCAGTGCTTACCTGTGGCACAGCATTCCTTACCTTCCACTGAAATTTGTGAGCTCTGCTGTATAATCTGTTCTCTTACTCCTGGTTATCCTATCTTAATCACTTGGAAAAACTGTATTCACCCAGGAAAAATGTACTCGCCCCAAGGCGTGCGCGCGTGGGATTATTTACCTGCGCTCCGGAAGGGTAGAGCTGCTCGGAGCAGGGATGGGCAGCGCGCCCTGCAGGGAAGCCCTGCACAGGCTGGGAGGAGCCGTGCTCAGCCTTTCCCCCACCGGACAAGAGGCACTCACTCCTTTCACAGAACTGGGAGAAGCTATTGAAAGGAAGGACCTGCGAGATGCAGGGACATCTCCTATGCTCTTCATGCATCCCTTGGATGTTTTATTTGTTTGTTTGGGTTTGGGGTTTTTTTGTTTAAACTCTATCCAGTTAACATCACACTTCTTCCTTCATTGTTTCTTTCCTTTGTTTATTCTCTTTTCTCTCATTTTCCTCTACTGATGCCTGAGAAACACTAGAGAAAGGCTCATTTTAGACACTGTTCCCCCTTGTCCTTTCTTGCCCACCACAAGCGCATTCAGCTAGGCTCTCCCTCCTTTCACTTTGCCTGTTTCCTACTTTGAGACTGGCCCCAGGGTTTGTCTCTGCAAACAAGCCACGTCTGTCAGGGTGGTGGGAGCCCCTTGGGATGCAGAAAGACACCATTGCCCCTGCCCTGTCTCCAAAGCTGAAGCTCTGCTTCAAGGCTTGAAGTGAAGGTGAAAATCTCTGCAGCATCAAATCTCAGACAGATAGCATAAGGTAGTGAGGAGGGAGAGACTGATCTATTCAGGTCATTAAGACATGAGCAGAACTCAGTCTGTCCTAATGATCTACTTTGAAATCCTGTATGTATATAGTTCATCTTGTGCTCCAGTGAATCCTGCCTGAAACCGGTATTGCAATTCTGTTTCCATGCATCTCCTTTTGTATTCATTACTTTGAGGTAGTTTACATAAATGGGTGGCTTTAATTTGTGTTCCCATTGTAACCGCCTTGCAGCTGTGTGGGGTTAGGCTCCCTCCACCCAATTTTTGGTGGGGGCAGAGTTACTGAAGGCGTGAGGAGCCCTGTGTGAGGTACCAGCAGGCATGTGCTCTGTGGCAAAGGATGGGGCAGCTCTGCAGTGTCACTTGCACTGCTCTCACAGCCCTCCTGGCTGCTCGGAGCAATGTGTGCCACCCTGACCACATGGAGTGGGGCCACAAAGGCTGTGACAGTCTGCGTCAGCCTGTGAGGGACACCGAGAGCTGGCTGGAATAGCTTTAAAGCTTACTGGCTTTATTTCTACAAGGGTTTGTTTGGTTTCCTTTATGAGTGATTTTGAGGGATCAGATTGTTCCTAGAACATGCTTTCCAGGCTGATTGGGTTACCATTAGCTAAGACCATACCTACAGCCAGTTGTTGGTATCCCTGTCCTGTTCCACACCAGGATGGAAATTGTGGCAGGGTGTGGGCTTCCTGCACCAGTGTTTTTGTTTTGCAGCATCTACTACAGCCCCGCTCCAATCTTGATTTGGGGTCTTTGGATATGACCATAACAGATACCTTGTGATAGGCCAGGCAGGACACTTGTAGGCATGAATATTTCTGCTGTTGAGAGGCACAAGCTTTATTGTGGCAAAGCAAATAAGGCTTTCACATGTAAAGGCAGGGTGTCAAGAGGCCTCCCTTACAGCTGTTGTCCTTTCATTTTTACCCAGTGAAAGGGTCCTAGGAAAAATACTATCCTGCTTCCTGCAGGACATCTCACACTGCTCTTACCAGCTTTAATTTTAGCAGCTTGACATAACTGGGTATGTGCCTCATTCATGTCTCTGTCCTTTTGCCGGCTTTCTCTGAAGGCTTCACTGGAGCTTGTGGCCTGGAGCCTGCATATACAACAGATGAACACATGGAAATGACAGAGAGATTTACGTTAATTCAGTGTTCTCCAACACTCAGAGCCATTGCATTGGTCTCAGGTCAAAGCTGCAGCTTTCACTGTAAACAGTAACTTACCAATGCTGTACTTAAACCCAATCTCGTCTGCTTTAGGAGGACACACACAACTCCTTGGTAAGTACAGGAACTGGTTGTGGGAATTATAAACCAGAGTAGAGGAGGCAGAGAGGAAAAAACAACACCATGTTTAGGGTTAAACCTGTGGTAAACAGTGTCAATGGTAATATACAGGCAGAGAATAGACACCTCACCTCACATCTTTCCTGGCTGGATGTTTCCTGGCTGAAGAATTGATTTTGGAATTTGGCAGACAAAGAGAAAAACAGAGACAAAAACTGTTGTTTCTGACAGACCTAAAAAGTCATTCTATCTCCAGATTGTTCAACTTTCCTCAGTGTCACCTGTAAGTTCAGCAGCAGAGTCAAAGCAAAGCTTTGCCATTTCATCCTGGTGAATCTTCTCATGTGCCAGCAGACTTTAGCCAAATTTTCCTGTCTCCCAGCCAGGGAGCAGTGGTTTTCCCAGCTGAACTCTGGTATTCAAAAGGATTGGCATGGCAGCAGTCTGGCACTGGCAGCACAGCTACCCCTGTGCCTGCCTGGGCTCAAAGTTTTGGCTAGTGACTACCATGGAGCAGAGGCTGCTTTTGTATCTCCCAGCTGCTTGTGTTTAGGCAGTGGTGATAGGGTCACTGTGCCTCAGTTATCCCCATCAGTGGGTGAACTCAAGAGACGTTACCTGAGACCAGGCATCAGTTTAGACCAGCGAAAATCTGTCAGAGGACAAGGGATTTATTAGTCTTTTTTCTCCTCACATCAGCAAGTTCAGACTGTTCATTATCAAGGAAGAGCCATTTGCCCGATTCCATAACAAATTGGAAGGTGCTGTGAACTATGGCCACATGACAGGAGTTTGGTGGTGTTAAATCTTCCCCCAGCTAAAAGAGGCCCTCTCCCTTCTGCTCCCAGAACAAACCACTGCCTTTTAGAGAAAAAGGTACCTTGCATTCAGCTTACTCTATTAGAAAGCCCTGCACTCAGCTGTGCTCTGCTGTGAGAGGCTCTGGGTGGAAACAGACACACCGGGTTCCCTTGCACCTCTCCCTGCATACTGTGACTCACGAGCTCTCCTCTTTCATTCTCCATCAGGGATGCAAGATCCCTGAACAGCAAAACTAATTCATGATTTTTTTATGCAGTGTCTCAGGATAAGGTGCTGCAGCTCATGGGCAGGATTGCCTTTGAAATGAAAGGTGATCTGAAACTTGCTGTCAGAAACCCTCCAACTGGTCTCTGCCATGTCCCTAGCACAGGTCCCAGCCTCCCTGCTCCCTTTTTATTTCTCTCTCTGCCTTCTTCCATTTCTTGCATGGAGTTCCTTGGCTGCACCACACTGTATAACTTGTAGTAGGATTAATGTGACTTGCAGCCTGAGGCTATATTCAGCCTGGATTCATGTCAATAGGCATGGGGTCCATGGTACTGGAAAGCAAGCAGGCCAGCAATTGCTGAAAGTGCTCGTTGTCACCTCTGCAGCCAGGATGTGCAGGAGAAAACTTCAGGTTTGAGGGGCCAGGAGCTGGAGATCCCCTGATGGGACACTCACATGGCTCTGCCTTTGGGTCAGTGCCATGCTGCCACCATCCCCTTGTGCTTGTGAGGATGAAGGAGGATCTTCTCTATATGCACCATAAGCCAGAATTGAACTGGGCCTTTGGGCAATGAGGTTCCATGTGCTGGCTGCTCCAAGGCCCCATAAAACTGGGGAGTGCAGGAGCTGGAGAAGGCCCCAAAATGCAAGGTTACCACATGTTTCTTACAGGACAGAGACAAATCTTGCAAAGCCTCTCAGACCATGTCTGTGCTTGAGGCAGGCTTTGGTATGCTTAGCCCTGTGGCCTGCCTGCTCTTGCAGAGTCACCAGGGCTGTCCAGCCAGGGTGCATGGGGCTCAGGGCCATCTGTGTCCAGCTCCCCCAGCACCACAGGTGTGATGGGCTGGGCTTGCACAAAGCTACCTGAGATTTTTCCTCTCCAAAAGGTGCCGCAGCAGAACTGGAAGTCCTGACCGGAGGCTGGTGTGTGAGCGTGCTGGGTGGCTGACAAGTCTTGGCAGGTCTGGAGGCAAACCTCCTTGGTGGCACAGGGAATGGTGCACCATGGGACCTGGGAAACGGAGCACCTCTGTACAGCCAAGGAAGCTTTAATGTGACACACCACAGCTACCATTTGCCTGTCAGGTAGCACAGCTGAAGTCAAAGGATGAATTACCCTTGGCTAAGGATGCCATCTATGTTTGCCCAATAAAGGTAGGGAAAAAAAGTTTTCATTTACAGCTTCCCAACATCAAATTTCAACTACAGCAGATACTGATTTGCTTTCTGAAATTAAATATCAAATTAGCTTAGAAGTCATTAAAAAGCTATTTCTGTTCATTACAGTGGGGTAATATATGGCTAGATTCTTCAAATTTATTAATCTCCTCACATCTGCTCACCAGATACAGAGGGCCCATTTTTTTTCTGTCAGCTTTAGTCCTGAGTGCTCTTTGAGGCTTTCTGTAAAGCATCAGGTGGTCACATTACACTTCAGTGCCTGCATGTAGCAAGGCTCACTCATAGTACTGTTTAGTAATAATGCAGCTACCAAATGTCACCTGTCACAGGCAACTAAGCAATGTGACATTGGTGACTCACCCCACGTTCCTGGGAACACCTTGGCCATGGACACACTTTTGTGAGTGTACCACACCCTTTCCTGCAGGCTTTAGCACACCTTGACTGCAAAGCACCTTAGCATTGTTGGCTTGAAAAAAGTGGTCTTCCAACTGCTTAGCCACTTGGCTACCATTAGAGAAACCTACTGCTGTAGGACCTGCTGTGCATAATGTACAGTTAAAACATCTCAGTGGTGTCTGCCTACAGACATTTGCCACTTAAAGAGCTGGGATGCAGAAAGCATTCATTTTAGAGTAATCTTAAACTGAAGTTATAATAATATGGCACATGTAGAATAATGAAAATAAGAGATGATATACTCTATCTTTGCAGATAGATGCACTTGATTAGGGGAAAACAAAAATAGGCTTATTTTGGATAATACAGTTAGACTTGGACAGAAACATATTTACAGATTCATCCCATCTAATACTAATTTTTTTTCTCACATGACCATGTAATGCAAAGTTCTAAGATTTGGTTCTGTTTTCACATTGGTTTCTCTGGTTTATATTGGGCCAACTATAATGAAGATTTAGCTTATCCCTATTCCCATTTTAACACATAAACTAAATAATGTTTAATGTTACAAGCTGTGGTTGTGTTTGCATTCTAGTCCTAGTTCACTACAGTCCATTGTATTTTTCAACAGATAAAATGAAAATTTAGCCTGGCAATTGGCATCCTAAAATTTTTTTAGATGTTGCAATTACCTGATTTGCTGATATATATATATATTTTACTTTCTATCCTTTTGTTTCCACATTCATTTGTCCCCTCTGTTTATAACATCTTAAAAAAGTTACAAAGCAGATTTACCACCACCACACTCGTTTAGTTATGGAAGAGTTTATAAGTAAAGTAGTTTACAAAATAAATGAGATGGTTTTAACAACCCCACAGTGGGATAACCCTTCCATTGTGGAGAGCAGGGCAGACTTAAGCCTGCCTGCCTCCAAAGAGATGGAGACAAAACACAGCCAGTGCCCTGTGTATACAAGACCTGACAGTGTCACTTTCAGGCGGGCTGTCCCATGGCGGTGTGTTTCCACTGAGCCAGTTTTCAGCCTCTCAGCACCACTCCCCATGCAGGATGAGTGTGACAGGTGCTTTGCTACCTGGTGTGCCTGTATTTTGATTGTTCCCCTGAAATTTTTGCTCCATTCAGACCACGAAGATAGGGTTTTATTTTACAATTGCTTTTCCTGTGGAATCCCTCCCCGGGGATCACAGGCGTTTTTGTGTCCCGTTTGCTGCTACCAGATCATTTGAAAGGCTGGAAAGGAAACCACAGGGAAAGCAGACATGCTTTCCTCCAGTCTCCCAGGCTCTCGGGAGGCTGTTGATGAGCAGAAGGGTTTTTACTGAACGGGCAGAGGCTGCCAAACTCCCTGTTCCCTGCTTAACCAAAACAAGCTATAATAGAGATGGCTTTTCCACCCCATAAACTCTCTTCCCATGGGCCATGCGGAAGCCCCTCCTTTCATTTCCAAACTCATTTTCGGCTGCCGAATCTACCCAGACTGACATCATCCTCTGCTAAGTGTGAATCAGCGTGGTTGGGGAGAATGGTTTTGCAATCTCTTAATGACAATTCGCCACAGCTTGTCCCTGTATCAACTGTCCAGGGAAACAACATTAGTGCCCAGTAAGCAAGAAACAAGTTATAACTTGCGACTTAAGCAATGCAGCTGCTGCTGCAGCCGTGCACGTGGCCTGGGAGGAATTTTGTTGCTCAGCTCCATCTAGTGGCACCGGCTTCGGAAGGACGGCGGTGGCCGTGGGAGGGGACACGGCCCTTGGGAACGGTGGGTGTCCGCAGGTGTGTTTAATTACATCTCTTCTCCCTTCGGGTAGGTGCATACATAAGCGTGCATATCACTGTGAATCTCTATCGTAATACATAGACAAAAGGGGCAGAAGAGTTGAAATGATGCAGAACCATCAAAATTAGGCTAAAAGCTGCTCTGTGTGGTTCCTTGTTTTCCTGTCACTCTTCTGCTTTCTTTAGGGGATGTTTTGCTCTGTTACTGCATCCTGCCTCAGTCAGAAGATGAGCTCTGGGACCACCACTGGTTGTGGCTGCCTCTCATTTCATGAGACAGGTCTTCAATCCTGAGCTGCTCCCTGAAATGCAGTATATATTATTCTAAAAGGAGTGGTGAGGTATGACAGCAAGTACAGCAAGCATGATCCAAAGTGGCAGTGTGGGTCTTGAATCTGTTGGGAATGTTTGGGCTGGGTCTCAGCTTCAGCCCCAGAAAGTGCTCGGCCAAGCAAGCCTGGATGGAGTCACAAAATGCCATTTATTTTTGGCCAGGGATGGGCTAGGCTTCAGTGAACCTTGGAAAGTCAATTCAGCTTCAGGAGCCAGTATGAATAAGATTCCTGTCAATCTCTTGGCAGCTTGTAACACTTTTTCTTTTTTGTATTTCCCATGGCAACTTAATGTAGGAGAACCAGAAAGTGAGAGTGACTCAAAGCAGTGGAAAAGGGGTAATGCCAAAATCATCAGGACTGTGAGAAGCCTATTTGCATTTTTCCCCAGGGATGCTTGTTTTTAATATAGAGAGGTGCTAAAACTTAAGATATTTGTTTATAATGACATGGGTTTTCTTAATGACATCCTCAAATAGGAATTTCTTGGACATGCTACAATTTGGAGATTGGCATGAATAGCAGAGATTCACACTCTGCACTTAACTGAGTAGAGGCACTTTTGGAACGGCTTCCTGAGTCCTCAAGATCAACAAATCCATATGGAAGCAATGCTGAGCTTTTACACACTGCAGAACCTTTCAACTTCAAAGTGCTTTGCCCACATTAACTCATCTGAGATGCGTTCCGTCATGAAACTGTTATGCCTTTGTTTTTCTGTACCACGCTATTATTATATATATTAACCTGGTGCCTAGAGGCTCAACTGAGCTCAGGCTCTGCCGTTCATAGATGGAATAAGAAAACAGCTTCTCTATGTATGAGCTCATGATCTAAAAGAGTAGCAATGGATGGGAACGGAAAGAGAAGTACTGCGAAGTGAAGTATGCCTCGTGTTGCTCAGCCAGCAGCTCACAGGCCACAGGCTTTATGAGTTCGAGGCCGGCACATATTCCATTGGCTTCCATGCTTCCTGTTAATGGCAAAGTTGGCAAGAAGGCCTAACAGCCATTTTACCTCCAGATCTGAACAGGTTAATACAGTCAAAATTGCCTGCAACACCCTCTCAATTAGTCTTTTGCTTGTGTGCTTTTCTTCTTGTCCCTTAACCCAAACCAAGCCTTATTCTTATTGAAATCACTCTTTACACACCATACATAACTGCTCCCAGCCCCAGTTATAGTGTTCACTGTTTGTGACCTCAGCTGGATAACTCACACATCTAACTTACAGGGTTGTGTATGCATACACACGTGCTGAAGTGGAAGTGAAGTCTGACATTTCTGAAATGCCAAGTCTGACATTTCTCAGCTACAGGGTACCGTTGTAACCTGCACTGCAGTGTCTTGACAGTTTGGCCACAAACAAATTTATAGATTTGTGAAATCTGAAATGCTGCTAGAAGAGCTTTTCTAGTAGCTCAGATAGTTAATTTGCTCAATGCTTTGAAACTACAAAAGAACAGAAAAATAGCAAATATTATTACTAACAGTACTTAATATAAAGAATTTGCCTATGCCAGTGAAGAGCAGTCTCATGAATCCAAAGTAAATTCAGAAATGTTCACATAAAGTGCTAGAAGGCTGTGCAATCTGGGGCATCTCTGGAGAGAAAGAAAAAGGAAAAAAAAAATAAAAGAGAAAATAAATCCAAGGAAGCTGCAAATATGAATTAATTGGTTGCAAATAATACCTCAGAGTCCAATAGGTACAAGAGTGTTATGTCCAGATGTCAGCATGTAACTGCTTGTAGGTTTGGAGACTTTATGCCAGGACCCTTGAAACACAGGGACCATTAACTTTCCGAGAATAATTCTGTGGGAAATCAGCCCTGAGGATCAGGTGGGTACAACGGACTGAAGACCTTCCTCTGGGATTTGACATGGCTACAAGTTCTGTAGCAGATCTCTGGAGGATGGCTTTAGGGCAGTATGGAAAGGCTGGCCTTTCAAAATACCTAGGTAGACACTTTCCTCCTAGAATAATTTTCAGTATGCTTTAGAGTATTATCTTAACATCCCTTTGACTATTTCATTCATCCTCCTCTCTCCTGCCTTGTACAAAGACATATACTTGTATAAGTCTTTCTGGGGCAGAGGCTTGTTCTGCTTTTATGTGCCTAACATAACAAGGCCCCTCCTTGAGGGGCCCTAGGCACCGTCCTAATAAACAAGCTGAATTAATTGCACGTTTGTCTCCTTTAACCATGTGGGAGGAATAATGCTAGTGGACCTTTATCTTCTGTTGTCAGTTTTCCAAAGTTTGCTTTGGATGTTCATGACAATTCAGGCATGTGCCATAGAACTTGCCCATGCAATCTATCTTGGTAAAGAGCTTCATTCCTGTGGCTTTTCTGGGACTTGACACCAATTTTAAAAGTAATCTTCCACTCTGGTAACTTAAGTTCTTGTGACAGCTCTCTGGCCCTTTTGGCCAATTTCACACTGGCTTGATAATGGCAGTCAGAAACGGACAAACAGAAAATACATAAATTATCTAAATTGTGGAGAAGCAAATAAAAAAATACTTGTAAAGATTTTGCTCCATCTTCACTTTGCCTTTATGTAATTTATTACCTTTCAACATGTTGCCTGCACTTTTTAATTACTGCAACGCTTCCATCACTTTTGTAATTTAAAAAAAGCCAATTATATGATAGTCTTGATTGCCTAATAGTTGTAGTAAAATGTACACATGTGTAAGTAAGGATGATTGTTCTTTCTTGTTTGTTTTTGTACTATTCGCCTTTCAGATATCTAGGTTATATAATTGTTCCCTTTGGCTTGAGATCCAGTTTTCAGATTAACGATGGCTCTGCTGTAGTGCACTGGGGAGTTGACATATGGTTAATCCACCTGACAGGCTCTGGCTCCTCATTCCTTAAAAGCATGTGGATGGAGGATTTTGATATTAGAATGACACTGTCAGTCATGTATTAAGCGAAATCAAGGTCCCAATCTCCATTTCTAAACCAACACTAGGAATAACAAGTTCAGTGCTGGAATGCAGTGCTACCTCTCTTGCATATGGGCTTGCAGATACGTGGGAGTCTCAGCTTCCCCTGCATAGTGGGGATATTATTACACACTTAGCAACTCTCGCAGTCAAATGTGTATAAAACTCAAACCCATCTTTGTTTTCCCTAAAGTAATCATGATTAAAAAATACCTTTCTGAGCCCTTCTCTTATGGATGTAGGAAATACTATAATTTTTCCTGCCCCCAGAGACATCCTACCAATGAGGTTACCATGACTCAATTTATGACTTGCTCTTGCCTAATGTGTATTGAGAGTATCCAGCAGACCTCCTATCAGACTACAACACTGAAGTGGCAACCGACCAACGAGAGATGACAAGGTGAGCAATACTTTTTAAAGGGCATAAAACTGAGACAAAAAATCAGCTGAAATATACACTTTTCTCAGATGTGTCTTAATACAACATTTAACTGCAAGGATGTGATTAGGCTGTGCCCTCAAGTATTTGCAGGAATGCAGGGTCGGGTCCACCCACACAGCCCACCAAGCAAGGTTTCATGTGAGTACAAGGTATGTGTGCCCATTAACAGCAATTTGCAAGGGAGAGACCTGATAAACAGCTCCTTTGCCAATTGTTATTGGGTCATTGACACCGTAAGCCAATAGAAAAATAGCTTTTCAAAAAATGCTCCTTAGGTACCACAGCAGGCGTTGTCCCTTCAGATGGATGAGGGTGAGCTGCTCTGGAGCATGTAATTGAATTTCTCTCTTCAGAAGGAAGATGCTTGTAGAGTTCAAAAGGCAATTATTAAGCAGAAAGGCTAAGAAACACGCTGTTTTCAGGATTTAGAAAGAGGATTCTAAAAAGCCAAAGACTTTGCAAAAGGCCTGAGGAAAACGATGCAATTGGATTATCAGATCACTTTGCAAGAAACAACAACAAAAAAATAATTACCCTGTAATAAAAATTACAGGATGTACAAAACAAAGCAACTGTGAAACACTGAGATGCTGTCTTCCCTGAGAATAATGATCAGTTCACTGCTATCATAACAAGACATAAACAAAACTATGCCAAAGTAATATTGTAGCATGAGATGATGGAAATATATAGAGGTAGGGAGGGAGAAGGGGAGGAAGCAAGGGGTTGGCTTGCTGGTGCTGCAGGTGGGAAAGCAGCACGGGGACATAGGATACTCCGGGAAGAGACTGAGCAAGGGCTATATTTTTTGGGTGGAAAAGAGAGAACAGGAGCCATTTCAGACCAAGTTTGAAGTCTGCAGGTTAGTCATTTTTAGAATTTATTGCTTAGTTCTTTCAGATGTTGAGAGTCAAGAGGTTGACACATTGCATTAAACACTGGGTTAGTTCACCTACTGTAAGCAGCAGCTCTGTAATACAAAAAACCCCACACAAGCTTTCATTTAACTCATTATATCACTTAAGTGGTTGAACAAGGCTATGCTTCCAAGGACATCTGAAGATATTACTGCATCTTTTTGTTTCAGTGTGGTCCTACCACTAAGCTTTGGCAGCAATTCTTAGAAAAAAATGGCATTTTAAAAGATTATCTATCAAATTTGCAGGCCTAGCTCTCACAGCTGGGGGCAGAGGAGGGGCTGCTTTGGACTTTTTTGTCAAAGTTGGGTTGAGTGCTAGAACTAAAAGAAAAAACATCTTCCCCCGGTGAATTTTTGCACCGAATGGGCAGATGAAATTTTCCCAAACGAATTTCCGACGGAGGGAAAGCTGAGAAAAGTCGTTTTGGCTGCTTTATGCTTAGCAACTTGTGAGCTCCGCAGCTTGCGCCTGGCATGGCCGCCCTGGCCGGCCCTGAGGGCGGCTGCAGCCGCGGCCACCAGAAAGGTCACGAAAAGCTGGCGGAGGCGGCCACTCCGCATCGCTTCCCGCTAGCAGATGGAATGCCATCTAAGAGACGGAGCTCTTTAGAGAACACTTGGGAGGTTTCTTCCCTCCTGCTCGTTAACGGGACGGGCGAGCCTGGCCAAGGGCTAATTAGCAAAGGGGGTGTGGCAGTGTGCTGCAGCCGAACTCCATCCCAGCAGGCCCTAGGCGGTCCTGGGGCTTTGCTCCTGGCGTATGAACGCCCCCAAATGGGATGTTGCCGGTTCTTCGGGGAGGTGCTGCAAAGAAAATGTTGTTTTATGAGGGCACCAGGATGGCTGCCCGGAGCTCGCCCCTCATGGCCGGGCCGGCCCAGGCCGCCGCTGGGTGGCGCCAGAGGCTTCGCGGCCGTGGACCCTTCCCTGCTGGCCGGCGGCCGTGCCCTGTGAATTCCCGTAAATTCCCAATTTTACGTGAGAGGAAGGGAGTGTGAGGCACACACACGTAGGGCATGGCAGAGGCAGTGTAGCAGAGCAAGAGATGAGGCTGGTGTTGAGAGCTGTTTAAAGTCTGTGTTCGAGCTATTCATCGCGTGGGTGATGTGCGCTTGCTTCCTTGGGGGTTTAGGTATCTGCTTGGAAACGAGACTTTGTCTTTCATGACATGCGTTAAAGAATGGTTAAAGTTACGTGGGGTAAAGGCAAGTAAAGAAACCTGAGACTTGCGGGTGGGAGAAGATGAATCTTAGCGGCCTCTTGGTGACTGATACAAGACCTGGATCTCAGCACTGTGAGCGAGACCGTGACCATGCAACTTCTGAAGTGAACCGCAGGTGAGCACCACAGGCTGAGAACTGGTGCTTTTGGCAGAATTTCAATTTTTTTTCCCCCTTAGTCTGAAGAGTCAGACTAAAGCTTCTGTTTTCCATGAAGAGATCAAGTCTTGATTTGGAAACACCACGCAAAGATTAAAAAACTTTCCCTGGGTACTGTGCTTTGGTTAATAGTAGATTACACCTTTGTCTGATTTCACAAATTAGTTTTCTTGGCTGGAACTACAGAGTTTTTCTGGGGTGTGTGTGTGCCTTTCTTTACTGTGCTAAAGATCACTCAAATTTAATTTTCTCCTTTTGAAGGATTTATATACTGTAACTGATTCATCTATTTAGTCTTCCTTTTGATAGCTCAAACAGCTGGAGCTCCACAGGCCTCTCTTGCAAAGCATTTTCTTGAGCTCTCACGTTTTCTTTGTGGTGCTTTATACCTCCTCCCAAGTTCTTAAACAAAGATCTGAGAAACAAGCTCTTCTTCCACTGCTGCCCTCCCTTGCAGCACAGTGCAGAAACAGGGGCTGTGCTGCACACTCATTTTGCTTCTTCAGATGTGTCTGTAGTATATTAATTTTGTCTTAAAAATTCTTGTCAAGTTGTTTGCTTTCCAGAATATGCTATTGTCCTTCAGGGCTTGTGCTTGCTATTCTAACATTTATTGGATTGCATTTGCTTGAGTGCTATGTATAACTGAAGTGAATTTACTTATTATCAAATGATTTTACTCTTTGTCAGTCTCAGGATGTTAAACATACATGTGTATGCATCAGATGTACACACGTGTGTGCTAGGTACCATTTTATTTCATAGGAGAGGGAGGAAAAAACCCTCTTTATTTTTTAAGGGGCTGTGTACCCAGAATGAAACCCTGTAGAACCCCCACTAGAAACTTGCTCAGCTGGTAATGTTTTCCCACAGAGTTTGTCAGGTTAGCCATTTTTGAGTGCATGTGTTGTGCTTTCATTGTTGCAGGGTAAGAGCTACCTTTGAAAGTGCAGTACCCTGCAGCTCTGTGTCAAACGCCCTGCGGAAGTTGTTGCACTTCCATGATAATCATTGGTAATCAATCCTGCAGTCTCAGAGCATGCAATCAGGTTTGTGAGCTGGTTTCTATTTTCCATATAATCGGACAGGCCAGCCCTGCTTATGTTCTCATCCTTTCATTCATTATTGGTTTCATTGCATGGGTTTTGCCAGTATCTTGCCATGCACCACGGGTTATAAT
This sequence comes from Certhia americana, assembly GCA_018697195.1. Classification (NCBI taxonomy): domain Eukaryota; kingdom Metazoa; phylum Chordata; class Aves; order Passeriformes; family Certhiidae; genus Certhia; species Certhia americana. The sequence goes on from CM031860.1 coordinate 23,296,462, forward strand.
TACTGATGTCAACCCAATCTTCTCTTCTGTGAGTATCAGTACAATACTTCGGTCTCCTGGCATGTTCCCAGTTGTTTGAAGGGGAATCTCTTCTCAGTGTAATCAGAAGAGGTATGAAATTAGATACTGCTTCAGCCCCTAAGTCTCATGAGCAGCTTGATGCCAAAGGCCTGGATAAATGAAAAGTAATCATGACACTGATACTGTTCTGATTTGTTGATCCACAAGAACATCTTGTGTCTTTAAACCTCTATTTGACCTTCATGTTTCTGTAAATTTTATGCTCTTTAAAACTGTAGTCTGGAAGGGTACATACTGTACTCTTTCTATGGCAATATGTTTTGCATAATCCCTAGCAGGTATTAAAATTCCATTTTCATTCTTACCGGTGTATTTTATTTTCTTGATATGGACAGTAAAGAGTAACTGAGGGACTGTCTGTATCATTTTACCAGACTCTAATCTTTAACTGGGTTGTAACCAATTAATCTGACTAGGAACAGACACAGTTATCAGAGCAAACAGCCATCTGTTCATATCCTCCCTTTTAGCCACTGCACAAAGTAGTCTGAAAGATGTAGGGCAGGAAAGAGAATGGGCAGATAAACCAGTCTCCAGAATGATCCTCCAAAGAATCTTATCTTTATTTCCAGGAGAAAGGGATATGGCTTGAATCCTCAAATCACATTTGTGAAGAGGAATTTCATAATTAATTCCCTTCAGCTTTGCCTGTTTCTTTGCAATTGCAGCTGTACCTTTTGCTAACTGGGACACTTCTGTTTCAGCAGTGAGCACTGTTTGCCATTACCAAACCCTACAGATAGGCATGGACAGCCATCTTAGATGTCACATCATGGCTTAGCCCAATCCATTAATATCTATAAAAGTAATTCGGAAGTTTTGGAAGAACGAAGATTCACACATGCAAAATAGAGATTTAATTAGAGAGAGGGTCTTTTGTGTTGTTTGTTTTTTAATTAGGATTTTTTTTCCAAGTCTGAATTATCAAAAATCTTTTTTTTTTATAATTTATTCTTAAAAATTTGGTATTATATTGCTAAACTTAGGCGATTACATCTGAGCTTAGTCTCCTGAGGTGTGCACCAGGGTGGTTTGTAGAGGTGACTGTACTTGTGGGTATACCTAGAACTTTGGAACAGGAGCTAAAATGTTACTGACTATAGACAGCAATTTTGTTACTGATTGAAATGGAAGGTCACTTAGCTGTGGGTCTTCATAATGTGGTTATTGCACAAGAGGAGGGGGGTCTGATTTCAGTAATATTGATAATTTTTGGCTCTTTCATGTAATTCTCTGATACAATGTGTGACACTTGTCCTCATGAAAAAGAGAAGTGCTTTGTATGACAGGTGCTTTGTGAACTTAAAAGAATAAGCTTATCCTGCATCCTCCCCTGATATTCCTGTTATTCCAGTCCTAGCTTTAAGTCCTTCCCTGAAGCACAGACTCAGCAGTGTGTTGGATGCAGGGCTGTGTGGTGACGTCAGTCAATTGCATGTGCGTCAGAGCTCTGAAATGCAATATGAGCTATTAAGTGAAGCTCCTGGCTAAATTTGTGGCTGCTGTAGAACTGCAGTGGTTTCCTCTGGTGGTGATGTCCCTTTGCTCTTGCACCCATACCCCAGGCCTGCTGCTGTCACTGCCCTGCATGGGTCGCCTGTGGTGATGGCTCTGCTCTGTCACAGCTGTGGCCAGCTGTGTGCAGTGGAGGGATAATGGGCAACGTTGAAATGTTGCCACAAGGAAAGTTCCATTATGACATGGAAAAATAAGTCATTCCCATGGGGGTGGCAGAGCAGTGGAAACAGAGCTGGAGATGTGCTCGCTTAAATCACATTGAACCTCAAGTGGATAGGGGGATAGGGCCCAGGATCTCAGTATCTACCATGGACTTATCCCTGTGTGAAAAACGTTTTGACTAGATGACCTTCACATATTATTTTCAGCCAAGAGTTTATTTTTTGGGATGATTCTTCCGCAGTCATTAGTACCCATTCCTAATACCAAAGTTTATTCTGGCTCTCTCTTTTTGCCACAAGATGATTAAGAAGTGTCCTTATGTTTCTCTCTTAAAATTACCTTTTTTTCATGTTTCTTATCTTGGTGGCTGCACCTGGGAAGCCACTCAGATTCCCCGAGTAGCTGGATTCTTGTCTACTTTCCCAGGTGTGGGTTAAAGCCTTAGGCTGGAATACAAGCATAAGGAATTAACAATGGTCATTAAAAGAGGTGATTTTGAACTAACGGGTAATGTGAATCTGCCATTTACTTCAAATTACAGTAGTTAAGATCCTAAGCAGTAAATATTACTTTAAGGTACTGAAGCAATAGCTGCATTTCTGGCTTCCTTGCTGGGAGTTAGTGGCTTAGGTAATTGGGTTCATTGCTATTTGGAGCATAATCAGCAAGCATTCATTCTCCATACAGCCAGAATATAAAATTTGCAAGAGCTGCATACCGTGCGTGCTCAATCAGTGTAAATCATTTAGCAGCCCACATAATGGATGTCTGGCTTTTGGACTAAAAAATCCACTTGGTAATACACGCAAATGAGTCATGAACAAGCTTTCCAGTTATATATAAAATTATTATATCCACAAGAGACTCTGAAAGCTGAAGAGATTTTAGCTTTCCAGACAGCAAAGGGGAAGATGAAATGCTGCTACAGTATTTTCATTTATTCTGAGTATTTTTATTCAGTACCAAGCTGGCATTTTGTTCACTTAGTAATTATTACTGCCATAGCCCAGCTTGAGTCTTTTGAGGGACTGGAGAATATTCTTCTGTTCAGTGAGGGTTCATGGTAGTGATGAACAGATGTAAGCAGACCTTTCTTGCAAGTAAGTTTGCAGCAGTGTTGAATAGCTGCAGACTCTTCCCTGCCTGAATCAGAAGCTGGTGAATCTCCCCTGTGCTTGAGGAACAGCGTGCAGTTGCTGTGGGAGTCAGAGCCTTGCTAATAATTCAGCAGAGATTTCCTGAGATTAAACTACCAGTTAGAGTACGGCCCTCATTTAGACCACTGACATCAGAGCAGGAGTGTGTTGGCTGAGTATCAGCAGCTGCAAGGGAGGCAGATGATGAGCTTCCTCCTTGCCAGTGGATATCATACCCCTAAACCTTTTCACTCAGTATCTCTGCCAGTCAGCAAATGCTATGAGCAGTGAAGCATAGATTTCAGCTCACTTTCCATCTTTGAATAGCTCCTTTGAATATTTGTGTAATAGGAGAGGAAACATTGCCCCCTTCCATTGTATACTCTTCCTCTTGCTTTCAAAGTTACAACATTAAGGAATCAGAAGGAAAATCAAATATCTTACAACTTCTTATTTGAGATGAGACCTTGTTTAGCTCCTCTTCAGATAAAATCTCTCCTCACTATCAATTATTTTTCCTGAGTTTTGTCTTGACTCAGAAAATTTTCTTCTCTTGATATTTTCCCATTCTCTCCCATGCTTGTTTGTGCACCCATATCACAGGTGAAATAGGCATGTCTTTGTAAACGTGACCTTTAGCTGCTTTGTTGCAGAGAATAAAATGCCTTGAATCAAACTCACTGATTCTTAGGGTTTGCCTGGGTTGCCTCATTAAGCAGGATTTGGCCCTGTAAGTCCTAAAGAAAAAGGGGGTAATTTTTGTACAACATTTCAGTTGCAGGTGTGAGGTGGTTATTTTTTGGTTGGTTGATTGGTTAAGGGTTTGGGTTTTTTTTTGTTTAGGGGACTTTAAAGCAAAAAGCACTGATCAGGGGCTTTGAGTTATCCTTGAAGAGCCTGGGAAACTCTATCAGTTACATTAAAATAAAAGAGACTCTCTTGGGTTTTAAAATGTATGTACTGATACTCTGCACTTGTTTCCAGTCCAGAGTCTCTAAGTGCTCCATAATGATAGAGAGCTAGCACTACCTGCTGCATCAGGAAAGGAATCCTCCTCCCACAGAAAAATGCAGTTATGGAAATCTGTCTTTTTAATGCTGCCACAAAAGGATAAAACACTTTGCAAAGATCTGGTCTCCCCAGACTCACAGTTCTAGCTCCAGGTAAGATAAGGGATAACAATTACTCATAGATGTAAAAAGAGGAGGAGGAATAAGAGAACATGGATTAGGGATCAAAGCTGTAACATTTTGTAAATGGTAATGTGAGAACCTCCTCTGGGTCATGGATCTTTTTCATTTGATTTGTCTTTCCTTCCTGACTCTCAGATAGGGTTCTCTGTGCATAATTCCATTTCTCTCTTTTTCCTCCGCCTCTTTTCATATGCCTAGAAACCTCTGCTACAGGTCAGGGTGATGTGAGCTAGCTGCTTACCGCTGTACAGAATCAGGATAAAAAGGATCCTGCCTGAGAGGGTGATGAGTGATTTGTGTGAATCTCACTAAACCCAGCCTCCAATTCAGTTGTTCTTCAGTGCTAAGGGAAATAACATCTCATTTACATGGACAGTTTTGAGGTGACAATCAGACTCAAAGCTGTCCTTTGGAAAAAAGTAAGGTTTATCTGTAGGATGTAATGTATACACAGCTGCTTCCAAAAGCTATCCTGGGGTGGCTGGTTGTGGAATCCGTTCACATTGAGGTGTCATGAGTGTCTCTTCCCTGTCTTGCATTGTGCTGCAGCTTTAAAGCACTGAGCAACAAGAAATGTGAAAGACTTCAGGGAGCTAGTGAAATTCAGCAAAGTGCATTAAAAATGGAGGAAGAAAAGTCTCTGCTAAGGCAATTAATTAGATTAACAACTGGCCATGTTTCTTTCATTCTCTTTCTAGATAGGGAACAAAGAGATGACATAGACTTTTATTCCAGAAAAAGGTCACTTTCTAGTGAGAGAAACAAGGTCTTCCTAAACTTCGCTGGTGACAGAATGCAAGGAAGGGTAATTGATGAACCATCATGCAGATGTTTACAGAGCTGTTAAGATTTATGTGTGAAGACTGTTCAACCACGAAGATGAAGTGTTTTCTGTCAGGAAGAAACTGAGTGGTCTGTGAGAGACAACCTTTTCAATTTCTCTTCCTGTCAGTGTAATCCTTCAGACTGAGATGAGCTGCAAATTACCCACCGGAAGTTTTTGGGTGGTACGGTACTCAGTGCAATGGACTAGGCTATTTTTTTCCTATGTAGTTTTTTTTTTGGTTTTTTTAGGAATAACATGTCCAAGTCTATGACTGGACTGATACAGAAAGATAAATTCACCATGTACATGACGTACCATGTACATGTATATCTGAGTCCTGGAGTAGAACATTTGAATATTTTTGGTGTTGAGAAATTACAGTATTTGTGTTGGTGAATTTAAAGTTTTTTGTCTATGTGTTTGAGATTGGTGGCACTGCCAGGTACTGACTTAGAGGAATAGTAAGCGTGAACTGTCAAATATCAGGCACTACAGCTTAGGGATATTTATGACTTTTCTCCTCTGAAAGCATTAAAGGCCTTGAAGGAACAATTTGTGTGAGGTCTTCAAGTAAAGGTAATACAATAAAAGGCTATTTTACTTTCTATAAGCATGGGGGAAAAAAGGGAAGAAGAGTGTAGTATTTTTAGGATATTGGAGAGATGCAGTTGATGTTTTAAATTAGTCTCATGCTGAATATGTACCAGCTAAGTAAGGAAAAAGATATTATCTGTACTGGAGAAGAAAAGTAAGCAAATATTTATTTAAAATTTAATTCAACTTAGATTTTAGTCAATTTCTGCAAAGTAGTTAGATACCTAGTAAATCACTTTAATTCTTGACAGATAATGTTGCACTAAAGAAAATATAGTGGGATTGTAGTTGGGTTTGGGGGTAATATACTTTGTGGGAGACCAGATTATTAGGATAATTTTTCATCTTGACTTAACCTGTTACCCTGTGAGGTTCCTGTCATTAGACTGTGACAGGCCAGACTGCCTCACTGACTTGAAAACTTTGTTCCACCTGGAATGTGCCCTGCTCTTATATGTCCCTTTGCTAAGATGTCCTATGACTATTTGCAGTCCTTTCCCTTCCTTAGACAAAAATCAGGCTTGTGGAGGGAAAACATCCTGATGTTATGCCATTATCCCAGTTTTTAATGATATATGGCCATCTTGAGACAATTTGTTATTTCTGTACTGCTTATTAAGGTCACTACTTAACCAAGATAAGCAAATACATGAATTGAGTAGATGTACTGACACACAGATCAGCTTTCAGGATTCATAAATTATCAGAGGACAAGTCCAAATCTGTCTGAAAAAATCATTGAGGCTAATTGTGAGGATGAAGCACATTATGGCATTACACAGTACAAGCAAAGGCGAGGTGCAGAGTTAGGCAGGGCTCTTACATCAGCAGTGAAACTGCCCACAGTGCAAGTGAGAGCACTTGCTGAGAAAGCACCAGTATGCAAATATTTTTCTTCTTGCACACAGTTTGCAGTTTCTACTCAAATCTTCCCTAGGACATTCATTTAAAAGAAAAAGTGTGACCCAGTTTTGGGGGGATCTTAATCTTTAGCTTTTTTAGATTGTTTACAGGCAATGCTTCTATTCAGATCTCATATAATGTCACACTGACTGCACACCTTGTGCAGCTGATGGCCTGAGGCCAACTACTCTACCTACTTTCAAGAACTTTGATTGTTCACATTATCTGGGAAATGGACTGCTAAATGCAGGGGGGTTTGCTCTGTCATAGCAGTGGGTTGCATTTAGATGTTAATAACAGATTCTATTAAATTTGAAGGCAGGAGTTGAAGAGCTAAAAGTAGAAATGGTAGAAGGCTCAGCAATGTTTTTTAGCTGCAGAATTCATATGTGCAAAGAGCTCTGGCTGTACGGATATGGGTAAGGTCCTAGAGAAGTTTTGGCTTTTCTTATAGGCTGTGTTGTGTCCCTCACTCTTTCTGTTTTAGTATTTTCTATTTATTTTGTTTATTGACAGTTAACAAGTCTCACTTATTTTGTAATGCTGAATGCAGGTTGTTTGAACCAAGACCCTGCATATTGACTAATTTTATGAGATATCCAATACATAAAGTAATTAATAGTTAAACTGACAACTCAAATAGAGAATTTCTCCTGGCACAAAGACATATTGCAAATGTTAATAATTTTTTTTCAAAAAAGCAGTGCTTGTTTTTTTTTTTCAAAAGCAGTGTTCTCTTAAAGCTATAACAGGGAATAAATGTAATTGGGGATACCTGAGTAGGGAAGAATTCTGAAAGTGAGACATGAATTCAACTTAAAAGGATATGTGCTATTTGTGGTAAAAGACCTGAGTACGTGACAGATGAGCATTGCACACCCGGCCCTTCAGGTGAAAATTTCTGCCTCTAATGCTTGTACTTGGCCACTGTATAAATCAGCAAGTCTTTTCCCTGCATGTATCATTGCAACATGCAAATGGATGCCTATAGGATGGGAATTCACAGAATGCTGTGAATGAATGATTTTTGTCTGAGCTGCTAATGCAGCTCTTTCAGTGGGCTGACTGGTTGGATTGTAAGCCTTTTGAAACAATAACATTTTCTTGTATAAGAGGCTTCAGTGTTCTTTAAGGCCCCATAGTCCTGTTGAAGAGTAACCTACAATGTGTAACCTACAACATGCAGTTTGGCTGCTGTTGTGGCAATGTCACACATGGAATTAGGATTTGGTGGTGGAGGGGAAGAAGTAGGGAAAACAGTAATGTCTAACTTCGTACATGTGACCTACTTTAGCTACTGATGATATGATAAACAAGAGAAAAAATGCATAAAGGAATATTTCTTCCTCTTTGTCTTTAAACGTATATAACACATTCTGCATGCTTTTAATAAATTCTCTGCAGCACTCTCTCCTCTGTGAGCATATGGGATTATGCATTAAAATGAAATTAATCCCTCATTTTGAAATGCACAGGCTCAGCATTTGCCACAGCTTTGCTCTAAGAAAGGGATTCGGACATTGTGGTCTCCACCAAAGAATGGCAGATTGTTGGCAGAGTCCTTTTTCCATTTGTTTCTGCAAGTGAAACAGTTAATAAATCAATCATGCATTATTACTGGATTAGCAATCACACTCCCAAAGGCTACTAGCTGTTCTCACTCTTTCTCCTGAAGATTACCTTTAAATCCTATCAAGGAACAAGATTCCTTTTGCCTTGCCTGGCATTAGCACCCTGGTGACCTACAGCCAAAGTCAATAGTCACTAAACTAGCTCTGTCATGGTGAAGAACAGACTGCTTTAACTAGATCCGCTGTTTCTTAAGAAGAATTTAGTTTCTCCTGTCAGAGCCTTCATTTTTTATTTTTTCCTTTGTTACATTTTTTTCCACCTCAGCCAATCTGAAGCTGAACAGAAGGAAGTTTGCCACAATGAATCACTCAAGAGTCTGTTGGGGGGTCACACAGAATGGGAGAGTTTTGTAAGGCTGAAGACTGCAGAGAAGCTGGAACCAAGAAGATGAGGAGAAGGTAGGTATTAGAATTAGAATTTAACAAATTCTTTCTGGTTAATTAAGCTTATTTACCTCTTGTCTGCAGCTGAGGGTGATCTGTAAACCTGCCTGTTCCTCTTGGTCTGAAAGCAGAGAAACAGTACTGGAGACAGGTCATAAATTGATGAGAAGATTCATGGTCTGTGAGCTCTCCTTGTCTGCAGTTTCATAGGAAAGATACTTAAAATTGCATATTGAACATATAATACAGTACAACACTTTTTCTGTTTGTTTGGAAATGCTCACCAATGAAATGGCTTGACTCAGCATTGACTCCTTATTTTGCCTCATAAGCTACTTTGTCTTTGTTTTTATGGCATTTGTTTCATTATCACTAGGATTTATTTACCAAAGCACTAGACTATTTTATATTAAAAAAAAATCCAGAAGGAAGATTACACTTAAGTTACCATGTGCTTCATTTTTAAGGAGCAGTTATTTTTAAAATGTTTGAGTTTGAAACCTGAAATATATAGATACTAAAATATTTTGAATAGTAATGAATATTCTTACAGTTTCATTATGTTTTACTGCATGGAAGATTCATGTTAATATATCTGTAAAATATTTTTCTTACAGACTTGTAGGGTTTTTTCTAACCTGTTACTCAACATGAAGGATGGTCTGGAGATTTAAAATCTTCTTAGTATGCAGACAAAGATAACAGGATATGAAACTGAAAGGTATAAGCAGTGCTTCAACTCTACCTTGAACCCAATGATGCATGATTGTGCAAGTAATTTCTTGAAGTGCCACCCAGTAAATATGCAGCCACAGTGTGTTTGCAGCACTGTACTTTCTGATATGATCAGCATAGTTATCTTCTGGGCTGAATGGTTAGATAAAGGAATGGGCTAGCATTCAGATCAGGGCTCACTGTGTCTGACTCTTAAGGTGTTAGACTATTTCATTCAAAATTGTTATTCCCTCAATTCACCAAAATTTTAGTTTATAGTGTTTCTTTTCTAGAAACTACAAACAAAAGTGCTGGACATGGAAGTATGGGTGGGGGTTAATGTGAGAAAGCAAAGACCAATGCAACAGGACAAGAAAGAGCAGCTAAATGTTTGAGCATTGAATTGAAAAGTAAGAGAAAGCTTTTCCAGTCAGCTTAAATTATTTTTTCTGTGTAGGGAGAGCAATAATGTGAAAAACAAAATGTGGGAGGGACCCAGACTGAAAGGGAACTTTGATTCTTATAAAGAACTTCCTTAAATGAAGATCCAAATGGGCCGACTTGCTACCATTTAGTCCTCCACCCTCACCTAATACTTCTCTGTGGCAGTGTCGGCTCACAAGACTGCACTGACAATTCAGGTTGTGGGCTCATCATTTTACATGGAGTATCTTGCTGGCTTTCAAACTACCTCTTCCCTTTCTGCTTTTCAAGCAATGTTTTTCTGGCTGCTTAAAGCTCCACTTCATGATGTGTTCACTGACAGACTTGCTGCCTGTCTATGACTGTTGGAATTCCAGTCCAGCAGACCAAGCATGTGGTCCCTGCTGTTGTCATGCCAAGCACAAAACATGACGCAGGAACCAGAGGGCTCACATGACTTTTCTCTTAATGCTGGGTTGCTTTCTTGCAGTCTCAAAACACTTACTATGTGAAATTTTATTTCTTTTCTTTGGGTTTCAGCTTCTCCTCAAATGGGGCAATAAAATTTTGCTTGCTGTATAAAAAGTGTGGAGGAAATGGAGTGGAAGTGCAAATACTACTATACAGCAGCTACTTGTGAAATTATGTGACTGCTTTAGATGAAACGTGCTTAAGAAAATAGAAAGGTATTAAGATAATTTTCAGTCCTTTAAAGCTATGAAACCCTGTAGTATTCAGGGCCTTTTGGTAGCATATCACTACCTTACACTTTTCTTTTTAAAAAGAAAGAAATTGGATGTGCTGCGTAAACATTTGCATCTAAACTTAATATGATTTGCAAACTTAGTGTGATACCAGGAAAGGTCATTCAGAGAACAGTAGACTCTAAGCTCTGTGGCCTCCAGGAAAATCTAAATTCAGTTCCTGCTTTGTTTTTTTTTTAATCATCTTGGGCAAGGTGCTTTGTCAGTAAGGTCTCTCAGGATCTAGGCTACCTCTTTACAGAGAAGGCATTGTAGTGGTGAGTACATGAGGGACAGTGAGCTGCCTCAGTACTGCTCTGATGCGAGCACCGTGTGAGTACCTATAGTAGCCACCTGCTCTCCCTGCAGCAGACCCTACCTTGAGGAAGGTGGCTTCATATTTGGATAGATGATGAGTAATATTTCAGCTTTGTGGGTTGGTCCCCAGGCTTGTGTTCAGGGGGCAACAGGAAATCATATGTTCACAAAGAGACAAATTGGAAATGCTGAGCCATATTGCCAAGCTGGAGAAAGATGCAGTGCTTCCATCTTGTGGTGTGTACTCCATTATTTTTCTTCATTGTCAGTACAGCCTCAGGACACTGGAATTGTGAGCCATGACTAGGATTTAGAGGTGCTGTTGTAATACAAACAGTATTTTACTGGTACCACTAAACAGCTTGCTTTTTAATAGTGGTCTTCACAGCAAAACCCCAAACCCAAGTTAATTACAGGAGGCCGGGGAATGTGGAATTATTTCAATTAGACCAGAACAGCAGCCCTCTGTCCTGAAAAACAGCTTTAAGCACAACTCTGCTGGAGCAATTCAGTCCAGCTCATTAAGACCAAGTGTTAAGACCACAGCCAGATCCTAAACTGTCTTTTAAAAACTACCTCTTCTGCTAGTTACTGTCTGAAGAGCTGCTCTACCTTTGCTTGATAGCATTTCTTTTTCCTCTCCTGCCCAGCCTAGCTAAGACCACTAGCTCTCACCTAATGGTGACTCTGCCCTCTGCACCTGTCCTAGTATGGGAAGTCAGAGTTTGTAAACCTTCTTTCATGCTCTTGAGATAATTTCCCATCTAATGTGTGCTTTTGTGCTGGTTTAATTGGATAAACATAGGTAGAGGAAAACACACACAGTACGTGTCCCTGTCATTAGGGTTAGTAGTTACAATTTATTAATGGTGCCTTCTAATTCTTGAAATTTTTTTGCACTAATGGAAATCTTATGTTCCACAAATATTTAAGCAAGCTCTATCTGAAGATGATAATTTTGCAGTTTTTCTCCTTATCAGTGCTGACCTCTAAATTTTTTTTCTGCCGGCTGAGTCCTGTTGGATTTTACACCTGCTGCTCCCTCACCTGTTTAGAAATGAGTCTGAATAAGGCTGCTATCATCCTTCCATAGCCAATGACTCCTCACAGGACTGAGGTTAGGCTTTTGAAACAAATGAAATTTGTAGTCACTCAAGTTATGTCAATCAGAATGGAAAATTTTAACTTCAGTTGTTCTAAAGATGAGTACGCTGTTAATATTGATGAAATGTTGTAATCCCTGATTTCTTAAATCTCCTAAGAGATGGTTGTATCCAAAGTGGCATCTTCTTGGTCCCAAACAGCTGTGAGACAGCAATTCTTGGCTTTAATTTGAGTTACAAATTAACAATCCATTTCCTGAATGGATTCTAACTTTGAAGACATGAGTACTGTCCAACTGTCCACAGCCTGTGGACACAAGAAACAATTTATCTGTTGGACAGTATTGGGAACAGAGTAAGGTGATGTAAGGCTGAGGAGGAAAAAGACTGAAAGGAAAAAAGAGATGGAACAAGTTGATGAGAGATGAGAAGTAAGCAACATGGGTGTAGTCCTTATGGAGTGGGATAGATGGGATTAAAGAAACCCTAGGATAGTAATATTGAGGAGATATAAAATATGCTTGTATCTTGTAAATATGAGCACAGAAGCGAGAGGACTTGGGAGGAAAAAGAAAGCAAAAAAAGAGAATATATAATGAAAAAGGTCTTGCTGAGCTGACAGAAGAATGTCCTTGGAGGAGAAGAATGCAAAACTATAAAGAATTGGGTATTTTGACTAGCTTGAGGCAAAGCACAAGTTCTGGCAACAAAGGAAATGAAATTCTTTGGAAGAAGGAAAAAGCAGATTTTCAAATAGAATAGAAATGACATAGATTTAGAGTTAATTTTAAGCGTTGTTCTATTGAAGGTTGGTTGATCAGATAGTATACTAAAATACTTACATTTGATTTTCCTGGGAAGCAAAATCATTGAGGAGTTTGCTGTAATCTTTTAATAGCTTTTTCTACAAAGGTCTCATGTTTCCATTACCACTACTGGATGGTATGGTGAATGATCATAACACCCAAGGATTTGTATTTTCCTCGATATGGTTTTGCCTGCAACATAGAGGAAAGATGCCCCAGACAGCTTGAGGCAGGCTGAAGTAGGTATTGTTGTTCTGTGGTTGAAGCAGCACAAATGTCTGTTCTGTGTGTGCCTGTGTAATGTTAGAGCTGAAACCTCTGCTGTTTTCATCGCTCGTCTTTCATGCGTCCATCATGGAAGTCAGGTACATGACTGTAGTGCAGATGTGTCAGGATTGGACCTCAAGGTGTGAGAACAACATCATCACTTACAGGCATGTGTTAATTAATAGTGAAGAATATTTAATGTTCTGTGTACTGGCTTCTGCTTTTCTGCCTGCTGACACAGCTTTGTGTCTCGCTGGTCCTGGTTACTGCTAGGAAACTACATGCCAGAAGCAAACATGCCATTTTAGCAGGGCTGGCTACTGAGGGAAACCTGACATCTTGAAAGCCTTCATTCACTTTAAATGGAACTCTGGGCAGTCTAATTTTTATTGGCAGGAGCAAGGCTACAGTTAGATGATAGTCTTATTCTCCAGCACAGTTAAGGCTGTGAAAAGAGTGGTTTTGGAAATGGCTTCCTCTGTTTGCAGCTGAAGGATGATATTTCTTCAGAAGAGGAGTTGCTTTTTCAGCTAAGATTTTGTTGAGACCCAAAAGATTTATTTTCAGGTACCTCAAATGTCTTAGCATAAATAGTTATAAAAAGATCTTTCCAGAACAAGACTTGAAATATAACAATATTGTTTTAAGTAAAAAGGGTAAAACTCCAGTTTAGTCCTTCTTTAGTATGGTAAGTGGTGTTTTCAATTTTTAAAGTAACTTTCTCAGAGCATCTTATCCTAATGCAGGAAAATAAACCGCATCAATTCAAACTGACCCCCACCTCATCACAGCCTCCCTTCAGGCAGTTGTAATGAGCAGTAAGGTCATCCTTGTGCCTCCTTTTCCCCAGGATAAACAACCCCAGCTCCCTCAGCCACTCCTCATAGAACTTATTCTCTATATCCTTCCCCAGCTCTATTGCCCTTCTCTGGACATGAAAAGTGATAAAACTAAGAAGTTTTCTGTTTGTTTGCTCTATTCCTGACAATGCAACTGCTGGCAAATTAAAGGCCAAGTAGAGTATTAGAAAAAGACATGTTTAGGGAGAAGGTATAAGATGAAATGTCCAATAGAGCATGCTGGAATTTGGAATTCTCCAGACATGTGAAATCATAGGGCTGAGATAATGTGCAAGAAATTACACAAACCCTTTATAGTGGGATCGTTCTCTGCTTAATTATAAACAACTTTATCCATAGGCAACACTTTGGGTATTGAAACCCCAGTGCCAATGTTCATTACAAAATAGAACTTTCTATGGTGTTATGGTTTTTGTGATTCACTCAGGTTTTTTTTATAGAGGCTGTGGAGGTGATATCTTACTAGGATACAACGAATACACAGATATTGGAAGCTATGGTGCTTTTACCATACTGGATATTCAGCACTGTGTAAGCATGGAACAAAAATCTGCATATCCCAGACAGGGCTGTTCTGTTTCTTCTTTGAATGTTGCATTGCTTGGCGAAGTTAATTGTACACAAGCACAGCATGATTTTCCCTAGCTGCTTCCTTTCGAGCTGAGGGAAAACACTTCATAAAGGACAAAAAGACTAGTTTACAGCAGATCAGTCAAAGTAATCCTATTTTAATTGGAAAATGTGGAACCATTTATTCTTATTTAGTCATGGAGCCTGCCAAATATGTGCCTTCTATCTCCAGCCACTTCAGCTCAAGTCTCTTTAATGTTCTTTGTGTGAAGGTTTGAAATGAAAAAGTTTGTGTTTGTTTTTCATACTGCAGAGTTACTGAACTGCTTTTGCTTAGATTTGATACTTATCTTTTTAAAGACTAGCTGGAAATTACCAGCTTGAAATGTGAATTTCAAAGCTCCTCACAACTGATACTGTAGAATTATCAGGCAATAAGGAGAGATGAAAGGAACTTTCAATAGAATGTTTATTCATTTTTCTTCTTACCTTTGATTATTAGTTACCTACAAGGAGAACCCTTTCCATAAGGACACCTTTTGGACATTCAGACTGTTTTCCCTGGATAGTATTCTGTCAGCAGTTTCCAGCGGCTTACTTGTCTTTTTTTACTGGAAACTACCTTACCTTCACTTGTACTACTGTGGCTGACTTCAAACCTATTGTGAAACATTCAATTTAAAAATGAAACAAAATATGTTCACACGTCACTAGGACTTTTTTGGAATCTGTTTTGGAGTGCAGTTCCAAGAGTTTCTGGATTGTGTAGGGTATAAACCTCTGCAATGGGGCTGTGGATGTGAGAAGCAGAGCTAGGAACCTGTCCTGGTGCATATTTTTTTGAAGGAACAATGACAAGGAACAACAGCCTGAAAATGCAGATTCTCTTTAGACTTAAAATGGACAGAAAACTATCCTTTTTGCAGAGAGTCCTCTGGATATCTTCTCCTATTACAATGAAAGAGATAGTCCCTTTCTTAGGTAATTCCAAGTTCCAGTTTTACTAGAAGTGTGTTCTATGTGCCCTGCATGTCATAAAGGAGTTGAACAGGTTGTAACTAAATTTGGAAGAGGATGCATAAATAGATGGTGTTTATTCTATTAGCATCTGATTCAAAGACCTTTTTGAATGTAGTAGAAGGTCATGACCGACTTCACTGAACATTAAGCCAGTAACTCCTGATCAATGATACAGTCACTGCAAGACTATAATCAAGTGGATAAGATGCTTTTGCAAAAGATAGCAATCATCATATGGCTCAGCCTGATTTCTTATCCCAGGTCCCTCATCAGCATGACTGCTTTCATCTTTTTGCCTAGCTTTGAAATAGCCTGAGGCATCATAAAATCCCTCAACCCTATGCCCTTTGTTGCATATAAGTGTATTCTTTGACAGACTGCCTGGAACAGACGTAGCATTGAAGTCTATATAAATAGGAATGTTTTGAGGTTCTTTTGTTGCTGTTGTTTTTGTTTTGTGTAGGAGGATGGTATGTTTAGTTGATTTAAGATGTTTTGGGAATTTTAGAGACTTTTTAGTGGTGCTTTTGGTGTTTGAAAGCAGCTGGATTATTTTCTCTCTAAACTTGCCAAATGGAATTTATTCCACAAACCCTTTGGCATTTTCCAGAATATGCTGCCAACCCTGACTTTTTAAAATAATTGTAGCTTTCTTTCCTTATGCTGTCTGTCATCTTGTTTTCCAGGTATTTTTGGTATAGAATAAAAGCTTGAAAACATATGCATAAAGTGGGCACAAAAGAAGTTTGAGGTTTTTAAAGAAAAATAGGATAAGAGAAAAAAGCATATCAGAACACAGACCTGCCAGGCATTTAGGATTACATGTAGAGCATTTGTTTCATGCTGTGGCATGTAGAGAAATATCAGAGTTCACTTGTAGCCAGTAATTGAGCATGTGAAAATTGTTTCTGTGAAAATGAAAAATCATGAAATATTGGTGTCCATGCAGTGAACACTGCTATTTTGTGGATCAGTTTTCTATGCAAATGATTTTTATTTTGGCTTGTATTGGTCTTTTCAACAGGGTGTCTAATGCAGAGTTCCTAATGAAATAGGAAGGAATCATCATTTCTAGCACTTTTGAATGTCATCACAAATATTTCTGCTGAGTACTGTAAAAATGGAAAGTCTAGAATTGTTAGAAAAGCCCTCTCTAATCAAACATGATATAGAGTATACAGCTGCATCTCATAAACCCTGCAACACATAACCCTATAAAACTTTGGTTTTCCATTTGTCTGGATGCTTGTATTGTGTTGAAAGATCTTAGGAAAGAACAGTGATGATAAGAGGCAATGCATGTAAAATTGTTGCCTGCTTTGCAGTCTTGTCATACATTGGAGTTAAGATTAATAACTACTCTTTCAGAAGGAGATGTGTGTCTTGTCATTGCTGAGCAAGGAATGGGAACATTCAGTCTTGGGGGATGTGCCAAACATTTCTGATGCCATTTGGGAACATACATGTACACCTCAGGTTCTTGCTCAGTGCTGCCTGGCCCAGTTGGAGTCACATGTCATGAATCATTGATGAGGTTTGATTCATGATCTTGGTATTCTCCCTACAGGTCTCTTGTATGCTGGGATATCTCCAACCGATGCTAATCAGCGGGGATGACATTTTCTCCACACTAACACTCGATTGCCAGCTTCCCAGCAGGCAGAACAGCTTAGAAAAAGGAAGTCCTCCTAACGTTTTCCTGACTCTGTATGATTAATAGTGGTGGGGACTGGGCACCTTGAAAATGGTTCCAGTACCCATGTCTTAATGATCACCCACACCCATCAGAGCAGAATGTTGTAGTTATTGCCAGTTAACCTAAATCCCTTATAAGATAGAGAATAATATATTTACATAAGCCAAATATAGATGGCAAAGTTAGTAGGCGTATAAGCAAGCCAAAAGAAATAAAAGAAAATCTTGATATCCACCTTTACTTAAGCTCATCTTCAGCTAGCAAGAAGTCAGAATACTTTGGTGCTTTATGGCTGGGATCTAGTTCTTGGACAAAGCTCACTACTTGGGATTTAAGTGTCAGTGAAAAAACCCTATATTTGCGGGTTACGTGTATGTGATAAGTGGCCAAACTTTTCTTGGAATTCTGTTCAGATTCAAGCATTCCACCTCTTTTCCTTAATGTTTTCCTGTAATTCATCACTTTCTTAGGGGTCAGTTTAAATATAGAGAACACAAAACAGTTCACCTTACTGTAGAAATGCTGATGTGTTTCAGATGTTAGCTAGACAGTATTCTCCTTTCCAGATGACTTACAGGCTGGTTCCTTCACTGGCCTATAAATGAATCATTATCCCACTGTGAGATAAGAATTCTTTCATCTGACTGATGATGCACAAACCTCAGTACATAGCTTTTCACAAAGCCATATCCTTAAACCAACAGTACTACCAGGTACAGGCATGTAAGAGAGATCAAAAGTTAGGTACATTTCCAATTCTTGAGGCTCATCATGTCAATAACCAGCACCTGTGGTGAGAATGGATTTGAGATCAAGGGTTCCCAGGCCATAAGAGATGCAGTGAGAAGTTATTTTCTGCATCAGCAGATAGAAGGGATTTACTATAGTGATCAACTTTTTAGGTGCTGTGTGCAACCATTGAAACATTGTTACTAGGTACAGAAAAACTATTATTCATGCTCTAGTTATAAATACCCAGGATAAAAGGAGTTTCTACATAATTTAAGGGTGTCATTGGGGAAGGAAGGAGTGCTTTCATTGCTCCTGAGGACTAGGGAATATACTTGGCTAAAAGGTGATTTTGTTGAATTATTTAGCAGTGATGCATCTCCTCCATCCAGCAGGCAAAAACACTGAGTCTGTGCCCTGGTTTTCCACTGTGAGAGAGCTAGGTACTGTAGTAGTGTGGTATATTATTTGTTACAGAGAGTCTAGATCAAAGATAAGAATGAAATGTCACTGTGAAGACCCCTCATTGCTATTTTGTAACACTCAGTAACTTTATGTGTGAAGGAAAAAAAAGTCTTTGAATTATTACTTATACTCTGTTCTTTATTACCCCATGTAATCCCAGCTATGCACAAGAGACTGAGTATTAGTGGAACTATGCTAGTGAGAGAAGAAAATGAAACAAAACACCTATCTTGACTTTTTAGCCTACGTACATATATGTACTGCTTTCCAATTTCTTTGTGTATGTACATAGATACATTGATTGAGAGTTGCATAAAAGCTGTGTACAGCATGGCATAATTGATAGGGGAAAAAAATTCTTAGCAAAAACTTGGTTTTCACCTATTACTATTTATTGTGACCTCTTTCGTTTGCAATGGAAAAAAAGAAACTTTTAAAATTTTCCTTTCCTCTTCTTCAGACTATTGCCCATCTTCTTAAATATTATGTATGAAAGCCCAACTCCACAAAGGCCTTTAGCAAATATCCTATTGACTGCACTGAAACCAAGATTTTCCCTGAATTTATAAAATGGTGGTTAAGCACTACTAAACCACACATGCCATAATGCACACCCAAAATGCCAGTGGTTTCTTTTCAGGGGCTGGCAAAAATGCTGTTGCTAGATCACAGGGTATTAAACCAGTGTTTCTGTTGTCAGATATCCAGCAGAACCATTGTTGCTATGCAGAGGAATGTTATTAAACACTCCACTCCCCAAACTGTTCTTCATGTCAAAAGGAGAGTGAACATTTTAACGTGTTGTTTTGGATTTTAAATACGTTTGCTTATTTGCAGTGTTTTGGAAATCTACCTTTTATAAATATGTGAAATGCATCTGCAATTGCCCAAAAATGTCAGTATTGTAGGATAACCAACTTCTGAAGATCTGTTATGAGCATCTCCAAAGAGTTTCTGATTTGTTTCAGAAGACCTTTGTCTAGGCATAGAAATGTAAGAATCCTTGGTTCTAAGACTTTCAATAAGGATAGTTAGCTGATTCTGAATGAGACCTTCCTAGGAACTGTAATAATTTTGTAGAGATCACTGTAGATTTCCATAAGTGGTACTGTCTGTCACTTCTGAATTGATATAGATATAAACTGCTCATTGATAGTCAAAGAATCAGTATTTAATACCAACATCAGTCTGTACTGGTCTGCCCAAAAACTGAACACCATTGTAGTCACAGGCTGGAAGTGCCAAAGGAAACATGGAGCTGTAATAATGGGGCTGCTTCCAAACAGTTTGCTACATGAAATAGACATAGATGCACCAGAGCCGACACATTTAAGGCTGTTAATGTTTTTTTTCTTGGGTATACATGGATTGCCCAAAATTGCAGGCCTTCTTCAGAATATGTTCAAACCAGATTGCTTTTTGTAAAGGACTTTGCTGACACACTACACTGTTCATCTTGTGTCTTCACATATAAATGGATCTGTATGTTTAATTCACTGAATTAGACTACTTCCTGCAGGGACTCAATGTAGAAGGGAGGCTTCCTAAAGGTGTAGTTCTCTTTACAGTCAAAAGATGGTAGTACAATTTCTATTCCAAGCAGCCCAGCAACACAGAGTAATAGCTATGCATCCATTGTTTGCACTTATAGAAGGGATAGGGCAAGAAAAGAAAGGTGGGGCTCCGAAGATGAAACCCCAGCATCCAGTTGTTGGTCAGGCATTGGTTATGACCATGGCCTTCTCTGGTAGTCAGTAATCCTGAATGTGGCCAAGATGGATGTACTAAAGTTAATTATACTTGGCCATCAAGCCACCTGGTGTCAGAATGGATATCTGTACTGAATGGATTATTGAAAGGCTTAGGGGTTGAGAGAGCATGAAATGAAAGTGTCCTCATAATCTCTGATATTTATATAAAGTCCCTAAAAGCAAAAACTTACGTAATTAAAGTAGCAAGTTTAATTAGACCTAACTATTGATTAGATCAATGTTAATCTCAAAGTATTTTATAGTAATAAACTATCTGAGGTGCAGATAGTTCATAGCAAGAAAATGGTACTTCTGTGGAAAATAGTTTCCTTAATTTAAAAAGGAGAGAAGTTGCCACTAACTGCTCAAATCAGAGTTTTAAGACAGGCTGTTCCCCAACAAATGTGTGCTCTTCCCAGCACATTTTATTTTCTAGGAATACAAAGCAAATAAGATGCTCCTGCTGAATAAAATGAACTTGGTTTTTTTCACTAATCAACAGTGGGATTTCAATCCATTTTGTCTATAATGAATCCTGTTAGAACAGTTGTTTTCTTGGGCATACTACTGATCGTAGCAGAATCTGGGAAACTAATTTAACACAGAGGATACATGATGTGCTTCAGTAAAGTAGTAATATTCCTAGCACACAGATATTTAGATGCATATGGCGCTACATCTGAGCTGAGAAAGCAGAAATGTCTGCACACAGCATGTGCAATGATTGTAATGGAAAATTTATATCCTTGAATAATAGAGTGAGTGTTTCTGTATGCACTGAAATGCTACTGAGAATCTGCTTAGAAGTAAGACTAATAATTTGAGACAAATGCTCAAATATAAATACAAGTGCTCTGCTTTTAGGTGTGTAATGTCTGTCTGCTGCAGGAACTCCAGTTCTGCCAGTGCCTCTAAAAGTTGTGCTTTGTCCTAGCAGGTTAAACTCAGACACCAGTATTAGGCACTGTATGGGGGTCAGTGAAGGGTCTTCAGGCTCAACATAGAAGTAGCCAAAACAAAATAGTGAGTACAGGAGTTTGTCAAAATTTTCTTGCTTTCAGGAACCAAGGTATGGTAGAAATCCACACAATACCACATTTTCCAACTGAGGACTCCCTTATGGGTGTCATCTACTGCAGCAGGACTGTATTTGGAGAAGGCAAAACGAGTCGTGGTATTTTTTCAATTCTCTGGCTTCAGAGCGAAGGATACAATAAGAGCTATTGCCAAAAAAAAGCTTGGCAGATCAAGGCAGAGTCCCATCTCTGGAGTGGATATTCAGAGCATTGTTGCTACAAAACCAAGGGTTTGTTTTCTGTTCCCTGATTTCAGGTTCAACCTGGGAACAGGAGGAAGTTTGTGACTCTTAAGAGTTGAAATTTTAGTTTCAGGCACTGGGGTTATCTGAGATGCATCTAAATAATTCTCTCAATACTCTGTATTATCTCTAGAAAATTACTGTAAAAGCAGACTGACATTTTTGGTTCCTTCCCACCAAGCTAGAGCCCATTCACGTCTAGAAATCAAGGAACTCTCTTTGCATGGGGAAGGACTTCTGCAAAACCTGAAAGACATAAAAGATACTGCTAACATACATCCTTGCATCTCTTTCCTCCCTTTTGCAATGATCTTTGTCTTAATTCACAGTGGTTTCTGAAGCGTCCTAGTTATCTCTAGGAATTTGGTTTTTCAGGCATGGCATAATGTGTTGTTCCTAAATTATAAGTAATCTACTGAAATAGCTGATTTGGATTGGATTGATGGAAAAGATTGCTGATGAGTATTTTGAATGAGTGCTTTTATCATTTCCATTACCCTTGGAACCCCTACATGCCCAGAGAGTTACTCAATTAAATCTGAATTGGAGGTAAAGCCATAAAAAAGTCTAACTAGCTGAATGCATCAGTCACATTGGAATGTAATTGTCTTTGCAGATAGTTTTGGTTTGTGTGTTTTGTTTCCTTGTATTTAACAATTATAAAGACATTCCAAGTAAGCAGTGCTGTAGGAAGTTCCCTCTGGATGTCCCTGGAATCTGGAGACATCCATTTCAGTTCAGAACTTCTAGGGCACAAATAGTGTCAGAGCAAGTGACAAGCTGTCTCCATGCTGAGTTAATGAAGCAGAAGACTTAAAGGTAATTATTTCTTGTTCTTTTTTGGGCTCCATGGTCTGAAAGGGATAAGTGGAGAAGTGGTGAATGCTGGTTATGGTGATGGTGTGAAAGTACTAAAATGCAGTGAGAATGGGGACAGAGGACAAGGCAAGGACTTAAATGCACTAGCAGGTGTTAATTTGTTTTCCAAACGAACTATGTTTGACTTCCCTATTACAGGTTCACCTTCCCCTGTGTATACCAGCACCTCAGCTTTACCTGCTGTCTCTTACTATGTCCTGCAATAACTGTAAGCAAACCAAACTATTTTATTTAATAATATAGGCAGGATAGACCATTTTGAACAGGAACTGTATGTACTGTGTTCAAGAGGCTTTTGCAAGATATAATGGCATTATATCTTGCCCACATGTGGTTGAAATCACTAATGGCTGTTAAAGGCAGAACCTGCAGCACTGAAAAACAGGTCTTCCATGTGACTAAATCCATGAGACAGGCTAAGAAGCCATGCTTTGCCTCTTGGTTGCAGTGTTCTCTGGCCATGAGATATATTAAGCAGCACTTTTTCTCTCTTCCAAAATTATGTCAGTAGATACAGTCCAGATCTCAGCAGAGAAACATGAAAATTCATAAAATTTTCTGCCTGAATTAGAAACCCGCTGTTCTGTGGGAGCTTGTGGAATTGTTTTGACTTTTTGGTTATAATGCTAGTGATTATGTATCTGAATTTCTTGCCTTTCTGGATAAAGTAGTGAGGCACAGATGAGGTTATTACTTTCCATTTCAATGGGTCGAGGCGAACTGTATGAGTTTCAGTCAGGCGAACTGCTGAGTCTGCACTTCAGTCAGAGCAACCCAAGGCAGTGCTACAGATTATGGGCAGAGTGGCTGGAAAGCTGCCTGATGACCTGCAGATGCTGGTCCCTGGTTGGATGTGTTCCCAGGTGGCTAAGAAGTTCAGTGACATCCTGGCCCATACCAGCAATAGTGCACCCAGCAGGACGAGGGCAGTGACTGCTCCCCTGTACTCGGCACTGGTGAGGCCACTCCTTGAATCCTGTGTTCACTTCTGGGCCCCTCAATGCAAGACGAATATTGAGGTTCTGGAGCATGTCCAGAGAAGGGCAATGAGCTTGATAAAGTGTCTGGAGCACAAGTCCTGTCAGGAGCAGCTGGGGGAGCTGGGGGTGTTTAGCCTGGAGGAGACTTAGGAGGGAATCTTATCACTCTACAATTGCCTGGAAGGAGGTTGTAGCGAGGTGGGGGTTGGTCTCTCAGGCAGTCAGAGACAGGAAAAGAGGAAACAGCCTCAAGTTTTGGCATGAGAGGTTAGGTTGGGTATTAGAAAAAATTTCTTCACTGAAAGTGTTTAAGCATTGGAACACACCCCCAGGGAAGTGGTGGAGTCACTATCTCTAGAAATATTTTAAAAAACAGGTAAACTTAGCACTATGGTTTAGCGGGCACGGTGGTACTTGGTCAAAGGTTGGACTTGAGACGTTGGAGACCTTTTCCAGATTTTATGATTCTATAATTTCTATACTGCTAGAGCTCTTTAATTTCAAATGCTCAGTGACAAATTTGACTATTCTATGTATCATTATCTTAATGCAGCCTCCTGTAGTGTTGCTGTATAGCGCCAGTGAAGCTTTTTTCTGCTTTATCTATTCTGGACCTACAAAGAAAGATTGATGAATAACATTCTCATTTTGATGTTAAGTGGTAACTTTTCAAGTAGGGCCAACATATTCGGTCTGGTGATGTAAAAGATCTGAAAGTGTTTGGAATATTATGGATTGAAAAGGGAAATGCAATAATGCAATCTTTGTCATTAGAAACTTCCAAACCTACCATCCTGGTAGAGCAAAAAAAAAAATCATCAGGTCAGTAGAAGACAGTAGAACTAGGAGACCATTTTAGATTCAAGACAACCTTGCCATAAGCACAGACAACTCAGAGACTTCTTGACATTCTGGTATAATCATGTTTGATCCAGTAAATGAGGGACCATTCTCAAATATGTCTTGAAAAAAAAGTCTTAAATTATGACAGCTATGAACTTTGCTTAGGGGAAAAAGGCTGGGACAGACTGTTAAATTCCTGTGTTGGCCTCCTGCAGGTCTGTAGATTCTTTTTCTACATTGCTCACCTGTCTTTGCAATAGACAAGCTTTTATTTAGCTAGTCACAAGGTTTACTTGAGGTGAAGCACCTTGTCCAGAGATGGTGCTTTGTATCTTACACTGTTGTAACATGTAATTTCACAGAGTATTCTATGTTCTACACTCCAGGCAGTTGAACATCATCTCTGCTTCTCACCCTAGGGAGTGACTAGTTCACTGGCCATGTCATGCAATCATATGACAAAAACCTTGGGGACTGTCAATGTTTAATCTGCCCTTAATGAAGCCTGCCAGATCAGCTTACACTATTTGTCACTATTTTCTGGCCTGGCTGCTAGCGCCTTGGCAATGATTTGTGCTTCTAAAACAAGGAAAGAAATAGGCAGGCCTGCAGTTGTAAGCGCTAACTGAAATTGAAATCCATTAAAAACCCAGGCAGAAATCCACTTTTGATCTGTTTCCTGTGTGTTCTAGGCTAGATGAAATCAGTTTAGTTTTAATCCCCATAACGACTACTCCTTGGCTGAACTCAGGCAAGATCCATACAGGGACTGAGGCCAGATGTAGGGCCTGCCTACTCTCTGGGGTAGACTAGAGTTCAGGAACCCTCAATGTGGAAAACAATGGAGAGTGCAGGCCTGTGCACAGCACAAAGACTTGTTAGTGGCCATGCACAGAGACAGATTGTGTTTGTGCACTGAACACCCTGGCATTTCTGGTTTTATGAGTATGCAGATCCCTGCCAGCTCAGGTAGCCCTGCACCCGCATTTGTAGGCATGGCCTTAAATACCTAATGGCCGCCTTAAATACTTCAGGGAGGAATGTTAGCCTTCAAAACCTGCCACGTAACCCAGGTGCCTGGAGATGCTAAGCAGCACCAAGTGCTGAGCAGCTGGGCATCTCCCTCATACTTAGGCACAGAAGATACTGTGCCTGGCCTCTCTGAAGCAGTTAGTCTGGCAGAACTCAGAAAGCACCTGTTGAACCCCAGCAATACAGCTTCTGCCATCTGGAGCACAGAAACCTGATTCTACGCCTAATGAACAACCAATTACAGAGGCAGAGATTAGACTTTCAAGGTTAGTGCCTTAACAACAGCCTGACTACAGGCTATGCAGTGGTCTTTGTTCCCTCCCGAATTCCCTTTGCTATTTGCTAATAGCAAGACAGCAGCTTCAGGAGGGTTCCAAAGTTACAATAATCTAAAAAGATACAGTTAAATAAGGGAATGTTGGTTAAGCTTTTATCTGGCTGCTGAGGAGATTTGAGCCCAAATCTGTCATCTCTTGAGTACTGTAATAGGCTCTCATCTCTTCCCCTTAAGAAAGGGACCTTCAGAGAATGAGTATGTATGCATCCCAGTTGGAGACGGGCATTTTCCTGCAGTCCAGATGAGGATACCAAGTTCATGGGGAGAATTTAAGATTTAACCATTCACAGTAGCTAAGTTAGACAGCTCTGTGCTAATGTGCTGGCTTTTGTGGGTGTCATTCCTGTGGTTTGCTTAAGCATAGAAATCTTGGCAGGAGGATCTGCAGACTGCAAGGCACCTTGTGGTTAGGAGCTGACAGCCCTGCCTGTGCCTCTTTGTGAATCTGTCTCTTCCTTTATTTACTGCTAAGATTTCTTCTTGTCATCCAAAGCATGTCAATTCAAGTAGATTGGAAATAGGACTTTTTCACTATAATAGGACCATGAGAAAAAAGAGACTGCAGTATCAAAAGCAGTGCAAAGCTGATGAACAGTCAGTGCCCTAGAAATAAAAGTAACCTGTCTGTGTAAAAGTCTGGCACGGAGTTAACTTAAGTGTTGTGACAACATGTCTTTTGGAATAAGTGACGTAATATTCTACGAAGGGTTTCTGTTGACACTTCTATCTCTGACTAAAGTCATATGTAATATTGTGTTGTTAATATATTTTTTCATGGACCTGATGTAATGGCATGGGAAAAGATGTGGAAAATATAATAAATACTGATGGAACGGGTGAAAAACATTTTAAATAGCCAGTGAAAGTCCACCTTTCTCAGCTGTATGGTAGACTGTAGGGTTGCTATCATGTTCTATGAGGTATGCCAAACAATGTGCAGGTCATAACAGCTCAATTACATTTTTTTTTCTGAATCTATTCACTGAGAGGCCATTATTGCAGCTCTTGGACTGTCAAGAGAAGCTTGGACTTCCAGAGTGAACTAACACCCTGCTGGAAGGAAACTAGCAGCAAGTTCACAGGTTACAGCTGCACCTTTGTGTGCCTGAGTCCTGCTATGAATGCAGATCTTTCTTTTGTTTGTCTAACTGCCTCCTCAGCAGTATCTCAGCCAGGTCTCTTACAGCATGATCAGAGTTTGAGGTAAGAAGTGTACATGCTGTATGTTTGCTTGCTGGAAACACAGTGGCACTAGTGAAATGTCCACTCCTGACCTGTGTGCCCAAACACCCTGTCCTTTGCCTGAGGAAGCCACAAGTGTCTATGAGTTGGATACAAACAGACTATCTACACAGATAAAGGAGATGGATCCAAATTCATGCTGCTTCCACACTGAGCTGGCTAGATATTACTTAGCTCAGTCCAGAAATCATGTAACCAGCCAACATGTTGGCTTTCACTGTGCTATGCTTTTGTGTGTTGGGAGACTTGGCACAGCTATGAAAAGTAGTTGAGCCTTCTCATTCCATGGCAGATGTTTGCTGCATTTTTATAAATACGCTATTAGGTTCATTGCTTTACCTTGTTGTAATATTCATTTCTCAATTTGTCCCTGTTGCTGTTTTTGTGCAATGTACTCTTTGAAGTTCAAGGTTTTACATAGCAAAATGTCAAAACTACATGAGTTTAAGTGACAGCTTAGCTCTTTCTAATCTGCTTAAGGAATCTTTTCATTTCATTGCTTTTCTTTTTGAATATATTAAGTTTTCTAAGGCCACTAAATATATGTTTCACTAGACATTGTTTAATTATTCTTTAATTTTGTATATAAGATTAATTTAGAAATGGATGTAGATGTTTTGTTGAAAATATTTTCCAATTTTACTTTTTTTTTTTTTTTATTTTAAAAAGGAAAAGATTGTAATGCTTTTTGTTTTTATGTCCTGTGGATAGAACATGAGAGCCTTGGGGTTTAAAAGTCAAATGCCAGAGAGGCCTGACTCCTGTGTAATGTTTGTCTAGGAATGTGATATTTGATAAATCATAAAGTTTTCAGTCATGTAAGTTCTAGACTGTATCCTGCTGATGCTGAACTTTCTCAAACCAAATTGAAACTAATACCATGCATCAAATCTCCTTCATTTCTCTGTGTAAAAGAGAGAGAATGTTTAATGCTTTCACATCTTCATACAACCCTTGAGTTTCACAGACAAAAATGTGTGTGTGCACAGTCTTTGATAAAATACTGCTCTGTGTGATTGTCAGAGTAAATCTCCTGTATAGGTCAGCTTGGGTATTCAATGCAATTTATGGAGCAGTTTTTCTTCTTTAATTTAAAAGTCCAGGGACTTCTGTCCATTGCAGTGAAACCTCTTTGAGGGATTTTGTATTAGAATATGTCTCACTGCTTGTGACACCAGCAAGTTTTTTGTGAGACCCTGGTCTTGAACACCTGTTTGGAGAAGCTACATCCCAAACAACAGTTCACCTTCAGGCAGCATGAGTCTCTTTTGTAAAAATATGTCCACCACACAAGAATGACAGATAAATGCTGTGGGCTTTGAAGCAATGCTTCATGCCTGCTTTGTCCCACCTGGAGTGCCCCTTTTGCACTGCAGAACGTAGGAGGACCTTACTTAAGTTTTGGGGAAATGTTCTGTAGGCTAGGTGCTCTGTCTTGTTCATCTTCTGAATAGGAGGACAGAAGAAAAATCAGTCTTCTATGGTTATATTAATGTGGTTCATGCTAATAACTAGTTGCTAGGTTGACAGGTCAGGAGAGAGTTACAATACAGATATCTCAGAGCTAGGATTCTAGTGAATCAGTAGATTCCCCAACAGTATTGTTTAAACTGAAATCACCAATTTTGTGTCAAGTTAAACACCTAGCTTTGCCTTCTTAACCATTTGGCTTTTGATTTGTACAAGCAGGATAAGGGTTATCTGCAAGGGTGGCCGCAGCTAGGGGAGGGACAGGAGACATCTACTTACCTGTTTCACTGGGGTAACAAAACATCTGTGATGTCACTACTGCTTCATCTCATTCCCAATCAGGCAGGCCTTCAGCTGCTGACTTAGAAGGCTCACCCAGCCCAGTCCCATTGCTGGAGCCCTAACATCCCCCTGTCCCTGATGCCATCTGATAGACCTGCCCTGCCCTGCCCACCAGGGCTGTGTGTCTCTGAGCTGAAAGTCATATAAAAAGCAGTGTGCCTTCTCTGTTTGTGCTCTACTGCACGCTATACCTCACTGACTCACACAGCTCCTTTCAGGCACTTCCTTGAGTTTTGACGTAGCATGATTTCATAGTGTGGTAGGGTAGGTGACTTTGAAGCTGATATTTCAGTTTTGAATGGGGTAGATGTAAGCAGTATTTGAGCTTACATCATTAAATGAGGTCCTGGTTGCTGGAAGAATAAACATACAGAGAAAATTTTCACATCTGCAAGATGCAATATTGATTGCTGCAGTGAGCCATGATGTCAAGTATATTGATGGAAGGAGGAGGAAGCTTCCCTTCCTCCTTGCTTCCCACAAGTGCTAAATAATAGACCTTGTTTACTGGCATTCACAAATTATTTTGTCTTAGTGTCGGATGCAATGACATGCCCCCTATACTCGCATTTAATTTGTAACACCATTTGGATTTTTTTTATCCTACATTTCTAATGCAATTTTTAAATAACTGTATTTCCTGCCCCCCAGACAAAATTAGCTCTAATTTTATAATGAGAATTTCAGGGTTAGATTATGTTTAAAAAGAATCTAGGCCATATACATTATGTAAAGTTACCATAGTAACAGTTTCTCCGAGGGGAAAACCGACTGTCGGTAGTTTCCACAGAAACCACTCCCTGCTGAGAAGGTGCCTCCAAGGGAAGTGAAAGGAATATAAATGAGAGAGAGAAAAAGACGCGCACAGATGTCATATGACCTCTGCGGCATCCCTGCACTGTTGCAGATTCAGCCGAGCGTTTCTGGGTTTGTTTTTAGTTTGTTGTTTTTGACTGCATGAGTGGCACCTTCTCTTGTCCTGTAAAGTCTGGCCGTCCTTTCCTTTGCGTGGAACTGGTTTTACAGCTGGAGGTACGGCGATGCTACACCTTGGCAGCGAACTGACCACAACAGATACTAAAGTCCAGTGCTCTAGGAACCACTGTGCGTGGGAGGATTTAAACGGTAAAAGAGAATTTCCCCTCTTTTTTATTAACTTTTTTTTTGCCTGAAAGAAGTCAGCAAAGACAAACAGGTATGGAAATACTTCCTTCCAGAGAGAAACAGGAGAGAAGGGAAGCTCAACTAATTTGTCAGTTATTGGTTTTGTTCTTTTGGGGTACAAACATACACTGCTAGGAAAAATGTATTCTGAAAGGAAAAAAATAAACTCAAGTCCTAGGATTTGTTGACTGAGTGGGAAAAAAAAGGTTAAATGTCTTTAATATACTTCAATATCACTGAGGCAAGTATGGATTAACATTTCTGAAATCCTTTTGCACTTATTTTTTTCATGAACAGCACTGATTTGTTTTATTTTTTTTCAAGGGCAATAAAACTGTGACATTCATTCAAGGCTTAGTGCAGCCATAACTGCAGATTAACACACTGGCTACTTCATCCTGTCATCTCTCTGCTGCTTTCTGGGGAAAGCAGGCTGACATGGTTATTAAATCTGGCAGCTGTGTTGTATGCACATGGGAAGCAAGTAGAGCACAGCATATAGAAAATGAGTAGCTCTCAGATAGCAGCCTTCATTTCATTGCTGCAAGACTTGAAAGGCAGCCTAAAAAGCTCTTTCTCTTCTTTGTAATCACCAGTCACTGGATCAGTGCGCAAATATCACAAATACAGTTGCAAATGTAAGTATTCTTCATCTGTGTGATGCTTTCAGATTGCTAATTAAGGTTTCTACCTTAGTCTTCTGCTTGAAAAAGCAGAGATGAAAGCTGAAAACATCCTGACAGGGAAAGCTTCTCTGCAGTATTGTTCTGGCTTTCAGTGGAAGAGCTGCTGAGGGAAAGGGATGCATGAAAGCTTTCCAGAACAAATAGTTTGCAGTTCTGTTTGTTGATTTTGGGGATGTCTGCTTGCCATTTTGTCTGTGAAGGGAGAAGTCCAGCAAATGCAGGAGGTACTTACAGAGAGATGTTTTTCTGCTTAGATTAGATATACAGCAAGAAAGATACTTCAGCAGCAATAGATGGTTTGAGAGCACATAGAAGAAATATTTTCCATGGTATTTTTCACCTGGAATCTTTTTTAAAAATCTGTAAATGCAGCCCTGGACTTCTCATTAAGAAACTCAACAGTATCTTATTATCAGAAGCGCAAACAGTCATCATAAGGGGCACCAGTAAGTCTGCATCTGACCTGATAAGAGCAATGAACATAGAACGGTGAGCAATGCTTGTTTTTCACCCATCTCATCTGTCTGTACATGAAATGATCTTAATCTGCTACAGTGGCATCAAGACAGGATAGTAAGATGGTTGGGAAGCAGTGGAACTGAAGGTTTCTCAGTGTTGTGATGCTACTGTAAGGAAGGAAATTGATACCTGTCAAGTGTATTTTTTGTCTCACAGCACTGAAGAAGCAGTATGTTGGTTTTTATTTGCCTTTCTAATTCAAAGCTTCTGTATTGCCATTGTCCTGTTGAGTTTATGGCTAATGAATTCTTACTGTGATGTGAATGAAATCTGCTTCTTTGATACAGCCTGTGATCAGTACCAAGTATAAATGTCAGATAATTGCACAAGAAATGCAGGCTGTAGCTAGTTTGTTTCTGTTGCTATGTTACATTTCTTGCTTTATTTACAGGTTTTGTTATTTCTTGGGGACCACTGGTACTGTCAGCTTTTCACATGAACCATGTGAAAATGTCATTTTCACAGTTAACAGGTGACTGCCATTAAGTGACTAGAGAGAGAATATGTGTGTTGTTTGCTAATAGAGGACTAAACATGTTGATGGTATAACCCCCTTGATAATGTTGCTGTAGACAGGTATTTGATGACTCTGATGTGTTTATAAGCTGCTTTTGAAATACTTCAGCTTCTTCTTACAGATGTATAAATACCTGTCTTCACTGTAGCAAGAAAAAGCTGATTTTGAAGCTTCCCTTTCCTTCCTCTTGTCTGTTTTTTCCCCTTATAGGCATAAATTCATAGCTTCGCTGAAACTTAGCTGTGAAAGTGGTCATTTTTGATGACAGCTGTGAAGCTAAGCTTACCAAGCCTGAGTGGCAGCCAGCCAGCTGCTGAGACAAGTGGTGACCTTTCAGGACAATGTCTCTCACAAAAATGTCAAAATATTAAAATGGCAGACATCAAATGCCATGTGCGTGGGGTAGGGTAGTCATCTGGCAGGCTTTCAGCTGAAGACAGTTAATCCACTGCTTATTTGGATCAGACATTGAAAACCCTTGCCTAAGTTTCTAAAATATAGAGAAATTATTCCTATGTGTCCTGAATAATTTCAGAAGTTCTTCTGGGAAGATTTGGGACATAGATGGAAAATTTCAGAGGTGTTTTATTTAAAATCTGCTCAGGCATCTTTCTGATAGACATCCCAAAAAGAAGATTTTTGCCTTTAATTTTGCTCTTTACATCATATACCAGTTTTTCTCTCATCCAGAATATAAATGGATCCTAATGAAGCTTAAGCAAAGTTCATTGATGTGCACAGGACGCTGAAATTCTGGTAGCATGTGCACTGACTTTTTAGGCATATGCTCACTGAATACTAAACAATCCCCTGCAGCTGTTGGTGCTGCAGCCCTGAGCTGAAATCTCATTTGCTATTACATGCATTGATGCATTGTAACTTTCTCTGAAGGCACTGAGGTGTGAGCATTCCCGTGCTTGCTGGTGTGTCAGATTCTCAGATACCTTTATCCCTGGTAACAGATCAGTGACACTGATAGGCTGCTTCATTGGTTTCAGCCCTGCTGCATAAATATTTCTGGGAGGTGTGAAACTGCCTGATGCTTTACCTTGGCCTGTAGGAAAGCCAAGTAGTGTGCATGGCTGATCAGGGAACAAACCTGTTCACCTTGTGGTTGACCTCTCTTGGAGAGTAAGAAGGGGTACACTGGTAACTGCACCAGACCAGTCTTGTCCAGCTGGTTTGCAACTGGCCACAGTTCAAGAGAATTTTCAATATTCTCCTTGCAAAGCACAGGGTGAGCTGCCAACATGGATAACCCCTGCAAAGCATTGAATATTTAGATTTAATAGTGCCAAATTTATTGTTACTTACCAAGATGCCTTACCAACATGCTAAAAAGGAAAATATTTATTTCTTTTTTTCCTTCCCTTTCAAGGTAGGAGTTCTGAGTCACTGTAAGTTTTTTCTCTTACTACAAGTGAGCAGCTTTTTCTAATTTTGTTTTAGTGTTCTTCCCTTCTGCTCATAGAGGAAGTGTTTTCCTTGCATTCCATGATCACCTTCTCTCTACTGTAGTTATAGGAAAGGCTATGTATCCATGTTGGTCTTTTCTTTCCAGTTAGTATACTGTGATCACTCCTCCTTTCTCCTAATTCCCTACAAGAAGAATTCTGAGGCAAATGAACTAGATAAGAACAAATTCCCATAAACATCTTACAGTAATTAATACCTCCTCTTTCCCTTCCTTTATCCTTTTCCTTTTCTTCAAATTTTTATCTGCTTTCTCACAAACATTTCTGTTATTTGAGAATTACTAAGATATAAAAATCTGTTTGGAAGAACAACATTATGCTCATCCAGTTGAGGAATAAAAAGGTAACTGAGGCATCAATTAATGTAACTTAACATAGCTCAGATACCTAGGATGAGTTTTGGATTTTGATTTTCAAATTACAAACCACATGTATGCCCAATCTATTTAGTCATCTGACAATGTTAAAGAAAAAGTGCTGTTTTCTGTGAGCCTTGCTTGAAGAAAAAAATCTGAGAAAAATAACTGCAGCAACGGTAATTTCTTTTAAATCAAATTATACAATTATACAGGACTTGCTTGTTTCCTAAGAACTGTGCAGTGTCAAATTAATGCAGTATAGTTCATTAAACACCTGTCACTATACCTCATATGAAATTGTGACTTGCACCAATGGCATTATCATTTTATTCTGCATTTATATTATTTTTACTCTTTGCTATTTCTGTAGCATCTAGGAAAACCTTTGTTCTTACTGAGCTAGGTATTGTACAGAAACAGAGGGTAATTCTTGTCCCCAGACTGCTTACAAGCTCTATTAAAAATAAATCAAAACCTTCTTTGCACTCACTTTCTACCTTTCTTGTTTGGCTCTTTATCTGAATTCAGAACACAGATGTCAGTACTGTGCTATCTAAATTGGTCTTCAGGATACCAGACTTCACTTAGACATGGGCTTGATATTGCATGTAATTAAAAATAAGGAATGACATACTCTTACTGTGATCTTATTTTAAGGTTGTCCTACTGGTTCACTTGAAGTATCTCCCTTAGGCTGTTAGTGTTTAGGTATTAAGTTAATGAGATGTATTAATGGAAATTAGTTCAACTGACCCAAACACCACTAGAATTACAAAATATTACTGTACCTCCAACAAAGATTACCCTTAAAATCATTAAGACACTATTGCCAATTACTAAGCTAATAAGATTTATGATAAACTTAATTTCTAAGGTAACAATATCCATTATTAGATTCAATGAATTATGCTTACTTTTGATTATTTACAGAATCCAAGTTTCAATGTTGATTATTGGCATGAAATAACAGCAGCATGACACATGACCATCACTCACGAAATGACTCATGGATGATGTAGTGTGATTTGGGGTGAACAGTGAGTATCACAACAATGGTGAGATGAGAGTCTCACAGATGAGAATCTTCATCTGCATTTTCTGTAAGACCAATTTTTTTCCATAATTCTGCTCCTTATCCATCTTACAAGTAGATTTCAGGAGCAGTCACATGCCTGTAAACATCACCTTTTCTTCTCACTTTTGTTTGAATGATATGGTGTAAGGTACACAGTAGTTTTTATACTCATAAACTAGGACTAAACTGCCATCTGAAATCATCAGGACAACTCTCTAGTTCACAAAGCCCCATTATAATACACTATTCCATACTGAAGGTACTTCACGTGTTCAGTTTGTATGCTATTCAGATCATCTTTCACAAAGCAAGGCTGTAGTATGTGAATACAAGCTATAACTTAACGGAGCAAAGTAACCAACATGGCTGAGCCAAAAGGCATATTTATTGTTTCTGGAAATGTATATCACACAAACCACTATGATTTCTAAGAGCTGTTTTTATTTTAATTGTATATGCAGGAATAAAAATTCTGAAGGATGCCAGAGGGCCAAATCACAATTGAAAATCAC
Organism: Certhia americana; assembly: GCA_018697195.1. Taxonomy (NCBI): domain Eukaryota; kingdom Metazoa; phylum Chordata; class Aves; order Passeriformes; family Certhiidae; genus Certhia; species Certhia americana. The sequence continues at coordinate 23,331,105 of CM031860.1, forward strand.
AGTTGAGTTTCCTAGAATTTTTAAATTTCACTTTGAAACTATAATTCATGATATCTGTTTTTGCATTGACACAGCAACTTGTATCACTTTAGTGATATATTAAAAACAAAATTTAAATTTATTCTGACAGTGTCACTGTTGTCCCTTCCATAAAGTAATTGAAAGGATCTACACAAATGCAAGCTAACAAACATGAAGAGCTGTTGTACTCCTCAACGGCCTTTTTTTTTCATACAGGGAATGACGAATACAGAATCTGAAAGATTATTTGCAAGCATGCACTTAATCATAAATCCAGCTTGATCTGGATGGATAAAACAGTAGTATATCAGTCTGGTCAGCTAATACTTTGAAAGGATTTTGCAGAACTCATTAGGTCAGGAATATTAAGATGGGTGCCTCTTTTCTTATGAGACAATAGTGTGAATCCCAAAGGGATAAGCTAGAAGGTCAGAGACAGAAGAGTTTATCCCCAGGAATGGTATGGATTACTGTTAAGAACTGTCCCATCATTCATTTATTTCAAAGCATTCCTAAAAGTAATGACCTAATTTTAAGACAGTAAATCAGAAACAACCAAATCACCAAAGGTTGTTTGTCTTTTAGAAACATGGGTTGTCTTAATTTAAAGGCTTTAAATATTGAGTCTCCTTTACCTATCTAGGGGAACAATCAAAAAAAATTAAATACCTTTTCCATTCTGTTTCCCCCCCACTCTTCAGTTCAGTGGGAATTCACTCATGCAAGGGCCCTTTTTAAGCAATCAGAGAGTTTGCAGATTGATACTGAGCTACCTCTGTTGAATACCTTATAATGAACCAGTTTCTGTTCTTATTCGAATATAGGTTCACTGAAATAAGTGATTTTGGCAGAATGCAGAGGAATAGATCCTGCTGGATGTCATGGCTAGTTTTTGAAAGAGGAAGTTGACTTCAACACCCTTGGCATTCTGAGTGTTCCCCTACTGACATACCTGAAATCCATAGGTTGCCATAATTTTGCAACAGTATGTGTGGCCCTCAGATTTTAAATTAGTCAGTAGTAATTGCTATGTAAAATTAAAGCAATGAGACTGAAAATTGATTAAAGAGTTAGATAACTAACACCCAAATTATTTTAGTATGTTTAGAGTTCCCAGGACAATATGCTTACTAACCCTAGGCCAAGACACAGCCATCCTAAAAGTGAAAGCAACTGTTACTGCATATTCCCACAGCAAAATTTTACCCCAAATGGGCTTCCAACCATCAGTGTCCCTACTAGGTGGAATGGCCAAAGTATTCTTTTTCTCTGTAAAATTGTGAATGCTTTAAAATGAGAAATGGGGAATTGGTTCAGCTTTGCTTTTGTTTTTAAGAAGATGTTGAGAGTAAACATAGTGAAGCTTGTAACATAGGTGCTATTATATAATGCTTATAATGAATAACATGCTATGACATCAGAGGTCTTCTAGGAATCAATTATTATTGATGAGAAAATAAGTCATTATTTTCACTGTAGTTATCAGGAGACATGTGATGATTTGCTTTGGTTCTGACCTTGATTGTTCATGCACTGAAATAATAATTGCAGTTAATTTCTTCTTTTCCATAAATGTTCATAGCTTGTTCAGCATCAGAGAGTATAGGCAGGGGATGACCACCATGTAAACCACTTCTGTTTCCTGGGAAGTAGGAGTTTGTCCTTTTGGGGCAACAAAAGGCCTCACCACTGGCCTACAGTAATGCTTTTTAAAAATTGTTCTGTCCTTAAAATGATTTCTTAAAGGTTTTTCTTTGTTTTATTCTTGTAGATGTGAGGGCAGATAGACACATCTGAGTGCAAATGCTATGGAGAGCAGAAAGAAAGAAGGTTTTTTGATGTTCATTGATCCTCAGCCAGCTAACCCTAGGAGAAACCAGAGCTGATGTTATGATTTATGGAGCTGGGAAAAAAATACCTTAGATCCTTGAGCAGGAGAGGCCCACTACTCTGGCCCTATCATCTGGAAAGCATTTTCCTGTAAATATTCTTCCCCTCTGTTTGTCACTGAGGAAAGTCTGAGTGTTGTCAGAGAAACAAGTGGTACAACATCCCTATGTCATCTGTATTTCTGGTGAATTATCTAAATAAATGTGTAAATAGAGTGCCTTTATAAGGAGATCCCTTCAGCTGCTTGCTTTTATCAGGTATGGGGATTAAAAGGAGGTATAGGGCTGCCTATCACACTGGCAGTGCAATTCTCTAGTTCATTGGGTCTCTTCACAGGACTATTTGTCAGTGGGTATGTGTACATACCATAGACCACAGCACTTTGTTTATCTACTGATTCAGAACAGATGCTCAAAGCACACAACTTCCACGAAGGAGGAATTGACAAAGAGTGCAGCTGGGGTGAGGATGGTACAAGAAACTCCATCCATCATTCTCCAAAGGGCACAATGAATGGCTTAATTGTTGCTGCTAACAATTGTTGGCCATTTTATTTGCTATAGCCAAAGTATGATCCCACTAAGAGCCAGCTTGGAGGAATACAGTGACAGGGCAGTCTTTTATTCTCTTCACTTGGCATCATTCACTGAATGGATTCCACTGGCTTTATCTGACCTTCCACTATTGTTCACCTGCAAAGTACACTTCTTACCCACAGTAAAGTCTTGAGCTGGCAAACATAGTTGTAATTAGGAAACAACAGTGAGGAAATAGTACAGTATGCAATAAAACCAGCAGTATTTCATACTGGGGAGTCTTTGTAAGACGGTATGTCTTTTGAGAGAGCTGCCCATGGAAATACTTATTCCTTCAGAGCCTTGTGAATTTAATCTATCATCTTTCACTGAACTGGATTGGATGTGTATGGTTTAATATCTTTCTCTGTTGCAGCGTTTATACGTAAGGGATGCTACACAAACACTAGGAAAGGACAGAAAGCAGGCTGCCTGAATCAGCAAAATATTCATCTCCCAAGTGAGCATGCATTGGGTCACAGTGAGGTTAATGTATATATCATGTGATGTTAAAAAAGTCCTTGTCTGGAATAAAGCCTCTCCCTATTGCTTAGTACCCAGGCTCCTACTGAACAGCTGAGGAATTTCCTAGTTCTCAAGTGAAGACACCTGAATTTTTGTCATGCAAAGCAATCTGATTTTTCTTAAACTTGTTCTCAGAGATAACTCAATTATTTTGGCTGATTTTTTTTTTTTTAATGAGGCAAACATGTAGCATGAAAAATTTCATGCTAGCCAGTAAAGACTGTCAATCTCTTAACAGCTGAAATAGGGTCACTTAATGGAGAAATATAAAATTACCATGCTTGTAGATTATAGTATTAAAACGCACAATTGACAACAAAATTCTGCTTTGGGAAACATCATGGCATTCAGTACCTCTGTGTAGCAAGGAGGTTCCTAAGTATAGCTGTAATAAGATTTATTAGAAAAACACCCTGAATGGTAATTTATTCTGTTGAGGGTGGCATCAAATATCTCTGTGGGATCTTCCTCTTCTAAAAAGTGATGCTGGAACTTCCTGTAGAGTCTGAAATTACTGTGGACGAGGAAGGAAGTGAAAGGAAAAAAGACAGGACCATCTTCAGGTTTATTTTTTTAAATGCTACTGAGAAAGTTTAACTTTTTCCCTCATTCACAAGTTAAAGAGATTTTTGACTCTGCAGAATATTTGCTTTTTGGAATGCATGTGACCTGTTATTCTGTATTATGAATGCCAGTGTTCTTGAAACCTCTGGAATATCAAGGGGTTCACATGTGTTTGGTTTTAGGTATCATCATATCTATGGATACCAGTGAGATGAACTCAAGATAAGCTTCCTTTCTGGCTGACTTGCAGTTTTTGGTGTCATTCACCTACCCCTAAAATGACCAAGAAATATAGCTTTAAAATAACTGCATGAATCTGAGCAATTGCTGAATTTTAGCAATTATATTGCAATAATCATTGCCTCCTTCTGTGACATCTCTCTCAGCTTGAGCTTGAGTCAGAAAGCAACCAAGAGCAAACAACAATCCTTTCAATGCAAGAAGCCTCCTTTAAATGTGCCACCTTGCTGACCTTGACAAGCATGCAGAAAAATCACAAGTGAATGCACACAAAGTTTTAAGGCCTGCTGCTCATCCAGACCCTGGGTACTACGCAGTAGTTACCTCACACAGATTTTGCTCCTTGCATGCAAAATAGAATCTCAGTGTGTGAGCTATAATTTAATCTATCTTGTAGCCTGAATCAACACAAAGGCTCCAGTGGAGCACTGAGTTGCAGTTGGGCAGCTCCAGCTGTTTTAACAGAATCAGGGGATCCTTGCTCAAGGAATGAGGCAGAACAGAGCAATAAGAAGAATGAATGCTGGAAGAAGTGCTGGATTTTTTTGGTGTTTTTTTTTTCTTTTTTAATTTTTTTTTTTTTTTTTTTTAAATAAAAAGCACTGTTAAATAGGAAAAAAAAAGCCAGACTGACGTAGAACTGATTTCATATTACTATAAAAATGCCACAGTGATGCTGGATGCAGATTATAATTTTATTTCATGCTACCATCAGGAAATCCTTACTAATTTGGGTAGCATTGACATTGCTTTTACATATACATTTTTATTTATTTCCTTGAGCTGGAATATACAGTATCTCCAAGCTTCTTTGCTAGCTAGATAATATTTTAAAAGACTAAGTTTCTTCTCCCCAGTTAATATTTGCAAGAAACATATCTAGAATTTTTTGGTTTCAATTTAAAAAATATATATTTTTGTTGATTTTATACTCACATTGAATAAATAATTATATGATATGTCCTTTATATTTTCATATCAATTGCAAGTATGTTCTTATATAGATTTCTCCCTGTAATTTACAGTTGTTATAGAAACATACAATCTCATATAAATACTTTCTTATGGAGAACTTGTCTTAACTATCTGTAGAACTCATAAGAAAACATGTATTTCTGAGGAGTTTTAGCATTCCATGAGTTTCACTTTTTTTGAAATCAGTGAGCAGATACTGACCAGAACTTCCTCCTTTCAGTATGCATTAGTTTCGTAGGTTTGCTTGAATTTTGTGGACTATACAGAAATTTTCTGGTAGGTGCTATCATTCTGAAGTGAGGCATTTGTCTATGGATTTCTTTGTTGTTGTTCTTGCCTTTAATTAGAACCTTTGTTTTCTTAGTCTGCTGATGTTGTCTGTTATCCATTCTTACTCAGGTTCTTATATGTGTGATTGACTGAAGAATTATTTAGGATTATCTTGACCTCCGGTTCCATTTTCTTAGGCTGCTGTAAAATGGCACAGCATAATAAAATCCAGACGTGGGTGTGGCTTGGTTCTGATTACATGACAGGTTTAACCTTTTTGATACTTGGATCAAGGGGACTTTTATATTTTAATTGAGTTCTCCTGCATGGCTGAGTAGTATCTTTAATGTTAAGGTCTTCTTTTCCTCTCCTGCTGCTCAGAATACCTTTATAACAGAGTTTTGCTTGAGAACTAGTATGTCCCTGTTTTTTGAGGGGGATAGGTAGTTATGAGGAACTTGACTTGAGAGCACCTGGAATTCACTAAAATTCCTCTTACTAGCCTATTATATGAGGACATGGAAAACTTGGACTGTTGTGTTTACTTGCAGGTTTATACAGGACACACCACAATCTTTTTGGATTTCTTTGTCCAGATGAATGATTCTGACCTTTATTGTGCCTCTGCAGTTTCAAGCAGTTTAAATTATTTAGGTGTTTTTGCTTGCTCACTAACTAGCACACTTTGTCTTGGCTTGCTGGGTAAAAAGGGGATGTAGAAGTAAGTTTGGTATAGTGGTCTTTTTTGGTATCCCACTCACTCCTATTCAGCAAGAAGGATAAAATGCACCAGTAGTCTCATTCAAGGAAAGGGAAACTCCTGATCCACACTGGGAGAGGGGAGGGACAAGTCACATCTGCACAATTGGGCACAGACCACTCTGTGCCATTATTCAGGGGGTGTGTATGTGTGAAGGGAGTTAATTCCTTTCAGTTCCTGGATAAATCCATGGCTGACCTCATTGATGTGACAGTGAAATCAGCAGGAGTTCTCATATGCTTGACAGAAAGGCATGTATTAAAGTGGTTGCTTTGAACCAAGGTCACTGCATTGCTAATCTGAGCATTTTTCCTGTGATGGATAAATCCCTCTTGGTCTCTGAGCATCCTTTGCTCTAGTTGATGCAGGAATTTGGTTCTGTGCCAAGGAAACAAGTGGAATATTTACTGCTGAGTTCACAATGAATAGGGTTTCTTATGGGAGCAAGAACCACAGCTATCTTGAAGGCAGTCTTCTAATTAATGCTGTCTGTTTGTTGCATAACAGCAAGGTCTTCACAAAAGAGTTCTTTTGGATATTTCCCTTGAGTTCTTCTGTGTGAGCAAGAACATAGCCCACAGAGAAGTGTGAGAAACTGGAGAGACAGTATCTTTTTCCTTGTGACAAAGCCCACATTGCAAAGGTCATACCTAATAAGGAACTTGTCAGTTCCAAAGATACCACTGGACATGTTCATACTGTTATATAGGAAAGCATTCCTTGGAGACAAATCCTCTTGTAATTTTGAAGTTAGGGTGGATGTGTGTGCTGTTGGGTCTCTGTCTTTTTGCCTCTCTCTCAGCATTCCTGACACTCTGAATGTAGGTCTGCTCCAAAGCCAAAGCATTTGTCCTTCCAAAGTATTTTTTTTTTTTCTCTAAACCTAATCAGAGATAAGAGGTGTTTCAGCACTGTTTGCAAAACCCCTCTAGAAGTGCACGAATCACCCCATAACAACAGTGGAATTTAAATGTTGTGTCTAGATTAATTCACAGAATTTAACTGAGAAATGCCTGTAGGGTATTACAGCAAGGCATAAGGTAGCTTATAGCCAGCTTGGATATAGAAGCCAGTAATGGCAGCATGGTACCCAAGACAGGCTAATTTGCTTTGCTTCTTGACTGAGTTTTCTCCTGCTTTAACAGTACGTACATTAGACAGGTATTTCAGAGGTAGCTTTGATATTTCTTGCTAACTTGCTGTCGAAGTTCTGTCTAGAAAAAACCAAAGGCTCAAGAACTCTGACCGCCAAATTCCTGGCGAGGTGAGAACTGAGGCCATTGGTCTGCAAATAAGGTAGAGCATAACTAAATGGGAACGAAGGGCATGTGCAAAGAGTAGTTTGTACTCGAAAGGCCTCATTTGAACTCTTTGGCAATTCAGGCCTGTGAAACATCTCTCACCAGGAATCAGGACACAAAGAAGCTAGGGAGAAAACTTGCTTAAATGGACTTTAAATTTGTAGGTTTACTGTGCTCTACAGTGCCAAAATTAATCTTTACCCACAGTGCACATATTTTTGGAGGTGATCTCCTTTTATTAATGTATTTGTGTTGTGTTTGGAATGAGTGACCTTTGAGGTGGTAGGAAATTTTTTAAAAAAACTTATCTTGATAAAGTAGTTATCCTGTTTATTTGCCTTCAAAGAAAATAGTTCTTAAGTCAGTAGTGAAAATAAAAACAGTTTGTGTGTCTGAAATGTCTTCAGTGAGAGCTCCAAAGAACTGCAGATGTATCCACACAGAATTTCTGTGAAATAGGTAAGACATATTACCACTTTACAAAGGGATATAAAAAAATGAAATAATTAGTACAGATCTAACTACAACACCGGTGATAGTCATGACAGCTGTTGACGTACATCAGCTATATAACCCTTGTTTCTTTCCACACAGCTCCTAATGCTATAATTGGATTTTTAGTTACAGTTACAATTTGATAATACTCTGTTGCTTTTCCAGTCCTGTAAAGCAGAGAAGCAGTTCTCTTGGTTCAGTGTGGTGTTATTTACACTATTAAGTTGCAGCGGGTATCTCTGTTTGATCTGATCCTTGGTGTAGCATTACTTATGAGGTTAAAGGAACTATTCTGACTTGAAGACAGGCAGATACTGGATGGAAAGATGGCTCATTAGGGGGAGATTGCAGCAGTCGTTCAGCAGCACAGGAAGGAGTAGTTGTGAGCCCGACCTTTCTGTGTAGGGAGCCATGAAAAGAGGTGCTGACAGCAGTTGTTTCACTTAAGCCAGTTTGGAGCATAGGGATAGGTCCTATGGTCTGTGGCTTCCTGGGGTTAGACCCACCCCCAGAGTCTCTTTTGGCATTTGCTACACCTCAGGAGGCACCACCAAAGGGTTAAATAGCTCCACAGTGTGTCACTTGCTCTCTAATTAGGAAGTGGTCCAAGAGCTCAAAGTTCAAAATGCACATGGGCTGAGCTGGGACTTAGCCCAAGTTCCCACGGACTGCGCTCTTATACGTCAGTGTGCTGCATCTGCACACGATCTCTTCCCCTTCCCATTTCTGCCATTTGTTTTCCTTTTTAAAAGGAAAATGAGACATTTCAGCTACACAGTTTCGCTTCTTTTGTCACTATTTGAAGTCTTTCATTGCTTGAGCTTGTGTGTTTTCTGGGAATAATTTGTAACTCCCTTTATAACTAAAAACAGGATAGTGAAACATGACAAAAATCTCACTCCACTCCTTTCTGCAGCATCTGTGGCTTCTGCTGGAGGACCAGGGCAGTCTCCTCCCAGCAGCAATGTAGATACAAACTGGTCAGCCTGAGCCTCAGGGGGCCTGAGGTTCCTTGTTGGCCCCAACGGGAGATACAAAAACCAGGCAAAATAGCATCCAGCTGACCATGTTTTGAGAAGAAGGGGCAGAGTGAGGATGGGCTGAGGTCACAAAATGGTAAAAAGAACAGTTTTGGAATGCAAACAATAAATAGTGGAAGTCAGGTGCACAGATGGTAATAAGAAAGGGACAGTCATAATGTCACCCATGGAGCTTGTAGCTGAGGGAGTGGGCAAAGTTCTGCTGAATCATATCACAGAATCATAGAATATGCTGAGCTGGAAGGGACTTATCAGCTTTTTGGCATCTTGTATTTAAGAATGGCATGGGTTTGGGGGGTCATGGTTTTAAGTTTCACCCCAGAATAGATGGTAACTTCTTGGGAATTACAGCCATATTTTGCATATTAAAAAAAGGTGGTGATTCTAGTCTCCACCTTTTTCCCTTTCTATCTTCAGCCGCATGTGTTTACTGTTTCCCTCCACTGGTGCTTCGGGTGCTTAACATGGCAGGGATATTGAGTCATTAACCTGTCTGAAATACATACCCAGCAAGACAAATTTGGTCAGTGAGCTTTCACACTGTTCCTGCAACACGCATGAGAGAGGAGCAGGCCTGTGCAGCTGGAAATGGAGGTAAAGAGTGGGGGGGATGATGACCTTTTGATAAAAGTAAGTTATTAAATCAGCTTGGCCATCACACTTAGCTGGTGCCTGGGTTGGTATTGTTGGCAGTGCTGGTAACAATTTTCCTGCGTCATACAAAGCTTAAAGAGGCAGCTTCATCCTTGGTATAATGCTATGATTGGAGTCACAGGAGTTGTACCCAGGGTGACTTTTGTCTAAAGTGTGCCTTTTCAACAAAGTCAATCAGCTCATTCTTGCTCTCTCTTTTGTTTCTTTATTTGTGGCCACACTGAATTAGCATCTTAAATAAATTTCCATGGGAATCAGAGATGCAATAGCTAGCTTGCTTTCTCTTGTGCATCGACAAACAGTCTTTTCATAGCAGTCTTTTCACAATCTCATGTACAATGTTTGAGCACTTGATCCATATCCATCAAGGTCTTTTCATTGCCTATCCTGTTCCATTAAAACATCTAACAGCATAAGGTGCATAACATGCCATATATAGTTGAAGATTTGTAGCATGTATACTTTATATACACTGATGTAACATCTTTCTGGAGTGACTTTTCGCCTATTCATTGCTTCTCGCATTCTCACTGATATGTTATTTTTATAGTTTGTGGCATGTAGATTGTAGAAAAAAAGAAAAACAGGTAATTTGACTTGATGAAGCAGGGCATTCTCTGCCTAGAAGACAAGGTAAGAAAAGAGAGTTTTGTAAGGAAGAGAGAAAGCTGAAAAGCCAGGCCATGTGATGAAGAGAGCTGTGGGAGTGAATCAGTAAGAAAGGAAAAACTCTGAAAAGGCCTCGAAGCTCAGGAGATGAAAGCATGGCTTTCATGGAAGTGTAGGCAATGTGACTGTAGTATGGAACAAAAGATTACCTCGGTTGCTGAATTTTTTGTGGAAAACAATGCAGGTGCATTGGAAATAAGGTCCAGGCTCAATAATCAAAAAAATTAAAGGTATCGTATACTGTGATCACGCAGTGGACGTGGGCAGAGATTTACATGTTAAAAATACTAGAAGAGAGCTCTGGTAAAATAATGGCGTTGGTGTGGATAGCACAAACTGAGTAAGAAATCTGGGCAAAAGTAGAGGCAGTGCATGTTATGTACCTGGGTGGCAGCTGATGGAGCTGTGCAATTGCATCAGAATAAGAAATGTCATTGAAGAACGTGCCTAGTACGTCTCACTGTGAAGAAAAACTTGCAAACGTGACCCGAGCACATTGCGCTGCGGCGCTTTGTGCCAGAACTCTCCTGCAGCCTGTCAGCAGAAGTCGGAGAGCTTCGATACGCCAGCCCATCTGAACGAGGTGCTAACTCCAGCATCTGCTTCTGCAGGGAGTTCAGCTCTTATATCAAAGCAGAGAGGGAGAGAAACGATTACACGGAATGCAGTGTGATTGGACTGCTTTAATGTGACCCAAGAAAAGGATCTTAAAATTAGGAGCTGTCAGGGCATTTAATACAATATGCCCAAAACACAGGGTGAAATGGGACTGGAGGAAAGCAGAAAGCTCAAAAAATACAAATAGATGCTCATAAATCACTGACATAAAGTGGTACAGGAGCCTGCACAAGCAAATAGTAAAAGCTGGATAGAATATAACAAGAAGTAGTGCGCCTTTGGGAGTACGAGAGAGGGAGGAGTAGATGCTGAGAGAAGAATTAATCAGAAAGGTCAGAGAAAAAAACAGAAAAGCAAGAAGATGGCATGGGTTTTACGGAGGATTTTAGTTATTTCCACACAAAAAAGAACTCAGAGAGCCTGAGGCTTGAAACACAAAGCATGATATTTATGCAGGAAGTTATTATAAAACACTTGATGAGACAGATTCTGGTGGCAGACAGGCCTCACAGCCAAACTAGAGGCATAAGAAAGTAGGACAGAGCTGGGATGAAATGGGATCAGCAGCTGTAAGCAGGGTATTCAATTAAGTAGGAACAATTCAATTCAAACAACAAAGGAGAGAGGAACTTGGGCAGACAGGTGGGAACATAGATGATTGAGGCAAGATCAGAAGGAGCTTATATTTCAGGGAGTATTCACTCCATGCAATACCTCTTTTGTCTCTGTGTTGAGATCAGTAAACTTCATGAGAAGAATTTGTTTCTGTGCTACATTCCTTGAATGATGGGGGACGGACAAGGAGGGCACAGTGTGGTGCTGAAGAGAAGGGAAACTTAATACCTCCACTTTTGACAGCAATAACTTGCTAGATCAATGTCTTGCAGAGCCTTACCCTAAGGTACCTCTCTTGTGACTCTGCTCTTTCCAGCAGATCAGGACACAAAGAACAAGCAGTTAAGACGGAGGTGTAGAGAAGCAATCATAGGAGGATCAATAAAGGTTGGGGGGTCAGGTTAAAAAGGTCAGGGTAAGACATTTGTGACAGAGAAGTGAGAAATGCCACTGTCAGCAAATAAAGCAGATAAATGGATGAGGATAAGAAAAACGAGGCAATTAAAATTAGAGACTTTGCAAGTGAAGCTTCTATACAGTGAATATGAACTAAATTTAATTTAGAGGTCTTTTGTTTGCTTGTATATTTGATTGACCTAAAAGAAGCAGTGCATTGAAGATGCCTGCGGCTCCTTAAAAGTGTTTGTATGAATGCACAGCAAATAAGTGCTTTTCCTGAAGTCATCTATTGAATTTTGTTTTTCTATCCACCTTAAGCACTTTTGATGCCTAGCAGTAAACCGTCAAGCCTTAGCCCTTCCCAGTCAGTCCCTCTTGTTCCCCTGCTTAAGAATGAAACGCAGTATCTTGAATACCCAGAATGCGAAGAAGGAGCTAATCATTGGCTCGCATTGTGGCTGGCAGGGCAGGCCCGCCTCTTTGGCTTGTGCTGACAAGCTGTTTATGTTTGTGCACGGCCACCCTTTAACTCAGCCGCCCGATGGCCGTAATGGGACCAACTGTCTGAATGCTGCAGGGAGCTAAATCTTCTCATCAGAGGCACAGTGAATTTCAGCTTCTAATTCTCCTGCCTGGACTCTATGGAATACTAGTAAGTAGCCTTCTGTCTTGTTGTGGCTTTTCTCATAAGACTAAGGGCATGTTTTAGCAAGGCAGGTAGGTGCTGTCATTCAGAGTCAGCTATTAAAGCATTTTCCTCTGTCTGAAATAAAAGAGCAGCTACTTTGTATGCAGTGTCATGACTGCAAGGACGGCATGATTTCAATCTCAAATGAGGCCTTCCTGGAAGGCAAAAAGGAAAAAGTTAATAAGGACACAACCCATTTAAACTTACCAAATTGCTGGATTTTATATATACATATACTTCATTTAATCTGCACTTAGGTCCTATTTTTTAGATGCATTTACAGTATTTGATCATCCGGTCTCATTTTAAACAGCAGCAATTTTTGCAAGGTCATGAGTAGAGTGGTTTGGAAAAGTGGGAAATGGCTGGAAATTATATACTAAAACATGAATGCTCCCCAAAATGTCATGTTTGAAGATGTATACCTAGCAGTAGGAAAAAAAAAGTCGTGGTCAGAGATTCCAGTCCTCTTTGTTGACTGGGAACTTTTATTGGGAAATGTTCACAGCTCCACAGAGAAAAGACTGTGGAGATGGAAGGAGCATGACTTCTTGCATCTTTAGTAAGCCTGTTTTAATTTTCAGAATTTGAAATCAAATGTTGCCTGTTTGGGCAGTATTCTTCAACTTACACTTGCACTGCATATATTGACAGACTTTTTTAGACTTTCTCTTTTACCATTTATACCAGCAGAGAAAGTCTTAATGACCCTGTCAGAGCTGGCAACCATGCAGAATCTCAGAAATAGTCTGCTCCTGAAGTTTGGGCAAGTCTGTGTGTAGATTTCATGTGGTAACCAAGGCTCAGGCTGTGAGTTCAAGATACCTGAGGGGGAGAAAGGTGGCTGTCACTATAAAGAAGCATGTTCATTATTCCTCTATTTAAAATCACAGGAAAGGAAGTTGCAATCAGATGTTCATTAGCCTTAACTCATGCCAAAAAAAATTAAAAGCAAATCCAAGGCAAGGCCTGATGCCATGTTCCTTTCAGCATTAGCTTGCCCCCTGTGGATGTACCCAATAGGGGAATACCCCTGGGGTTTGTGCCTTTGTCTTTGCTGTGCTGCTTGTGTTTTGGGGCTGTGTACAGCTTCCCAAACAGCCCTGGTGCAGCCTGGAAATTTTTGACTCAACAATCCTACTCACCTATAGGATCTTAATGACTGCATCATTCAATGAGTTGTGGATTGCAGAGGGCTGGTCAAGCAATATTGTTTAGAAAGCAGTGGCTAGGAGACAGCTAGACAGAAACTTTCTAATAACACTGACCAATTTATAGACAGCTGTTGTACTTAGTACATTTTAGGTTTGTCTTGATGCTCATGGTTGCTTAGCTCTGTGTCTGAGCCTTCTCTACAGCAGTACAGTGCACGTGTAGTAGTGTATGAATTAAAGCTAATTACTGCAATAAGCTGCTTCTGTGCCAGGCTCTGAATACAAGCCAGAGTGTTTCAGTCAGTTGCACTAAGCAGCAGATAGATACTAAGCCTTGATTAGTAGTAAAGATGGGGTTTGTCTATAGATTAAGAAAGTGGGATCTCAGCACTTTAATGAAAGCCATGAGATACACCACACACCTAGGAATTGTTGCTGTGCCCTCGCAGTACATAGTTAGGAGTAATCAATATGCTCACCACTTTGTCTGTCTCTTGACTAAAGAAAGAAATCCCTTGTGCATCACGAGCTCAGCACAACATGGCTGGCTCTGAAGGGGCAGACTGTGCCTGTTTGATTTGCATCAGGGTAAACAGGCAGAAAATTAAAATTGATTTTTTTTTTCCTCCCAGAGAGATAATTTTGAAGATATATTTACAGGGCTTGCTAAAACAAGGTGCTGCTGAATCAACATCCTTCATAAAAAACTGCTCTAAACTGAATAAGCTGTAATTGCACTTTTTGATTTTGAGCTGGTAGGCAGTTTGTGAAAACAAAGTTATTTACTAATACTCATTAACAAAGCTTTCAGATGTCCTGGGAAGCAGAGAAGCATATGATGCTCAATCTACAAAAGAAAGAGATAAAATTTGCAAGGAAGCTGGAAATAGAACTGCTTACTGTGATTCATTTTCTTCCTCTGGTTCTGTAGGTGCACTTGCCAGCACTTTCCTGTGGCTGACTATTTAGTCTGCAGGCACACTTGTAATATAGCTATTGTTCAGTTGTTGAGAACTTAATGAAAGGTATTCATTTGGGGTTGACTGAAACCCTGACCTCTTACCAATATTTCCCAAATATACTCATGGTACCAGATTATTAGATCCACTATATTTCCCCTACACTTGGGAATATACTTGGGAATGTCAGACCAGCTTCCAGAATGGATCAGTATCTTAGGAAGGAACAACTCTCTAGATTAATTAGAATTTTGAGTTATTGAAGCTCTAATTCATGGTACTGGGAATTTCAATTTTTAGTGAAAGCGAAGACTTTAAGGGTACCTTCTGCCTCAGTGTTTATTATTAGCATGTTCTCTGTTGAAATAGCCTATATGCTCGACACACATCAGCTATGCTTATGATAAGGGAGAGACTATGAATGAAATATTGCATGTGTTTCCCTCCCATCAGCTGTTTGAGTCCGACCAGGAAACTGAACTGTCAGGTAACAGGAAAAAGTCAGAGTGTCTGAAAGACGCAATGACAGCCTTCTGTCAGTTTTGGATAGATGGCCTTATAAAATCACTCACTATCAGGTTTCCATAGGGATAAAAGCTGAGATTTGCCTCCTCAACCTCCCTGGGTAAGTTGTCCTCTCTCTTAAATCTGCAACCTCTGACAGATATCCTCACTTTTCACCTATGCCTGTGAAAGCTTTTAAAATCTTTCATTGTGGCTTTTTCTTTTTCCCCAGGTCCCTTTTCCTAGGTATGAGGTGCTAGGAAAGGGATGTTGTTGCCACTGAAGTGGAACATACTGGTTGGTACTAAAAAAATGAAAAATACTAAGCATGCAACCTTTTCTATTAAAAGAGCAGCAGGGCTGTAGTACTCAGACCTCATTCATTAAGAGCAGAGGGTCTTCCTCTGATGTGTGCATTTTATTTTGGTGGTGTTACCTGGAGAAGGTACTGCTCTTAGAAAAGAAAAGGATTGCTGGGCAGGTTATATGTGCAAAATTCACCCCAGGAGAATAGAGGAAGTCTCCCAACACAGTATTTGCCACAGATCTTGTTCTGTAGAGTGGCCTGCCTGAAATATAATGGAAATCTTGGGTCAAAACAGAGAAAAAAGGGATTACTTCCTGCCTTCCTTGCCTGTGACAGAGAGTGAATGGCAGTGGCTAAGTTGTCTTCAAGTCTGTGCTGCCTTTAAATCATCAGTATCTACCGATTTCCACTGGTTCCTTTGACTCATCTCCCTCCTGTCTGATATATCTGTCCTCTGTGCTAGCCAGCAATGCTGAAAGAAACAACCTTCAGTGGCATTCCAGCACTTGGACTGGCTATGCTCTGCTCTCATGCTGGGAAGATGTCTCCTTGGACTCCATTGGCAAGCCCTAATCTTTCTTATTGCCAGAATAACCGCCTTACAGAACAGGCTCTCTGCATTGCTGCTTTTCTTTGATAGCATGTAAAAGGCTCAGATCATGCAGACTACCTTCTTTTAGGGTACGTACAGGACTGGTGTGTTAATTGTAGCCTCCAGATGGCTCGTTTCTCTTTAATTCACCTCTCCCCGGCCCAGAAAGCAAATTGTATTCCAGTATGTGCTCAAGTAGGCAGGAAATATATAGATGCCTTGGTTTCTTCATCCATGAAGAAGCTTTTAAATGTTTTTTTCCTTCTTTTTCCTGTGTAGTTGACCAAAAGTCTAAGAAAGCAGCGATTTTAGTTTGTTGCATAAAATGTCCCTAATTAAGACGGTAGCTTGCTGTGTTCTTCATTGCTGCTGTCTAAAAAAATTATCATGGCTGTCATCAGACTTTTCCTCTTATCACTACTGGTTCACAGCATGTGAAACTGAGAAGCATTGTATCTGTTAAAATTCAAGGAGTGCACTGCAGTTTCTCTCATGAAATGAAATCACACTGTGGCTTGTTTTCTTCTTGACATCTTTCTTCTTATGCAGCATCTTCAGTTGACACTTTACCTAATACTCCCTAATGTAATCCCCTAATGTACTGTCAAAAGTTAACATTTTTTATACTAATATCCTGGCATGGAATTCTGCCGGTCTTACTCTGGCAAAATTCCTGCTGAAGGCAATAGAGAAGCTGATTACTTAACTACTGAAGTGGGACTGTGAGAATTTCCCATGTGTGGCTTAATTTCTGCCTCTGACTGGGATGCTTAACTTAAGCATGATACCTTTGGCCTTCTTTTCAATTAGTTTTCGAATGAGTAAGAGCAGGTTGATAAGTATTTCATGAGGTTAATGTCACCTTCAGCATTGCAGTGGCTCAACTTTCAGCACTTTTCAGACATTGCCTTCATGAGACCATCTGTCTAAAGAAATGTCTCCTGCTCTCTATTTTCCCTGTAATTTTTGCCTGATACCCACTCTTCTCTATCACTTTGAAAACTATGCTTAAAACTCATATACACTTTGGGATCCAGAGCTACATCAGAACATATCCTTGGATCGTACTGGTTATGGAAAATGTTACACTGTCACATTCCAATACACAGATGGGAAAATGTGAGCCAGGGCTAATGTAGCTCTTGGTAAACCAAGCACATACTAGATTTTTGTGTGCTGTAAATGGCTAATGTAGCTCTGTGTGCTGTGGGCTAATGTAGCTCTGTCTTCAAAAGAGAGGATGCAAGAATGGGAAGAGATGTTCATGCGGATGGAGCAGGGACAGCATCTTTTATATGCATGCAGGTATGTAGATAAGGATAGTTTCAGTAGAGAAAGTCTTGTTCCCTACCTGCCCGAAAGCTCTGCTCAGCTTCAGGCCTGTCAGCCTTTCACTCTGGCTTGTAGTATCTTCTGGCCTCACGTCCCTCATCCTTAGTCCAAGTCTCCAGCTCATGCCTGTGTAGTGAGGACATGTAGCTTTTCCCTGTTATCTGTACCCCTTGCCTCACTCACAAAATTCTCAGCCTCTTCATATTTCTGCTGCAACTCTTTTGCTATCCTAGAGGCACCTTTTTTACCCTGGCATTGTCCCATCCTCCTAAAATTTTGTGTTCTGTGCTTGTTCTCTGTGCCTCTTAGTCCTTAAGAGCTTCCCCAGAGCTCTTTGCTCCTTGCTGAATTCTATTCCTATTCTCTGTCTTCCTCACTGCAGCCCCGTGTTTTCACTCTGAGAGACAGGAGGCTCTTTGTTCTCCCCTGGAGTCTCAGGTTCTTCAGTGCAAAGGTCCCAACATACATTCTTTTTCCTCTTTATTGTACTTGAAGGCAGGAAAGTAGGACAGGTCCAGGGTAAACCAAGCACATACTAGATTTTTGTGTGCTGTAAAGGGGGATAGCTCCAGGCAAGGCCAAAGAAAGACAACACCAAGAAATATATATGCATGACTTTTATTTTATTTTTTTTTTTTTTAGAAAATGTAGCCCTTTCTATTTTTCTTGGCAAACTAAGTGTCCAGTATTCAAGAAATATCTTGTGAACCAACTTCAGGCCCAGAGCTGCTTTTGAACTGTTTACTGTGGTTCTTCATGTGCTCATTTCTTTGTGTTACCAGTCACATGGTAACATTTCTGATTCTTGGATGAATGATGTTTTCAAACAAAAAGAGGGATTTGGACACATTACTTTTGGTTCAGAACTTTTCATGAATGCAGACGTATGAAAATGTCTTACATCAGTGTTTCCTGGATACTTGCTTTTGAAAGGAAGCTTACATGAATTGAAGTTTGTGAAAAACAGTAATACTGAGACAGTACAATTTTACAGGAGCCGGGGCTGACGGTTAATTTCTGAGAGTAGCAAACTATGATTCAGAGCAGTGCAGAGCAGAAGCATGAGGCTGGCACAAACTGAGAGTAGGCCCATATTTAAAGGACATGGTTGCCACAAAAGTGTGACTGAGGAAGATTTTGAAGTAGTATTGCAATCAGGAGGAGTATGGGGCTTACCTGCTGTTACATGGTATATTTTTATAGGAAGCTTGAGCATTTGATTGCAGTTGTCTTTCTTCCCCTGCTCTAGTCCATAATGTCTGCAGCACTCAGTGAGCACCTATGAGCTAATTCACCTCTCTCGGGTTACAGAAAATAGATGCATTTTTTCACAGGGCAGTTTCCTGTCAGACAGTGAACTGTATCTGTCCACTGGGTGTCTAACAAGTGCCTCAATATGAGGTAAGAAGTGTGTGGGTGCACTCAGTGGGGAACAGGGGCCTTTAAAACAGTCCTCTGATTGTCTTTTGAAGTTATGTTCTTCTAATATTTGACCTTCCCTGATGAAAACCACCAGGGCATATGCATTGCCTAGTGTTTGCTAGCTTGTTGCTTAAAGAATATGAAGTATCCAGCCATTAACTTCTGTTTTATGGACTTCTGGGTGGGAAAAAGGAATCATCATTTCATCTTACTTAGAAGGCAAAAGGCTGTGTTCTCCACACACCAGTGTGCTCAGAAAGAGCTCATGTGCCCCAGGCAAGCCCAGATCCCTGCAGTCACAGATGTAATTGAGACTTGGTGGGAAAAGTGGCTTAGTTATGCTTATTTTTCCTTTTTTTTCCTGGGGACAACCAGGGGCTACTGCAGGCAGTAGTGAAAACAGAGGCAGCCATGGGGCTTCTGCAACAATGACATCAAGGTTATAATGCATTGTGTTTTTGTCTGAGCTGCATTTCTTCTTTCTGTGGAAGAGAAGTGATACATTATAAAGCAAAATGCATATGTCATGAAAAAAATACCAAAAGCACTGAAACAGCCCCATTCTCATCTCAGAATTGGAGTAGGCAGCAAATCACATGATATCTCTTGGGAAGATCAGGTAACAATTATGTGCCTTTCCGGAGGGGGACAGGGTTTTGTCAAACTCAGGTCACTGGGCACCAAGCTGAAGTGCTATGATAAAGTACATGAGGCCTAGACCTACTGAATACAAGTTTTAGCATTTGAACCCAGACCCAAAGCAGCTGTGCCATGTGGGGGCTTTAAAATGCTGGGGATAAAATGATTCATAATATCACAGCTAATTTGTCTTTTAAAAGTGAGTTATTGTCAGTGCCAAAATCTACTTAATGGAATTATTTTATTCCATTAAGTGAACTGAAGCTTCACCTTGAACTCTTCCAGGGGTAGTTTTCTCTCAGTTTATCAGACCAGTGGATTTTCACTCGGTACAAAGCCTGTCAGCTTATTTGCCTTGGAAGTCTCATCTTGAACTTGAGTTGTGACTGACTAGAAATCTGCATAAACACATTTAAAGTCCTACACCAAGTGGTCTAGTGTTAAAACCAAAGGTGAACATATACCTGTGGGTGGAACCCAGGCTTGTTAATCTACTATCCTGAGCTTCTATCATTTAGGTAATTTCACCGATTCAAATTAAATGGAAGGTGAATCCTCCACCAAACCAAGACCTTTCATATGTCACTTCCTCAGTATTTAAGCTGCAAAAACTGGCTGAAAACCAGATTGCTTTCAACTATACCTTTGCAATGCAGTGCTCCCAATAAAACAACGCTAGACTAGATGGGAGCAGAGTTCAGACCAAGACAGACACATATTCTGCCACCTCCTGTGCATCACAACCTGTCTGTCACTGACTGAGGAGGGACACTTTTCCCTTGCTTTAAGGAACATGCAATGGCATTTGAAAAAAACCTTTCAAGCATCTAAAGATACATAATCAGTATCTAAGCTGCATCTTACTCCACTCTTGACCTACTAATGTTGCTAACATAGTTGATGTTGGTGAAAAATGAATATGGAAAACAACAGGGTTGTTTTGTAGCTGGCATTTGAAAATATCCTAAATGGAAGCTGCCATTTTTCTGAGCTCCTAGAAAGTTGTTTTTCCTATCTGATCTGTTATTTTGCAGTCTTTCCTATGTGAAGCCTAAAGTAAATTTTCTCACCATCACAGTGATGAATATCTTCCATCTCCATTTCTCCAGAAAGCCAAGATCCCTGTGTCAGTAGGAACATGGTGCTTGACTGCCTCAAAATTCACAGAATGTGAGCATCAAATAGTGCCTTAGATCCAGGTAACAGTGAGGAGGCACACAGCTGGGCTGCCTGGAGGCAGGAGCTATGTATGGACAGTAGGATTCCATACTCATAGGTACTATGAGTAGTACTTCATAGGGGTGTGATAAAAGAAGAAAGGAAAAATGCAAAAAAAAAGGGAGATAAATTTAGTAAGAATGATCTCCAGAGGCTGGTAAATGAAGGGTCATTTAAAATTGATCTACTGTGTTTGAATCTTGAATTTTCTTGAGGGTTTCTTGAGGAATTGATATTTGCGAAAGCCACCTTTGATGTAAATGACTGTTTTTTTGAGAGAACAGATATATTGAAGACCACCTGGGAGATCAGTGTGAATTAATGCATTTGCTCCTTTGGGGGAAAAAAACATTCAGTCAGCAAAAGCATCACAAACTGAAAGTGGTTATTTCTACTTTTCTCTTTGTTACTATGTCTCACCAAAAAGTGTCCTTATTCCAAAGATAAGTCATTCAGCTTTTCCTTGTACAGTGGAGAGAGACCTAAACCTGTAAGTCTGTTCTACAAGGATCAAGTTCTTTGTTACCATGTTATCTTTTATATCAGTAAGAACATGAGGTAGTCAGTTCACCCCACTTGTTTACTAAGTGTAAGAATAACTCAGCTGTTAACCAAACCCTGCTTATTGCTGTTTCAATAAAATACTGTTATTTCCTTCAGCTGACATCTGTGCTTTTTGTGTGTTTTGCTGCTTACTACCTTGACAGGAGAACAGAATATGGCACATGGAATCTGTTCTCATAGACCTCGTTTGTTTGTTTGGGGTGCCCTGGTGTCTAATAATACAGCTCATTTCATGTGTAGCCTTTTACATTGGATCACTGGATTGTATTTCATTCATCTGGACAGCTGCCTTTTTTTCACAAAAGCTGTAGGAATATAATACCTTTGGGATCTCTACCTGATGTGACTGAAATTATTCAATGGGTTATCCAACTACTGACTGTGACAGCACAGGCAAAAATAAACACAAAAAAAATTTTGTAAGTTCCTCCTTTGATGCTACTGATTAGAGAGCCTTGTTTTTTGGGTTTGGTGATGTTTTTTGTTGTTGTTTGATTGTTTGTTTTTAGGGATTTTTTAATCATTCAACTGCTTTTGGCTGTAACTGTCCAGTTGTGTCAGACCTGGTACTTCAGAGGGATGTGATAAAAGAAGAAAGGAAAAATAAAAATAAAAATAAATAAAATAAAATAAAATAAAATAAAATGTACAAATGAGTAGACAATCAGCACAATCTTGATTGTGCCAAGATGAAAAACTGAGCAAGTGATAAGGCTCAGGACTTTTAGGCAGAGCATTTACAATGGTGTTTTTATTTTGTTAATGACTCACTGTACTGATTCACTGATGCTTTAGTGAAAGCTGTCTTGTTCAGAGGGTCTCATTGTTCAAGCAGAGTAAAATTATTCCCAGTAGAAAAGCTTGAAAAAGTCTTCTGCTAAAACTAACAATTAAATAAAACTTGTTATTTTAAAGAACATACAGATAATAACAACTTTAATTTTAAGCAATAGCAAAACTTTTTTTTAAATCCACCATATAGATTTTTTTCTTGATTTTTTTATTGGGAAAATAATCTTCTTCAGTCCTGACACAAAAGCCTAATCCAAAAATATAGGTGACTCCTTAAGCCTTTGGTACTTGTATGTAATCAGGGCACTAGACCTTTAAACAGATGAAAATAGGGGCTGAAGGTGACTTGGGGGCTTTGAGTCATGGCTTTTCATGGGGTGCATAACAAGCTTTGCTTCTGCTACTTTTTGGTAAAATGTTCATGCTGGTAACGAATGGCTTAAACCACTCTAGATGGTCCCTATTCAGCAACTATCCACTGGCTCTGAGTTGCCTTAGTAGGAAAAAAACCCACCAAAACAAAAGAAAACTTGCCAACACATTAGATTTGCTTCCCACCTGGAAGCGTTTAGGGGATGTAAGGGGATCAGCATTCACGTGCCTATTTATAAAAAACAGGTTGTTCTAAATGACTTGCTAAACTGTTGACGATTTCATATAATGCACTGGCTTTTCCTGCCCCATTCCAGAGAGGCTGTTTGTGCTGGAGGCGAGGGAGGGCTGCGAGGTCGGTTTGTTTCTACAGCAGGGAGTGTGGGGACCCTGCTGCCACTTTCCTGAGTGGCGGGCGGTGCTCTGGGCTGCTGGACGCTGCCTGGGGGAGCAGTCAGGCATCTGTAGGCGGGATCCCTACACATGCCTACAAACATCCCGGCACGGGGCCAGCTGTTTATTTTCAAAGCCTTTGTACCTCAGGTTACTTGTAAGGCTGATGCTTGGGGAGTTCTGCAAAAACTGGACTGTGTACGTTCCCTGGTTTGCCTGTAATTTGCAGTTTATGAAAACCAGATGGATGACTGAGTGCTCTGCAAGTTAGGGTAGGAATGGGATCTTCTGACATAAGAGCAGCTTTTACAGAAAACATTGAGTTAAGAAGATTCAGGCTGAAGCTAGATTGCTGCTTCCCTCCCCCCCACTTTTGTCTATTTTTACTGCATCATTGGTATGTGTCCAAGTAAAGTCGGCCATATCATTCGGAAATACAAGGGGATAAACTTTTGACTGTCGGATCTCTTCAGGCTGAGAGACTCCAGAGTAAATGAACTGGGAGAGAGAGAATTAAAAGGAGGGATTTCTTTAGGTGAACTTTTTCAGTTGTCTGCTCTGCCGACAGCAGTGTAAAATAACGAAGAAACTGCAGAAGTCCTTTCCCACTGTCTTTCTAAATAATGTAAGTTACCCTTTCACACTCATCTCTAAATGTTCTTGAGCTTTTTCTGCTTTCGAGTATTTTGTGAGAGTAGTGGTTTTATAGCCAGTGAGCTCTTGCCAGGAGCTCTGCGGTGTGAATGAGTGAATTGCTTTGTCTTTCTTTTTCTCTTTTAAGTCACGGTGGTAGCGGGGGAGCCGAGGAGTTTGACACCGCCTTTCTTTGACAGTCTTGTTAGCTCGGCTTTAGATGGCTGTCGAAACCTTTAAACCTTTTCAGTGTTTGTGCAGAAATTTGTTTGTAGTTGGCAAAAGACAATAGCAAATGTTTTGATTGAACTGTGCATGTCAGGCTTGCCGTAAGAGCAGGCGTTTCAAAGGGGACAGTGTGATGCTATGTAAAGAAGACAGGATGTGACAAGGGAAAACAAATGTTTCCTGCTCTTTAATATTTAAAAGAAATAATTGAAACAGAGCCAAGGAGTTTTCCTAGGAAAGAAATAGTGATGTTTATTTAAAGCAAAATAATGACTCTGTAAATCTGAGGGGACAGTGCCAAGGTCTGATTAGGAGAGACAGTTTACTTTTCACAGTGGTTCATTTTTTGAAGCTGGAAGTTGGCATTAATTTTGCCATATTCTATTGTGCTTTTGTGAAGTGTAACTTGAGCCATTGATCCATAGCTCTCCATAGGTTATTGAGGTTGATTGATTATTCTCCTTTTAGTTCATTTTGCTATTTTCAAAATGCAGTCTAGGCAGACTGTCGGGCAGATTGATAGGTTTAAGTAAAAACAAGGGGTATAATTATAGATAATACACCAGGTAATATACTAAGAATTAAACAAGAAGTAGACCAAGAAAATCACCTTAAATTCAAACATTCACCAGGCCAAAGCAATGACATAACTGTTCATTTACAGGGGAACAAATGAGAAAACTGTTGTGAAAGTAAAATGACTAAATAAATACTCCTTAGATAAGGATGTTGCTTAAGAAAAGTTGCTTTCTGTTCCAGCCTTGGATTTTTTGTTTTTGTGGGCAAGGGATTTATTATCTAGATAATTGTCAGTGGCCAACTATTATGATCTAATAATCAGAAGTTTTTTTCCTCAAAATTCCACATTGCTGCTTATGTGAAAACAAATGACATTGACTAGCAATACCAATGAGAGCTTTTAGACAATGTGAATATTTTTTAATAACCTTGGGGATGTAAATTGTAGGGCCTGAAAAGCATATTAAATCATTTGTTTTGTAAGTTGATTTTGAAGTTAGTCCCATAATTTTCTGGATGACATCTAAAGCATGGAGTGGTTATGGAGAGAAGGTTCCAGAAAGCTGCTGTACCTGGTCTTGAGACTGCATCATCCGGCTTGCAAACAAAGGCAGCAGAAAGAGGAGGTTGTTCCTGTTTCCAGAGAGTTTGGGGGAGGAATCAGTCTATTAGCTGCTGACAAAATGAAATAAGGCTTCTGTGCTTTGGCCCTCATCCAGAACTGCTTACCATAAACCAGAGGTTTCCTCAAACTTCTCAGCAAAGCATTTGACAAACTTGAGTGGTGAAGACACTCCCAAGTCTTATCTGGACCTGCAGTGCCCACAATTTGGTTATAAAAAGCAGGTTTGTGTTTTCTTTGTGGAGGGTTCATTTTGGTTCTTGAGATTCAGTCTTTTTTATGAGAAATTACTTTGATAGGCCTTTAATAATTACATCTTTCTTCAGAGAAAAGTATAAACAGAACTTTGGTTCAAGGAGTATCTCTAACACATGCTGCTTGAGGGTGAGAAGGAAAATTTAAGTGGGTTTTATGACAGAACCAATTCTAGATTTGATTACAGGGTTTATGGGGAGAGGGAAGGATTAAAATCATGGAAACAATTATTTCAGTCAACTGGGAAAGATCTTTTGATTTTGTTATGTAATTTGTAAAGGGAGACAGTGATTGTATCCTTCTAGACAGAGAATAAAAATTAGAAATACATATACATTTGAGACTTTGGGGGAGTGGTGGGGGTATGTGTGTTTTAAAAGTTCATCTTTTCATGGCATTGATTTTTGATTAAATCTTGTGTTTGAGACTAGATTTGAGACAAGCAGTGTCCATGGTCTGGTGGCACATGCCGGTGCTGTCTGAATTCTGCTATGTCCAGCAGTATGCACAATGTTTGGAACATTAGACCTTAACCTGGACAAAGATGATAATTCTGCTGGGGGACTTCCCCAGCCCATGATACTATTCTTTCTTTTACAATCATGGTTTTAGCTGGAAGCTCAGGTTGTTTACTGGAAAATCCCAGATAATTGGTGCTTGAAGCCATCATGAAAGCATGCTGGGCCTGTCATTGACTGATAATGGAATTTCATTAATTCGTAACTAAGCTAAAATTTGGACATCTTATGTAAACACAGCAATGCTCCTGATTCCTTTGAGGAAAACTGAAGAATTAAATTAACTGGAAAGGTACTGGGTG
Source organism: Certhia americana (assembly GCA_018697195.1). Classification (NCBI taxonomy): domain Eukaryota; kingdom Metazoa; phylum Chordata; class Aves; order Passeriformes; family Certhiidae; genus Certhia; species Certhia americana. The sequence continues at coordinate 23,356,729 of CM031860.1, forward strand.
TTCTAATCCAGAGAACAAAGTGCTGTGCATTACTATGCTGAAGCTGAAATTTAATCATCTGCATAAGGTATTAAACATACACAGTTTTGCAGAAACATGTAATACTGTGTCTAGACACATGAACTATTTTTATAAAAACAAAGGCACAGTGGTTAGGTTAGGATAAATCCTTGAGCCTCATGTAAAAGCATTTGATTTGATCTGCTGGCAAGCATAATGTCTCATCAGAATTAAATGTGTTTGAGGATACAAGTGTAGCTAGTTTGAACTATTTTTTTATACACAGCAGCAAGCATATATTACTGCAAATAATAAGTTCAGTTTATAAAGAATGTTCCTTAATACAATGGCATAGATTTAATTAGTTGTTTTACAGACAATGCAGTATTCTGTATTATAAAATGCCACTAATTCCAAAGCCCTAAAAATTTTTTCCTGGAATTCTGCTCATCCATATTTTCCAGGGTAACATATACTTGCCTTTTTCAGTTATTGAAGAAATCCAGTGACTGCCAGATTGCAATCTGCTGTTGCAAATGCTACACTTGGCTGACACCTTCAACCAAAATCATAATTATCAATAATTATATGCTATTCCCAGAGACTGCAGGTTGTGGTTATGTTTTCTGTAATGTTTCCTGGTGAAAAAACAAAGGTGGGGAGAGCTAACCATGTGAAATACATGGCATGAGCTGTTAAAAAAACTGGACTGAAAACAAAAATCAATATTTGTTGAAAGAAATCAATATTGGAAAAGAGTTAATGACTATTTAGAGGTTTTTAAAATACTGAAGGGAAAAGAACAGGATTTAGCAGTCATGTAAATGGATGTCACCTCTCTATATCTCTATTTTTCATAAGTGACTTTTCAAAATGTGTTCCTTCTGTTAGAATTGGACTTGGTCTTCCGTTTATTATGTGACATGAATGGATTGCAGGCACTCCTTTGGTGTGCTGTAAGGCTTGTATTAAAATGTCTGTAAAGGAAAGAGCTGCTTGGCTACAAACACTTAACAAATGAAATTTGGAAGAATTCCTGTTTTGTGCACAAGATGCCTTTTTTGTTTCGATCAATTGAAATAAAGATCGCCTTCCACTGAACAAAACTCAGGCTGATCTTTGGAGAAATGAAAATGGCATTTCATGTCAAACTTTCTGAATGGTTTTATTTCTATAAAGACTATGTTTTATTTATTACCGTGGTTTAAACAGATAAATATTTATTGTATAAATTGTAACATTAAAGACATTTTCCTTTGTTTTTTATCACAGACTGTCTAAACATTTTCTGTCCACAATCTGTAGACATATTGCATGTCACTCCTTCTAATAATTGGGGTGGCTCATTATATTTGGATTGGGCATTACTTATTTTGAAAGGTGATTTTGGCTGGAAGTCAGTAATTTAGCTTGAGCAGAAGTAACAGTTTATAACTGGAATACCATACAGTGAAACAAATGATGTAACATGTCACTAATGTTCTGTGTGGGGACAGCCAAAGATCTTGTCAGCTGAGAAGTCTGCTGGCAACCAGGCAGCCTTCCAACTTGCTAGCTGGACTTAAGGGCAAAAACTCAGAGGCAAATCCCGTCCAAAAGAAGAATTGAAATTGGAAATACAAATCAAATATAGTTCTTGAGGTGCTGAGCAGGTAGATGTTGGCTGGCTCTATCCATCTGGCCACTGTAGTTGCAGTAGGGTTAAAAGAGGCACAGCTAAATTAGGAAGAGACTAATCATAGACACGTGAAAAATGTTAGCAGCACGTATTCTGGCACTTCTTACATTACATGGTGACCCTGCTAACACAAGCATCAAAAGAAACTCATGCTGAAATGGCTGTGAAGGTTTTTGTTAAATATTAAATCTAGGAGGTTATAGCTTAAGAATATGCCCTGCCATTAGGAAAAGAGAAATGACTTAAAAATTTACTATTAGCATGTATATACTTACTATTCCCATGGAAGAACTTCAAACAACTCTGCTTTTTGTGGTCATTACTTTTGCTTATGTGTATAAGTATTATTAATTCTGTCTCACTTTAAAACCTTCTGAATATTATAAATTTTGGATGCATTGTAGGAGTGGTTAATAAGGTGGATGGTGATCTTCAGTCCTTATGCCAAGGTGGATGCTCTTTGTGAAAGGGACATAAGAATTGAAGTAGATGCAATTACTTTTGATCAGATTTTAAATGCTTGAGACGAATGTTCAGCAATTTGCTTGCTCCTAATCCAGTATGGATTTATTTGTCTTAGTGTTATTAGTCTGCCTAAATATGTGTATGATCAGTTTATTTATGGGTGACTTTCTGTTCTTTTGTCATGGAAAGCTATTTGTTTTGTGCTGCCATGAGCTTCTGTTCTTGATTTTTTTTCTTGTAGTTCTGGAAACAGAGTGAAAATCCCACTTTTTTTTTTTTTTTTTTTTTTTTTTTTTAAATGGGTTTTGAATGCTAGTTTTGAGGATACTCCTTCAGCAAATGTGTAATTTGGAAATTTGTCATTCCTGGAAGATGGCTTAAAAAAAGTTTTAATCCGTGCAAGGATCTATACTGCATCTGCCTCCTTCTTCAGGAAAGTTCAGCAGAACCTGGTTACTTGTGAGCTTGCAGGTGTGTGTATCTACCAGTGTGTTTTGTGAAGTGCTGAGGAGTTGATTTAGCATGGAAAGAGCAATGTCCAGATTATTTTGAACTACATAAATCTGAACAGTATGAAAACATGAAAGTGCAAAATTCTCCTGTACCTTTTGCAGAACAAAACCCCTCCAAAGTAGTGACAAAGCTTGGGTGAATAGGCTTGAAACAATTACAGAACAACAACAAATTGTGCTCAAAAGATTGGGCTGAACTTGGAAATGTTCTTGAAAAGATCCCAACAATTATTAGTTTTGTGTGCCTCTGAATGCATTAATCTCTGTAGTGGTCCTTGGAGAGACAGTATGTATCCCATATTTAGCCCCAACCATATTTGGCCCATGATCTGTACTATCAGAGAACTTGGATATTCTGTGAGAAATGTGACTTCCAAAAGAGCAGGTGTCAGCAGTTTCAATGATGTCTTCAGGGACCCTGGTTCTTTTGAGAACAGCTGTATATTGCAAATATTGTAAATCCCTGTACTTAAAAATGCCTCAGGAACTAAAATGACCCCCAGGAATGACAATGCAGGAGTGAGGAACAAGCCATTTACAGCATACATGAACTCGTGAAGAGGAAAAGCTGCCATGTTTCTCTGCATTCACACGGGGGTTTGGTTTGGTTTTGCTTTTCTGTTCTTTTTCCAATGAGGAAAAGGTATTCATGAAATTCTCTTCTACAACTTTCTCTCCTGTAATCCCGTATTAGTGGAAGTGTTAATGTAAACCTTCAGGGATTAACTCCCACAAGATAAGCTTCTGCAGCTTCTGATTTGTTTGTTTCTGTTTTGTTTGTTTTGTTTTGTTTTGTTTTAAATCTTGAAAGCAGATTTAATTTGATATCTAGAACTCAAATAATTGCGCTGTGCTGAAATTAGAAAACCTAGGGCCAAAATGTCAGGTACAGCCACAAACTATTCCATAGCATCTGAGGGTGTTTTTTTTTGTCCTGAGTGTTACTCTGACACAATACTACAATATGGGTTAATATGTGGTCTTTCCAAAGTGCTTTTAAGTTTTACTGCACCATCTTCAAAGAACTGGCTCTTCTCTTATTACATAATTCTTAGCCTACTCTAAGTAGTTTTGGGAGCAGCTGGTCTTTGTGCATCTCAGCTCAGAAAACATAAGAAAGAAAAAATTAAGTGTTGCACCGTGAAGATTTCATTCTGTTTATCAAATAAGCAGTGATAACTTTTTGTCTTGCATCTAAACCAGCTGGAAATAAATTTTGATTGTAAAATGCAAACATCTTCTGAGATGCTCAGTTCCTAATTAAAGGCAAATAATTTTTCATTATTTGACAGAAGTAATCCTTTACTTGAAATCTCTCAGTGGAGATAAATGCAACCGTTTATTATACAGAAAAAAGAAGACATTAAGTATTGGAGGATCATTCTATAAGAATTATTGCACTACATGTTCTGTATAGGCAGAGAATCCCCTCATCCTTTAGTTTCCTCATTCTAATTAGATTTTACTATTTCATCCTATATAACTTAGTAAAAAACCACACTAGATTCGAGCATGCTAAAATGTTTGTGTATATAAAAGTGTATTTGAAAAAAAAAAAAAAGTAGTTCCATTTCCTCTGTTGGCACAGTTTAAAATTTTTATTTGTCTTATCAGAAGCTGACATATTACCCAGTTTTAAATACAATTAATTGTAAAGGCAGGAAGATCTCTTCCCATATTTATCTTTTGGGATGGGTTTTTATCTGTGCTCCTGAATGGTGGTCTTTCTCCTCTGAACAACCGTCATTGTTTAACCTCTGCGATGTGCTTGTGCAGAAGGCCTGCTCTGAAGATGTGCACTGTCTGAAGGGACCTCTGATGATGAAGGTGGGCAACTTTTAAATGAGAAGAACCAGGACAGAGATCAAGGCATGATTTCCCCAAGCTCTGTGACATTGCTTAATACATTAATAATACAGAGTACCTATGCAGAGAAACTAGAAAAAGGAAATGTCAGTGGTAGTGTCTTCTTTTTTCTTAATGATAAAGTAAATTTGAAAAGGTAATAGGAAGGGGGGAAAAAGTGCTAGGTTATTACTGTATTCACTGTAAAAGAGTTCTCTGCTTGAGGTGATGATTAGTCATTCACCATTGTTGGGAGTCTTGTTTGTATGACTTGAAATGGGTGTACCTGCTAAAAGTACTCTGTGCCCTGAGTGGCATTCCTAATGCAACAATGGTGTAATAAGGCAAATGTCTGAGGGATTCATTCCACCTGACATCCCTAAATGGCCCAGCTTTGCAAAGTGATAGAAGCAGCCCTGTAGAGCCATTCATGGCCATTAGCTATGCCAAAAGGGAGTGGCTACTATGACGGCTCCTGTGATGTCTGCTCTGAGTAATTTGAAGGTTTGTCTGGGTCAAATCAGAAGTAAATCTAGCCTAGCCTTATAATTTGGATGACAGTAGATGCCTACAGAAGAGCACAAGAATGTAGATGATATGGTACTCTTCAGAATGATCTTCTATATTCAGTGATTTGAGCTTCCAGTTCTGCTCCTGGTAGAGGTGGTTTATTCACCATGAATTTTTCCCACTCTCCTGAAATGTCTGTAAAATTTTAACAACTATAGCATCCGAGACAATGGGTTTCACAGCTCACAGGGTAAAGAATTATCCTGCACATTACTGGTATCTGCAAAAGAGGCTTCTCCTCTGTGGACAGTAAAAAGGAGTAGTAAAAAGCAATAGATACAAATAGTGAAGAAACAATACATTGTGAATAAAATTTAACTCCAGAGGATAGTGGACTCCACCTGCCAAAAACTAAGGACTAATGTTTCATCAACCTTCCAAAAGCATTTAAGTTATTTGAAATACATCCTAAGAGCTATTTACTGTGGAATCTGTTAGAGAAGTTCAGTACCTGATGTAGGGCTGTCTCCATGTCCTGTTTGTAACTGGTTTTCCACTAGGATTTCTCAATTGCTTGTAACATCAGTGCTTACATCTGGTTACTTTGCATACACCTCTCACGGTTTTTATCACTTACAATATATAATCTGTTTCATGGTGCATCTTGTTACAGTCATCACAAGGACTGTTTCTAAAACCTCAGGCAGTTCCACTCATAGAGTTTGCAAAGTAAAGAGCATGCCAAGATCTGCTCCTATTCCTGACTGCAAGTGTTTCACCCTATATAAGCCACTGTCTTACATGTCTTTCTTTATAAAGATAGTCCTTATCCAAATTAATGGCTGGCTATGAAAATTTATTTTATAGTGTAGAAAGTGCTTAGTGTCACAGATACAGTTAAATAACAACAGTCTGTTTTTGGCCTTAAGATACGGGCAACCTATGTTTGCAAGGGAACTTGTGTGCTGCGTAGCAGGTGCCTATCACAGCAGGATTCCGGTACATGAAAGAGATCTCCAGGTGCTTTCGCAATCCAAATGATAATATGGTTGGTTTAAGACAATAATGTTCTTATCTCTCCTGATGCCTTTTTTTTTTTTTTCAAGTGCCTTTTTCTGTTGAAACAGATGCATTCACATGGTTGTTTACTATACTGTCCCCTAATTTGCTTTTCATGTATTACAAAAAATGTACTGGTTTCCCTTTGTAACGTATAATGGATGTGTTTTCATGTAGAAACAAATGTCCTGTATATCCATTCCAGTTCATCTTGGGAGAGTCTTAAAATTGTGCATATGACTGGTTCTGCTTTATTCCTCTTTCATTAGCTGTTGCTTCCTAAGTTGTGATGCCAGTTGAAAAGACTGATATTCATGCAGGAGTATATGTACAAGGTCTCCTGAGAATGCAATTTTTTGCAGAAATCTACATCAGAGCTGAGCATTTGCTTATCAGCAGCCTAGCAATGCCCCATAAAGGCCTTTGTGCATCTGACCTGAACCTGCAAGAGATGTCTAAGAAGAAGCTTAGAAGAGTTGGTTTTGGGGATGAAGGGGAAAGGTAGACAGCATTGTGTCATGTATAAAACCTTGTACCTCAGGGAGAAGGCTTGAGTAAAACCTGGGCTGAGCCAGAGTGGCTGCTTGGTAGGACTGTCTGGGGATGCTGCCCACACAGGGTTTGATGGACTTTGCAGGCAGATAAAGCATGTTACTGTGGCTGTGGTAAAACTACTGTGGAAGCACATGCTGGGAATTGATGCATTTCTGCAGGCAAAGCACAAGGTGCAGGGAGCACTTAATCCCTGCTGTAGAAAGGTTTCAGCTATTTCCAATAACAACAGTTCTTTAAATAGGAGTGCTGGCATGCAGTCAGCAAATGAGTGTCCTTGCCGAGGACTGGAAGGACATGTTTACTGGGTGAAATTCAGCCATTGGGTGTTTCCAAGTTTTGAACGGCTGGAGCTGACTTCTGGGAAGTCAAATAGAGTGTCCCTGTGAGTGCAGAGGTGGAGGACACAGCGTCACAGCTGGCATGCTCCAGCTCTGAGCACTTTGAGCTCCCACCAAGAGCTGTAAATGGCTTTTTGCTATGGTTGTTTGGTCTGTTCAGCTCCTGTGCCCACAACCATTGTTAAAACCCTCAGAGCTCCTTTTGCCAAGGTTGTCCTGACATTGTTTCTCACATTGTTTCTGGTGCTGCCAGACTACCTGCTGCACACAGCTATGTGTTTACCTACCTGCTGTGAAAGTACAGTGTTGCACTTTTGCCAACATAAAGAGCCTGCCTGGGTGAACTTCTCCCTGCCACTTAACGCTTGAGCAAGGTTTTCTCTGAACCCGAGGACAATATACGTGTTTAGACATACTGCTGTGTTTTTGGAAGTTATTTTGGTTCAGAAGACTTGGCAGATACAGAAGTCAACATCGCTGCTGGGCTGTGGACAAGAAAATGAGGTGGGTACTGTTCAACAGCTAAGATAAATATGGAGGTGCAGCAACCAATATTTTGTATTTTAAACAATATAAGTGTTACAGAGGATGTGAACCTGATTTCAGGCTTCTCACATGCTGGAGAGGGGCTCTTTTTTCTCCCTCCTTTTTAGTTCTTATCCCAATATTTGGTTTTGCGCATTCCTTCCCTTTTTGCCTCCATTTTTGCTTTTTTAATACTTAGATTCTATCTCCTGTTTCTTGCTCTGAGACCTCTAAGGTGGTTTGGATTTCTTTACCTCCTGGTTTGTGTTTCCTATGTTATATTTGATGGAAAGTGGGAGTTTTGAAGGCTGAAAGAAAAACATTCTAAAAGGTTAGCACTCTTTAAGTTCATTTTGTGAAGAAGTTACGTGGCTTGTAGTTGTTGCTGAGTGCTGCCTCCTCCCTTGCTGATTTGAACTTCATGCTAGTTCACCAAAGTCCTACTGAATTAAATGGAAACAGCAGAGGAAATTTTTGGTGGTCATCAGAGAACATGTGGCTAAACTCCAGCACCTGATGTATGTTACCTCCCCTAAAGGGAGGGTTGCAGTGAACATGCAGCATGAGGCAGATCCAGTCTCAGGAGGGAATGGAGGGGATGGTCTCTACAATTTTCACCACAGTTCAGTACCAAAAGCATTGAGTATTTTCTGCTTGCATTTATTTTTTTTCCCTATTGCTCAGCAACTCTGAAGAAAATGCTAGAGCATTTTTCAGCATATCTTATATCTGACAGTACGCAGAAAAGACCAGGGACCATTTTCCAAATAGATTTGTGATCAGAATAGATTCCTTCTTTTTACTCTATTGTGTGTTTTCCTGCTCCTGGAAGTGTTAACAGTAATCAGTGTGGAGTCTTCATGGAGCACTTTTATTTCAAGTAGCATTTCACAGCAGATGTTTATGGAAGCAGCAGGGTTTTGATGTGGAGTTTTAGTTATTTGTCAGTTCAGCTTGGTTTTATTTGAGCCTGTGTACCTATAAAGGCTGAACAGACATCTGTCAGTGTTCACAAAATTGGTAGCCCTACTCTCCAGGTAGACCTAGAGAGTCAAAAATGTGCAACTGTAAGGGTGATAGGAGTCAGGGTAGGTTTTTTTTTCAGTAGAGATGCTCTGACTCTCTGTTTTGGATGGCAAGTATACAATTTAAAATTATTTTACTTATGACTGCACAACATCTAGTCCCTGAAATAATTATTTCAACATATCTCACTGCAGGTTTTTTTTAGGAGTTCACCTGAGAATATGACATTTTATTAAACATGGAAAGGGCCTTAAATTATAGTTCTGATGCTGTAACTTAACCTGATACTTCCCTTCCATTTGTGTCCTACCCCTTCTCTTTGAAATCTCATTTTTGAGAATCTAGAGTATTGGTTGAGGATTCATGGACGCCCATTCATGCATTGTCCTCGCATGTGCAGTAAATTCAGTGTGTTCCAGACAGTGTTTTGGAATTTATTGTGCAAGGCCCTGACTCAAAATGATGTCCTGAATACCTCAGGCAGACAAATAGCCTCTCAGTTGGTGATGACTGTGATCACACAAGCTCTAACCTGCCAGACTTGTCTGTGGTGTGTGCAGTGCAGTCACAAGCAGGTCCCCTCTCCAAGGACAGGACAGCTGGGAGATGGGGTCTGTGGGGATAGAAGCAGGACTATTCACTCCAAAGGGGGGTGGAGAAGGGGTACTGCAGAGGCACAAGTTGTGGGGATGAGGAGAGAGAAGTAACATGGGTATTAGATGCCAGCCATAATTTTCCCTCTACAAACTGGAGTATAAAACATTAGTATGTTCATGTATAAAGAGGTCCACCCATGTTTCAGGGGCGCACCCTTTTGTAAGCTTTGATTACAGGGTGGGGAAAAGAGGAAGAAAAAAGAACAAATCATTAAACATGTAAGACTATTAAGCAAGGCTTGAATTTGTAGCAGTGGCTTCTATTCCGGTTATTCCTGTGCCTTCAGCAGCTGAAAACTTAAAAAAAAGATCGTCTGCATCTGACAGTGATACTGAAGGTCAGCCCACTGCTGTGCAGAAGGAATGCCAGAATACAAAGCTTGTTTCTGGTGACTGCAGCGCCACCTCAATGGCAGGTACCCAATAGGGGGAAGAGAAAGAATAACACGGAGGTGAGAAAAGCCGTTTGTGTCTGGTGCTGAGTGACTTGCAACTTCGGTGGTGGAGAGAGGCAGGAAGGCAAGTCCTGCAGGAAAGACTCAGGCTGGCTGAGCAGGGAGGCCAGGCTGTCCCAGTCGTGCTGCAGTTGTGCTGCAAAAGCCGCAACCTTGGCAAACTAAACCAGGCATAAGCAGAAGGTAGAAGGAAATAGAAAAAGGTGTCAAAGTCATAGGAGGATGGGTGCTGGGCTGCTGGGAAAGTTTCCAGCAGCCCAGCATTACATCCCAGGCAAACCTTTCAAGTTGTTTGCCTCCCAGGCTATGACAAATCCCTTGTGTTGGGTCACAAGCTTTGGGAAAAAGCATCTGCTCTGCTGGATCATAAGATGAGGGAGTGACCATGGCTCATGGCTGTGGCTAGTGGGGAGGAACCAGGACTTAGCAGAGCTCCTTTTGGGGCAGACATGCCCTCTGGCTACAAACCCATAGTGGGAGGAAGCTGTTGATCTTCTCAGATGGTGTGAACTACAGCCTGGACTATTGGAGGATGTGGAGTGAGGGCTGGAAGTTGTACTTGCTCTCTGGAAGCTGCTGGGTTTGCATGAATGCACAGCCACAGTGGGGAAAGGTAAAGACCACTGGCTCATGAGGCCCCATAAGGCCCTTGATTCCTGGTGTGGGCATGGCTTCACAATGACAAAGCTTGGCTGTTTCACTCCCACTTGCTCTCCTGGTACCAGGATCAAATTAGGGATGTGTGGAGCTGGGTGATGGCTGTAACAGCCCATCCCATCCTATATTTGTGTTCCTAAACAAATCCTCATTTCCAGCACGTTGGCTTTGGTTAATTGATTTCTGGTATCTTACATCTCTTACTTTTCAGTCAGCCTTAATTGCCAGGACTGCATTAGCTGGTCATTTAGTTTGAACTAACCCAGTAATTTTTTTTCTGCTGGCCTTAAAATCACTTTTGTACAGCAGGGTGAGCTAGACTACTCTCCATTCAGTCGGTTTATAGTATAGGCTTCAGTGCAGACATTTTTAATAATGCAGACATTAATCTTAACTTGGAGTTTTTGGATGACTTATTAAATATTAGGGAAGATATCAATATCTACCTTTAACCTGTAAGTTAACTGTGAGGTTTTTTGGTAGCTTACTATTTATGGCCTCCCTAAGAATATGAATTCAGGTTGTATTTGGAACAGGGAAAAGAATAAGTTATTCAAAACCCAGGCCATTTACAGGGATGACAACAGAAGCTAGATCATTCTTCCATGGCACTACAAAGGTGGCACGTACTATGTATTTTCTTCTCAAGAACTTTCTTTAGTAGTCAGCAGTGATAAGTAACAGCAACAATGAAATGCAGCAATTTTCTGAGGAGAATTAGTCTATTCTTTTTAAAATAAAAACAGAAAAACAACAAACAAAACAAAGCATATAATGACCACCCCCTACCCCCATCTCCCAGCACAAAAGACATACACATACAGTAAACCTATCTGAAAGAGTCTGTTTGTAACTGCTGTGGGGACAAAGTTCAAGACTGAATCCATTTCCTCTTCACTAAGGAGAACAAACACATATCATCGTGTAACAAGAAAAATCTCAGGGAAATGCTGTGTCTTTTGTCTCATTTTCCTTGCCACAGTAGCACGTTTTTGTTTCATTGAAGAAGCAGGATAATTTGTGGAGTATCAGCTCATTGTCAGCAGGCAATTTCTCAGTGTTAATTGTAGGAGAACAGCATTTTGAAGGAATCTCTCGTTTGGAGGTATATATCCCTGTGGAAGTGGCTGCAGCAGTCTCCTTTGGCCATGAGGTATGTTTTGGGATCAGTTCTGAGGGGTACGTAGTCCTTACTACTGACCGTAAATGCAAAGAGTAATTTGAGTGATACCAGTCATTCTGTTTTAGTGTAAGTAAATGCGGTGTTTGAAATGAGCAAGGGAAAGCAAGCAACTAAATGATGTCTGCATACTTCTGTTTGACAGTCTTCCACTTCAGTTCTGGGGGTGCCACTCCTGAACTTTTCCACTTGATTTTAAGTATCTTTGTTCCACTGGCAGAAACAAAAGGCCTTGGATCTTTTTGTTGTGGGAGTGAAATCTGTTGCTTGTTCATTGCAATAGGGATTCCCCAGACAGTTTAAAAAGAAAACAAAAAAACCCTCCCTAAACTAAAGGTAAAAAACCCACCTCTCCAAAAACATGCCTGAAATCTCTGGCCTTTTTTAAATCTGTGAATCCTGCTGTACAGATGCCTGCTGCTCCTGAATGTTGGAGTTAAAATGAAACATAACTTGTACTCTCTCTTTGATTGAGTTCAGCACATGTTAAGGGAGTTAGAGGGGCAGTATTTTGGCACAAGCACCCCAAACCCTAATACATGCACACACGCTGTCTGATGTTTCATTTCAGGTTATAAACTGGATTACAACATGCCTTCACCCTGTGGGCATTGTCCAGGGAAACCAGGCTGGATTTGTCTGAGGCATAAAATGATCTTGCTAAATGATCGCCAAGTGGAAAGTAAAGGATGTGTGCAGAATTTGTATTTTTAACCGGAATTTAGATCAGGAATTTCAGTCACACAAAATGATTAGTAATACTACTTAACTCATTGATTCAAGAATTGAAGAAATATTATATTTTAGAAACTGTGCTTAAGGAATTTGGGACAACATTTTAAACTCATAAAATAGCTATATCTGTCCTAACTAAGTCAGGGTAGCAAAAAGAGTATCTAAGGCTCACGTGTTTTCTTCTTGATGCAAATGGAGCTTTGTGTTCTTTTATTTGTGGGAAGCTTTGTTAGCCTCAGTTAGCTGAAATACTTGCATGCTTAGTTTTTTCAAAAGAAAAGATACACTGTGTTTAGAGATGCAAATACTACCTTGTCTGCAAAACCCACCAGCTGTTATATTGGAAGACAAAGCTAATTCTGTGTTGTTTTACTTCAGTGGTGTCTGTGTAATCAGAAGCATCTTTTTAACAACCCTCTCTGCAACGCTGAAAAATAGCTGGCATCAATTTTTTTTATTTCTTTGGTAACAGCCTAGTAAAATCAGAAATGTTCTGTGAATTAAAAAAAAAAAAATTAAACAGGTGAATAGATACTATAATAATACACCTTTGCATTAATATTTATATAAAAGTTGAACAGTCTGTTAGCTTTGATTCTCAAATTCCTTGAATATGAGTGTACTGATTGCTGCCGTGAATATTTGACTTAGGACTGAGTCAGGTCAAATTTACGGCTCTGTAGCAGAAGAAGCTGATGCTAGTTTGTGTGTCAGTAGCACAGTTTTCTGGAGAGACTCTTTGCTTCTTTAAACATCTGGTAAGAGACAAAGAGTGTTTGTGGGTTATTTTGTTACTTCTGAAAGTTGGAGCGGGGAAGAATTACGCTCCAAGAAATAGCCAGATTCCTGGAAAAATACGAGTGGAGTCATTATGGGTTATACTTTATCTTCTTTATAAACGAAAGTGCTTTCGTTTTATCTCTGGCAGCTGTCCTGGTAATGGATGTTACGTAATATTTACTCTCTCCTTCGGTGTTAAATCCTTTTTCCGATTTGTGAGTAATATTTGCATATGTATTTCTTAGCTGCATTGACATGCCAGATGCACAGTGGTAGCTGTCTCCGCCTGCTAATCCTGTAATAACATTCTGGTGACCAAATTCAATGGCCCTGCGCGGAGCCTCAGAACAGCTGATTGCTGAGTAGGGAGGAAAAAAAAATAACCCAGCGAATCTGGTTGCAGCTCTCTGCTGCATCCCCATCCCACAATCCCTTGCACCATTTGCTGCAGTCTTTCTACACAGGCTGGGTGAGAAAAAGATGTGCTAAATAAAGATTGATTGGTTTGAATCCTGAAGGGGTCTCCCACTTGTAAATGACCCGGGGAGAAAAAAAAAATTCATGACGACTTCACTGGGCCTCCTCTTATTCTTCCATTTTTCTTTCCACCTGTCCTCTTCATGGAATGGAGCATCATTCCTTAGAGCACAAAATCTCTTGTGCATCTAATAATGATTGTGCTGTGATAGGGATTCCTTAACAATTTTATGCGTGAGGCTTGAAATATTAACAGATGATGGTTTGTTCGTTTGGATTACTGCGGAACTGCAGCTCCGTCCCTGCAAGGATTTTATCCTCAGCACTGCACTGATTAAGCTATTTTTCTACAAAGATGGGTAGGTCTGAAATGCTCAAGTTTGCTCAGTGTTATTCCTGGTGGCTGCTGCTGGGTTGCTCCTGTTTTGGCCCCTGATCGTTCATTACATTTTTGCATGCTGTAAGAATGAAGAGGGTTGCTGTGTTTAAAACAAGGCACTAAGCTGATTGCAAGAGTGGGAGAGAAAGGAATGCAAATTTAGCTTATCAAGCCTTTTACACAAGTGGACTGTGTGGCGGTTCTGATTATTAAGTTGCTCAGTGTGTTCTGTATTGGCTTATCTGGGGGCTGCTGCTAGAAATGGCTTGAATCTGTTTATTCCTACAGACTGTGGACAGGTGATCTATCTGTTTTAAGGACTTTTAAGCCTCCGCTCTCCCAGTCCTTGAACCAACGTTATTGAGGTTCCCCACCCTTTTTACGGCTCTGGAGGCCTAACTGCTCCTTTGGAAACGTTGCCATTGGAAACCTATTCATTCATAGTAGATGAATAGACCCTCTAGGTTGTGAATACCGTTGATAAGAGGAGGATGAATAAGCTGCGAGCAATTTGTTCTCCTCAGGCTGTACTTTCAGGCTAGTTTCAGGCAGCTCTGGCTGGGTGGATTTCAGAGACAGCAGTGTATCAGTAACACAGGATTCTACTCTTTTAGGAATAAAATACTGTGAAGTGAACAGTTACTTGATTCCCCAATGTCTTTTCTCGACTGGGAAACTAATAGAGGATTTTCAGGAGTCCCAGAGCTCATTTGAGGATACCTATAGAAAGGGCGCATTTTTCTCTACATGTCTCTATTTACCTGAAACAACTCTTTTGCTACTGTTATTTGCTATACCTAATGTGCTTTTTCTTTTCCCCGTTTTCCAGTGCCATAGGAAGTTCCTTTCATATGGGTGGGGCCGCACCCTGGCTTTCCTGAAAGCATGCATGCATAGCGGGGCAAAGCTTTCCACTAGCTTAGAGAGTCATTGTTTTCTCCTTTCTTTGCTGTCTAGTATATTTTAATTGAAAATCCTATCTGCAAACAGAAGGAAAAAGAGTAATGCTGTTTCTGGGGTGGCTGGGAAGATAGAGATCCTTGAGCCTCAAAAGGGTGACAAAGGGAGTACATTTCAGAACCCTTTACTGCGCTTGGTTTAAGCGAGCCCGAATTATTTGGTTTGGAGAGAGTATGTGTGTGTGTGTGTGTGTGTGTGTGTGTGTGTGTTATAGATGGGTGGGGGCTTATGTCGTTTGGTGCAATGTTTCTTATTCTGTTAGCTTTGCACGTTTAAATTATGAAGTGTAACTAAATGGAGAAGTGAGTGATAGCCCTGCTTTCCAAGCTTGTGCTTCAGCTGCTCTATTTTGATTGTGAGACATAATGAACCTCTGAAAAGTGCTCTCTCAGTTTTTGACCTCAGAAGATGCTACTAAAAAAAAAGAGAGAATATTTTTCTTGTAAAAGTAGTGTTACTTTGCAAAATCTCCCACTGCTAATACATTTAAAACTTACGTTGCTGCAAGCATAGCGGTAAATCAGAAAAAATACTGTCTGGTGAAATTCAAAAACACTGTCTAAAATCTCCAGATTTTCCTCAAATAGTCTTTGATCGTACAGGTGCTTTCATTGAGTAAATGGCAAATCATCCTTCTCATAGCTACATCACGTTCATCAAGATTACATCAAAGGTGGAGTTGCCTTAGAGAAACTGCAGAATCCTATAAATCCCATACACAAAAGGCTTTTTTAAAGGGACTGTTTGTGTAAGAAGTTGTTGTACCTGGTAGTGGCCACAGCTTGAAATGCACAGATGAAATTCTATTTCCAGGTGCATGTTTTAAATCTCATTTATGTGAGCACTGGGGATAAATGACATTCATGGCCTGCTGCATTTCAGACAAAACACAGAATATTAAAAGCACTTATTTCTGAATCATTAATGGTTTCTTTCATTGACAAAGCTTAAAGTGTGAGCATTTGAAAAATAAAGTGGCTGGCATGAGATTTGTGTATGAAATGCTAAGAATTACTTGATTTTGCAATGACATTGAGGGAATGTGAAAAACTAAGATTAAAACCAGGTTAAATCAATATTTTTTTTTTCAGGCAGCAGCAGATTTTCCTGTGTAAGCACTCTTTGCTGGTGTAGCTTTATGTGATAAGGGAAAGATGAAATAGAAAAAAATACCTGGTTGCTAGAGAACTTTCTTCTGTTAAATGACAGGCAGCATTCACTGGAGACCTATTCTTTCATACCTTAAGTATAGCTTTCTCCAGTAGTTTGTATTCAGTCTATAACAAAAAAATTGTACTGTTTGTGTGTCCAATTTGGAAACTATGCTTTTGATAAGAAATCCTCCAGCTTCTGATTATCTTCCCTGTTTTGTTTGGGTCCCTGCCCTTAACATTTGGGAAGGGAGAGAGGGAGGCAAACACAGCTGTGTAAGTGGTGAAATGAATTTTCCTTTTGAAACATGTTGCTGATGTTCTGCATACTATGCTGCCAAATGTATGAATATGTTAATGGATATTTGATTGTCTGGCCTTTCTACTCTGTTTTGTAAAAGCCAGATATTTTGGTTCCACTTCTTGTAAAGCCACCTTTAACTCAAGGTTTTAAAAAGAAACATGGTTTGGTAATTGATCTCCTAAGGTTTATTCTGTGTGATTTATGGCATTTAAATAGGAAAAAATAATTTGTGTTTACATAATACTCACATTTTATCTTATCATGGGGAAAGAAATTTTTTTTAAATATTAAAAATATGAAAAAGAAATGCAAATATCAATCCTGAAATCGTGCATTTTTGGGTCATGAAAAAACATGATATTTTATGAGTACTAGAGCAATTTTTATCATTGCACTTTTCCCTTCCTTGGAAAAAAAGGAAACAAAAGGGCCTGCCAAAAATGTTTTCCATCAAATTACATGTCAGTTACTGCTGTTGGGTATTTGAACTGTGAATAATTTTATGCTGCTGTATTTGCTAACACAGAAGCGATGCCTCAGGAACCTGTTATCAGGAAAGCCAGCACAGCTGACTTATGATCCACAATCACTGTCAATATCTAGAAATAGCCCCTTGCTCAGTGTATTAAGTAAAACATACCGGTATGGCTAAGCACCCAGCTCAAGAAGAACAGCATGGATTCTACTCTGACAGACTAATGCGCCATTCATTCAAGCACAGGTAGAAGACCTAATGTAACACTAACAATAAAATGCTGCACAGGTCATGCAAATCATTCTGGAGTTGAATGACCTTTGAGCATGATCAGCTGAGAGCTTGTTGATTCTGTCTTGGAAAGGCTGAACTGCTGTCAAGCTAGATCTCAAATTGTCTGAAATGGGTGACTAAAAAGGGGTAGAAGTTGTTTAGGAAAAAGTTAGACCCCTCAGGAGTGTACCTGCAGAGAAGAAGCCCAGCTGGGCTTGCAGCTCCCAGAGAAGAGGAGCCCAGTTCTGCTGTGGGTGCGGGAGGTCTGGCAGAACTTAGGGCTGCGACAGTCGCGCTGCGCCTCCCGACACTTCAGCCTGCTAGAAATGCTGATGGAGAGGAGTTCCTGCTGGGCCACCCTGCCAGGGACTCTGCTTGCCAGGTTTTCCTAAACTCTTTTAGCAGGCAGTCTACTTTTTTCTATGGTGGCTTTTCTTCCTGTCTTCTCTTTTTCTCATTTTGTTCTATTATTGGTTATAATCTGTATCTCCAGCTGAAAAGAACCTACGTTTTTCTCTCCCTGTGCCTTGTTCCAGGACAGGAGGCGTTCCAAGCCTGCTGCCATCTCTTTAACCTGCAATTTTAATTCTAACAGTTAGTAGACGTTTTTCTTAGCCTTTTATTTCATGCTTTATATGCCAGATTGTGAAGAATCCTCAGAAACGTGGTTCTTACTACTAGTTTGGCCTAGAATGGTGTTTTTCTTGCATTTATTATTTGGATGCGCTTCATATATCCTTCACCCTACCGTTGCTGATTCTCAGTGATTATCAGTTGCCTTCTTTGCTCTGTTTCTTTTATCATGAGGATTTTTATTTTGCCTACCTCATTCCTATTGGTGATGCAGAATTTGAGCATTCCCTTCCCAGGGGCTGGCTGGTTCTGGAGCTTCCTTCTTGGCGGCTTCCTGGAGTAAAAATCTACCATATTTTTGGCAATACCAGCACCCACAAGAGAAAAAAATTGTTAGGTAAACCCTTTTCAAACTCTGTCTGTACCGCAGCCATTTGACTGGCTGGTGCAGTTCCAGTTTGAGCATTTTGCCAGCGGTACTGTAGATGTAAGAAATACGATGTTTGTTAGCACTGGCTGAATCTATTGGCACAAGAATATTTTTATCATGGGTTTTCTTTAAAACCAGACAGCCCTGTAACTCTTTCAGTCCAGAGGCAGCATGCCTTTCCAGAATGCTCAGACAGAGGTGTTGTAGATGTTGTTGACTGCTTCCCTGGCTCTCATCATTGATAACCATTTTAGAAGTTTAATTCTTTCTTGTTTTGGTTTTATATGGAAATATGAATTCCTGCATAAGGATAAAAACATGACTGGATTAGTCAATGATTTTATTACTTCATGGAGTTTATAAGCCATTTTTCTTCTTTTCTTCTTTTCTCCACCCCGCTCCAGCAGTGTGCAGGGTAGAAGGGAACAGGACCCATATGTCAGTGGTCTAGGATGGCCAGTGAAGGCTCCAACATCCCAAGTCCTGTGGTCCGTCAGATTGACAAGCAGTTTCTAATTTGCAGCATATGCCTGGACCGTTACAAGAACCCCAAAGTACTTCCCTGCCTGCACACTTTCTGTGAGAGGTAAGTCCTTTCCTCATGCTGGTAACTCAGGATTTGTGTTGTGCTGCAAGCACA
Source organism: Certhia americana (assembly GCA_018697195.1). NCBI lineage: Eukaryota > Metazoa > Chordata > Aves > Passeriformes > Certhiidae > Certhia > Certhia americana. The sequence goes on from CM031860.1 coordinate 23,375,367, forward strand.
GGACAAGGCTTCCTTTAGTGGACAAGGACTTTTCCCTTTACTCGTAAATGTGTTAAGGCGTGATAAAGTCTGGGAAGGCTGGAGAGGCAGGGATGTAGAAAAACCCATTTGTGGCAGGCAGGAAGAAGAGATAGCAGTGGCATATTTGGAATACATTCCCTTTATGCAAGAGTAAACAAAAAGTAAATCCAATTAAACTAATGAATATGGTTACTACAGTGTGAAAGATGATGATAGCCTGAATTTGGACCTCAAATTAATGGTCTCAAATTTATTCTGATTATCGTATAATTAGAAACAATAAAAAAAATTCTTTGTTGATTTACTAAGCAAATAAGTAATTATCCCATCCTTTAATGTCCAAGGGTTAGACATGACATATACATTATTAATAATGTGAGATGAAATGTCTTAGTTATTCTGCAGTTTGGTTGACTGAAGTGGGAAAACTCTCTGGAAAGAGATGTGATAATCCAGCAACTTGCCTTATACTGTTCTCGGCTGAATGAACTGAATATGCATAATGATACTTTAATGTTGCATTATCCATCAAATCGTGGAGAAAATTCAGCACCTGCAGAAAAGTTAGCTGAAGAATTAGTGGTTAGAGTTCTTAATCTGATGATGGGATGCAACTCCGGATTGCATATTGAATGAATACTATTTTATAAATAGTATGTGGTGTGAACACTTATTTAATTTAGGAGATTTCCACCTCTTAGCAAGAATTGTGGTGTGAATCTCTAACTTTGCACAGGGTGAAAGAAAAATTGTGGTTCTCTGCCTGTGTCAGATGAGCTAGACTTTTGTAGAAGAATAGGAAATCACAGCATTAAAAAAGGCAGCATTGAAACTCTTACTGAAGTGAGACAAGATTTTCATCATCATGTATTAACTTTCCTGACTTCTGTTCACGTGTAAAACCTAAGGTTAGCTTCTGGTTTTCACTGTAATCCTCTTAGGCTGATCTGGTTATGGAGAGAGGCTGGAAAAACTCTTCCAATGTAGTGCTGATGTGCAGAGCCTAAGCTCTCCTTTCACAGAGCCCTTACCAAGGGGACAGGAGGAAGGCTGCCAGGGGAAGATGAAGAATGGTACAACCAAAACCCTTGGAAAAGGATAAGAACTGTGGAGCTGTGTGAGGTCACACTTTCTCAGTTGGTATCCCATGAGAAATTTGGTGTAGCACTGCTCCCCTTAAGAACTGCACTCTGCAAAGCTTCTTCTGCTTACAGGACCATCCTGAATATGGTATATTGCATGCAACTATATGTTGCATGCCCAGCCAGGTGTTAACTTCAATTTCAAGGCCAAAAGTGGCATTAAGTCTCACCTAAGCCAACCTGCTGCATGTTGTGCATATTGTTGATTGCTGAACTTTTGTGCCAGGTTTATACTCTGTGAAATTTATTTTTTTTCTGGAAAGCACCAACACTGCCCTCCCAATCAAACACAAACAAAAATTTCCTCCAAAACTCCCCTTAACATAAACTGTGATAACCTAGCAGGTAGTTCCCTAGGTCATAAAGAAAGCTCTGTTGATTTTGGCTAGCTGCCAAATAACTTTCCAAATTTAAATAAGTGAAAAAAATTCCTTTGGTTTTATTGGGACCATGTTTTACCTCTGAAACACTAAACCCACAAATACAAGGCATTAAAGGAGATTTTGTTGGAAAGACAAGGGTCAAGCACTGGTTAGTCAGTTAAAGGCACAGGCTCAAATACTTGAGGCAACTTCATGTCTGTCAGACTTTTCTGATAGTTTAAAATTTTTACTGAATAAAACATCCTGTGAGCAGGATGCAGTAGGTGTCTGAGAGCATGATCAACTGCACAAATATCTCAAAAAAAGGCATGTAACTCTTTTAATGATGTCTGCTTTTTGAACCTTTTTCTTCATGTAGCAGAGTAAAAAAAGTTTAAAAGAAAAAAACCCATAACAACTTTTGCTTCAGAAGCCTGTTTGATGTACTTTTCCTTTTATAAGTAGGGGTAGCACTATTTCAAACTAGCTCTTTAATTGATGAAAGGGCTTTTTTTCCCCTCTTTGATAATACTTTTCCTTTCTTTCTCCTTCCACCTTCCTTCCCTATAGGTGTTTACAGAATTACATTCCAGCCCATAGCTTAACCCTTTCTTGCCCCGTGTGTCGCCAGACCTCCATTCTGCCAGAGAAAGGGGTTTCTGCACTCCAGAACAACTTCTTTATTACCAACCTGATGGATGTCCTGCAGCGAACACCGGATAACAGCATTGAGGAGTCCTCCATCTTGGAGACTGTCACTGCTGTTGCTGCAGGCAAACCACTCTCCTGCCCCAATCATGATGGAAATGTAAGTGAGATGGCCTCCTGTGCTATGTGCAGGGGTTGATATGTGCTGACTTGTCTGGGTTTTGTGGATGTCTTTTTCTAATGGGAAAGTGGAATTCCACTGTTTCATTGATTTTATAATATATCAGCAAAAGACGAGTGATTCTTCAAATTAACTCAAATGCTCTTAGTGGAGTAGTGAAGTAGTCAGTATATTATTTTATCTTACTAATCGTCTGGGATGATGCTGTCTTTTGGCACATTTGGTCAGAATTACTGTCTTGCAAGTACCGAACTTTTTGCCTTTGCTTCTTTGGGTTGGGTTTCCTTAGCACTCGTGCTTGTAGCATCAGCTGTTGCTGTGGGTACTGATGTGTTTGTCTCACAGTATGTGGTAAGGACCTTTTGAGTTTTACTCACTGGGGCAAAAGGGAGGTGAATATATTAACATAGAGCCAAATAAAAGTGAGTCCTAGTTTAGGATGTTTTGGATCAGCACAGGCCAGAAAGAGAGCTTCTGTTTGTCTGCAGTGTTTTGTGGATCTCTCATATCAGTTCTTGGAAGCTGCTTTGTTTTTTCCCTCCACCTACTCTTTTTACCTAGCATGTCCCCATACACATGCTCAAATCATACCAGTATATTCATTGGCAAGTACCTGCAACTGAGTTAATATTCACAGATTACTGCAAAAACAGCTCTAATTCTGCTTACTTCACACAATTTTCAGTGTTAACCTGTGTAACCTCACAATAGGCATATGAGCTCCTGACTCCTAGCTAAGCTTATGCAAACATGTAAGTAGAGAGTGCAAAACTCAGTGATGCTGTGTTGTAAACTGTATGTTGTGCTTCTATGCAAGCCAAGAAACATGTCAGTAGTTTAACTTTCTGGGGACTGTTTTATCTGATACTCAGTGTAGGCACATTGGCTGTATAGGAGTAATTCAGCTCGTAGGTAATGATTACTGCAATAGAGGAGTAGCTCTGTTCCCCCTCTGTTGGAATTAGGACTTGTAGAACTGATGTTGGATGCTGATTAATGAATAACTTTTTTTAATGTGTACTGTACCTATGTGTGTGTAGTGGTTACTGATTAATGCATTCCTGGTTTTTGTTTGCATTTTATTTGCTCTCTTTAAAATGAATCATAGTTGTTTTCTGACAGCCATTCTGATGGGAGGCATTTGATTGTGAAATGCAGAAAAAGTCAAAATTAAGGCATTATTTGTATTATATTTTAAATTATCAGCTGATTATTCTTTGGGTATGTTTAAAAAACCTGGCTTGTCTACAATCGAAAATATGCCACATTATACCTTTTTATATAAGAGAACTCCTTTATAGGGAAAGGTAACTTCTCTAAACCTACTTGGCTTGCCTTGAAATGTAGCATGCCATTTAGGATTCTGAGTAGTGTGTGATGGGAACATCCTCTCACTTCAGTAAGTATCTGGGGGGTTGGGGATAGCCTGAGGGTGACTCCAATTTAAAGCTTTGTGAAGCTAAGAAATGAAAAGCTAAGTGCACACATTAGTCCTTGTGATGGGAGGAGCTGAGCTAAGATTTGGGGAGAGATGTTTGAGGCTGGCCAGGTGGGTCTGGCTGCAAGGGTGCAGAGGGCAAGATGCTGGGCCCATTAGGCCTCATTGAGGAAATGGGATTATGCTGGCTTCACAGGTTCAGGACACAAGAGCACTGTGTGGCAAGTAGGTTAGATATTAGGAAATCTAAAAAGTCTTCATCCAGAATGTCTTCCCTGGAATGTGCTTCAAGGGAAGCAGTCAAGCACCAAGCCTGCCAGAGTTCAAGATGCATTTGGACAATGCTTTTAGGCACATGGTGTGACTCTTGGGGTGGTCCTTGGCAGCGCCAGGAGTTGGACTTTGCTGATCCTTGTAGGTCCCTTCCAGCTCAGGGTATTCTGTGATTCTAAGTGCCTGGCTGCTAGTAACTTTACTGGGGGCTTCAGGAAGTGAAAAAGAATTGAGCTCGCAGTTGGAGGAGAATGCCTTTACAGAACCAGCAGTCATTCTGCACTAAATCTACCCTCCATTAATTTTTACATAGTCCTTGGGGTAGGGATAGACCCGTTGTATTTTTACTATTTGCTTCAAGTATATTTCTTTTAAATATTACCAGTTTTTCTTCATATTTGCTTGGAAACAAGTTTCTGTTTAAACAAGTTTTTTCAATCATTTCAGCCATCCTGGACTTAAACCTCTCTGATTAAAATGAGATAGAAACTGATGCAAAGATCCCTTCTCATTTGCTTGCTTGTCTGCTTGTAACTTAGCATTCCTCAGGCCATGTAGATTAGATACTTTCCCTTCCCAGTTGGCCCCCTATTCCCTATTCATATTTTCCATATGCATGTATGTTTATTTAATTCCTTCTTAAGAAGAATGAAACTTAGTTTGTTCTGTGCCTGAACTATACAAAAATGCTTTCCCGTTTTGACCCAACATGGAGCACAAGTGTGTGTTCTTGTTAAATCAGGGTAATAGGGCACATATGGAATTTCTGAACCTACTAGAAGATTCTTATCTTCTGCCTACACATTAAAATAAGATTGGCTTTATTCTCAGCTGCCAAACACCTGCAGCTCTTGTGTATAAAAGCATTCTGGATTGGAAACGGTGATCTACAGTGATCTATTTAGGGGCAAATATAGAAGCCAGGGCAGGAAAGGCTATGAAATTCTAACTTCATTGTATGTAATGAGTGGTGTAGCCTCTGAAATGTCTATACATGGGTTCTGTTTGAATTTGAACTGAAAACCAGCTCAGAGTGGAGGATCCATGTTTTTACAATGTAGAAGGAGGGGCAATGTATTTTCTGTCTCTAGAGTGTAACAAGAGAGGATACACAGTATTAAATTAAAAGGCTTTCAAAGAGAGAATCGCTTGTCTCTGACTAGCTTTTTCTCAAAAGATCATACCATAGCTTGGCAATTTGACAGGCATAATATCTTGCTTACAAAAGCACTTCCTGAACTTGTGGAATTGTTGCTTACTGCCTGTATGCTTCTCTTAGAAAAATAAAATATCCCCTATCCTTGATATTCTGATGAAGTGACTTAGTATCTTACCTTTTAAACCCTTGTTTTTCCTCCTCACCTCTGTACTTCCTGCCATGTCACTTATGTATCCCATTAAAGTGTAATCTGTGGGTAAGGCAAAAGCTGTGACTAGTGAGGGAGAAAAACCCACAATCTAAGTTTTGTCAGGTGTCTCAGAGGTGCCCTCAGGTAATTTAAACTTACATTCTTCTGAAAGCCAAAGCATACAAAGCTGAGGTGTACACTAACCCTGGTACAGAGGAATTAAGCATGTGTGTGTGACATGAGGAAGGTGGGTGGCAAGCAGTTGACTCATCCTTTTTCTGTAGATTGCTCTTTTAATTCAAACAAATAGAAAGCAGAGGATGAGCAATGAGGTTTTTAAATCTTTTTTTCCACATGTGATTTTAGAGAAGAGGGACTTGTGATTGGTGAGAGCTTTTTCCTCAGGACCTGAACTTTGAGGGACTGGAATTAGTGTGTCTTGGCTTTGTGAAATCTAATTCAGAAGTACTTCCATCCTTGATTATGCAATTATAAAAGTTTCTGTAAATTCAGTTGAATTATAGTAGTGAAGATGCGCGTGGGTCTCTAGTTGCATCATTGTGCTGAAATATGCTGGTCTGGTTTAAGGTGGGAATTAATGGATGAGATTTCAGAACCAATGGGTGTTAATTCACATTTCATTGCAGCTGATGGGAATGTTTTCCTAGAATCTGGTGGAAACACAGCTGAAAACAGTGCTGGATGCTACAGTGTATCCTGCCTAAGAGCTCTCTTTAATTTGGAAAGGAGAGGCAAACCTCATTTTCTGAGATGTTTTGTCAGCCAAACCTGTCATAATGAAAAACTTTCTGTGAGTGTCACAAAATGTGGTGCCCACGTTGGGCATGGAGGGGAGAGATGTAAAGCCAGTAATATTTTTCTCTCTGTAGTTAGAAATTTTGCCTGATTAAGAGATGGTAGAAAAGAAATCTTAGGAAATCAGCCTATCTAGACAGTTGAAGCCTGGATTGTATTATTATTAGGTTTTCCTTCTCCTCCATCTATGCACAATACAAAAACTACTGTGGGAAATGAAAGCTACTTCTCTCAAAACATTTTGAATTTGAGGTAAAGACAACTATTCCTATACAGAGATACAGATTAGGTCTTTGTTTGATCTGTTTGCTATTATCATTTAAACTTACGTGTTTTCCTGATGCTTGAATAAAGAGGAAGAAAGTTGTTTAGGCTGAACAACCTTAATGCCAATGAGATGCTTCCTTTCTTATATATGTGGCTGCAAATATAATGATGTTTATTATAGGGTAGTCAGTAGAAAACAGAAATGCTAAATTATTCTAGTCACTGTATCCAAAGATAAAAATACTGAATAAATAAAAAGCTTGTTGAAATATCTTGAACCTAAGCATTAGGTCTTAAATTATTAAGAGGCAGAAAGATGAATTTTGGACACTCATGCAAAATAAATGAATTTTTTTTTTAGCTATATAAGAAGATTTCAGTTTCCTAATAAAATATTATTCCTTTTGGCTGCTTCTGATTGCAGGCTTTTGAAGCCTTTGAAAAGAACTTAAATTCTAAATTCTGTTTAACTGATTTCCTCTATGCACTGTAAGAATGCATCACATCACATCTACCAAAGTAACTATCAGGCCTCGGAGGATCTACTATGATAAGAATACTAAATTCACAGTGGCTGGAGTAGCATTCATGAGGGTTGACATTGTTTAGAAGGTCTACTTTTTTTCCCCTGTTGCTGATCTATTTGATGTTGTACAGGTTATTTGGATCAACTTTTACATTTTCTCAGCTTACACAAATGGCTGACAAATGACTAAACCCTCGCTGCATGTGAATCTTGTATCTTGTGAATTGAGATAAGAGGGAAGAATGGGAATAAGATGGAAAGGAGCTTATCAGAGGAAAATCCCTATTAAAGCTAACAGCCACATGCAAATCATGGTTCTTGCTTCCCCCTCCTTAATTCTCAAGATGCCTTGGAGCAGCCAGCTATTTTGCACGGTGCTGTTACAAATCCCTCTGCTCACCTGAAAACAGCTGGTTCTACACAACCATCTCATCAACCAACAACTCCAGCATAACCATCTTTGTGCAAGTTGTCTGAGTGCCAGAAGCATCAGCTGAATTATTCAAGATTCTGATGCTATGCTCTCAATGCAAAAGAGCTGCCAATGTCTTGCTTTGAAGCATACACTACCAACTTCCTTACATCCTTTTTAATAAGGCTAAAATGCTTTGTGCCCAAGGACTTCCTAGCTGTAAAAGAAAGTCTCATGCTGAATTTGCATGTATGTGCATTATTTTGACTAACACATGATTTTGGGCACAGCACTTCTGTTTCTTTCCCTTCATGAATATATTCAGAATTTGGGTTATCTATTACATGTAAAGATCTATTTTTATCTCTAAAGAGAATCTTGCTGCGTACTTACCAGGATGAAACAATCTCCTCCTCTTTTAAGTGTAAATCACCACTCCTATTGCAATCTCAGATACAAGGTTTTAATGGTTTTAAGAGATTAGTAATGGCATATGGAGATTTTTTCCCTGCAGCATATTGATTCATTTAGGGTGCTTTCTTCTAGCAAATAAACTTACTGTTTGGTAATTTCCATTGAGTTTGAGTTTCAAGTGTGGCCCTGTCATGAAAAACACCCTAAGTTTACACTTCCTTTAGCAGACCCTATGGGAAGACTAAGGATCAAGTTAGTGAGGGTAGTTGAATGCCTGTTTTTTGAGCTGTTTCATGGAGTATGTAAGAAAGACACCAAAACTTACTATTACTACTGTGATACTATTACACAGTATAAAAATGTTAGGACCAGCAATGAAGTCCAGCATTGTTCACAGGCTGCTGTTCTGACACTTTATGACAGAATAAAATGCTTTGATAGGAGCATTTTGATACAAAATACATAAGAATAACAGCCATCTTTTAGTCAGTAAATTATTGGTTCAGAAGAAAATGGAAGTTTTGTCTCAGACCTTGGCTAATAAGTTCAAAACTCATTAAGATGTGCTTTGAGTTATGTTACTGCTGCCATGTTTGAGTGTAGAGTTGTGCACTTTTCCAGGTGATGGAGTTTTACTGCCAGTCCTGTGAGACAGCCATGTGCCGGGAGTGCACAGAGGGAGAACACGCAGAGCATCCCACGGTACCACTCAAGGATGTGGTGGAGCAACACAAGGCTTCCCTCCAAGTCCAACTGGATGCTGTCAACAAAAGGTATGGAGACTCCACTGACTATTCTCCATTTTCAGTTTTATCACTGGCTTCCTGTGCTGACCAGGGTAGATGTTTTAATGTGCTGGTGCCATGGGTATTTACCTAGGAATGGGGATAGTGGGGCTAGCATAAGGACAAAAAATCCATTGAGTAGGTTGTACTGAGGGGTTAGCAAAAAGAGCAAAACATTCCTAGCTGTCTTTCACAAAACAGAGGCCATTAGAAATTCAAGTGACATCCAAAGAAGGGGCATAAAATGCTAAGGAGAAAACTACTGTCCAATCATGGATTTAATGATAGCTAAATAAATAGTGCTGGGTGTTAAAAAGACTGGTACAAACACTACGGTGGCAAGATGGCTTAAAAAAAGAAAAAGTGGGATAAATCTATTTATGTCTTCTCGAGTAGATATACAGCATAAAGAACAGAGGATCCAAGGCCTCATTGTTGGTAATGACTGAAGTCTAATGGACTTGCACAGGGGAGGACTGTGGCTTAGCCTTTTTTTATCAGAGCAGACCCACTGTGTGGTTATAAAAGGAATGAACTTCTGGGAAATGGCTGAATTTAAAGACAGCCTGCTGATGGGAGGGTTTTATCAAAAGATACCAGGGCAAAGGCCAATGTTTAATGACTTTTGAAACAGCAATCTTGGTAATTTAATTCTTCCCTCAGGCTTCCAGAGATTGACTCAGCACTTCATTTTATATCTGAAATCATACACCAGTTAACCAACCAAAAGGCTAGCATCGTAGATGACATTCATTCCACTTTTGATGAACTCCAGAAGACTTTAAATGTGCGAAAGAGCGTGCTGCTCATGGAGCTGGAAGTGAATTATGGCCTTAAACACAAAGTAAGATGCATGTTTTGTTTCAATGAAAAACTGTTAATTTAATCAGCTGGTTTTTACAAATGATGCAGGACGCCAGTTTGACAAATCATGTCTGACATTCATGAAATCAGGGGCTGTTGAGCCTCTCTTGTGGGTGGCCAGCCTTGTAAGATGAACATGAAGATACAGGCCAAACAATTTATCCTGAAGAACTGAGTAAGGCTGCCAGTTTTGCTTCAAAGCACTGTTTTCCTTTCAAGTGCTTGGTAACATATTTTATGTTAGATGTCACCTGTTGGAATACAAAAAGATTGGAGGGACATCTCACGTTATTAGGTGATTGAGGAGAGTAACAGATTGCAGAGCTGTATTCACTCTTCTATTTCCTATCTGGATGATTTATTCTCAGGGTTTTCCCCCTATATTGTAGACCAAGCTTCCAAGGAAGAAAACAGAAACCTGAACTTTTACAAAGCAAAGCCTGTAGCTTGGTGGGTAGCAATTTGTTGAGGATTATTAGGTCTGAATCAGGAAAATGAAAGATTTTAGTCTTTATTTTCCTAGGCATCTCTTCTCTGCTTTATAAAAAAAGATTTCTCCCTGAAAGTTGCCTTTAAAAGAAAATACCGTCAATAACTGGAGTTTCAAGAGTGCCAATTCTGAGCAGCTTGAGCATCTCCAGATGTCTGAAGTGGAGGAATGTTGCATTTCTGGATGTAGAATAGGCTTGAAAACATCATTAGAAAGGTGCTGAACTGCTGAGCCTGTGGAAATGGAGGAATTCTAACATATGCACAAGATACGTGATTTTTAGGAACACAGGGAACCCAAAACCATTGGGGCACAGAGTTCAGTCATCTCCAGAGCTAAGCAGCAGCTTACAGAAGTTTGAGCATCAATAATGTGGATTTACATCTCAGGTTCATCTAAATGTATTCACGGTGTCACAATGTATTCAAGATGTCACACTTACTTCCATAGCAGGGAAATATATTCTGTATGTGTACAAAGTCTACACAAAATTGAATATGTTGCTAAATTATCTTATTCCTGTTTAAAGAGATTTAAAATAATTTAATGACTGTGAGCACTAGAGAATCAAATTTTTATGAAGTTTTACATAAGCAGTAAAAGAGGCATCTGCCCTGTTTGTAAAAAAAAACCCAACTGAAACAGGATTTTACTTTTGAATGCCTAGTAGTCCTGCAGAATACAATAATTCTGATCATATCTTTTTTAAAAAATGAAAAAATGGAAGGGCTGCACTTTACTAAGAAAAAGTTGGCAGTTCAGTTTCTTGTCCAGTGGACTGAAAGAGTGTAAGATACTCTATGCACATTTTAAATATTATTTATGTTAGGATTTAATATTTTCAATTTTTGTAACAAAAGAAAACTGTATTAAGAAAGTATTGGTTTTAAAACATAGCTGCAAATTGTCATTCTTTTAGTTTGTGGCCTGTTATCTGAAGCATTTGGGGTTTTGTCATCCTTATTGGCGATGCTATCTCTTTAACTACTTATGTCTTTGAATGAAGAACAAACAGATTAGAAATGTCTTGTATTGCTTCCTGAGAAGTTTCTGTGTTCCTAGAAAAGCAGATGATTTGAAATTTCAGTGTAGTCTTGAAATTTGTTCATTCAGTTTTAATTGCAAAAGATTTTGTGTTGTTTATCACTTTCCCGTATCAGTAACACGAGCCTGGATTTTTTCCAGTGGATGAAAAGCTTAAAGCTTTGGAAAATTCAGAAAAAAATGCCTTTAGAATTAAGTTTCATTTCAGAGTGTGTCTCAGCAAGGGAAGAGTATTTCAGAGCAATAAATACATATAGTCTTTAAGTTTACTTTACATCAATTGAAATGTTTCAAAAATATTTACTTTATAGTGATGGTCAACAAAATAACTTCTCTAATCCACAGTCACGTCTGTGTCCTAGTTCTTCTAGGTAGGAAAAACATACCAAGTGTGTGACTGTGTACCTTTGTTTGGGGATTTTATCAGTGGAGATTGTGGGGGGCAGCTGCAATGTTTTCTTGACTATCATGAACGTCTCTGCTAATATGTTATAGTTCAGAGATCCTTTTTCCAATTCATTGCAAAATTGGGTTTTTTTAAAAAAAAAAAAAAAAAGTTATCCCTGTTTCCAGCCCACACCTAGCAATTTTGAGATGAATACTGTTTTAAGGATTTTAGACTGGGGGCCAGATCTGTAGGGTCAGGCCCTATAATAGAAGCTCTTCCATAGTCTTAAATATGGAGTGGCTACTTGCTGCCCACTAACATTTCTAGCTACTCAATCCAACTCTTTACACTACCCATGACCCATTCTGTATATTTTGCTTTCCTGCCTGATGAAAGTGAGGAATCAATTTACCTTCTGCTAGGGAGATTTTTCCTTTCTTGACTTATTTAGTTCAGGATTCCCACTTTTCCTCACGATGGATGTGTCTTGAGGCCTTGTCCATCTTCATAGAGGAGTAACAGGTTTTCTTGGCTCTGAAGAAACAGTATCAAGAAGTTTCTTGTAGCCTCTCTTATTGAACTCAGGACTCCAAAATATCTCTTCATCTGTGAACACAACTCAGTTCCAGTAACTGTCTCATTAAATGTGGCTGCTGAGAGTTAAATGGGGCAGGGTTCAAACGTCTACATTTGTTGCTGGGTTTTTGCTCAAAAAAAAGCCCCAAAACCAAACCACAACAGTAACAGAAAAAACCCCAACCCAAACCAACAAAAACCCCCCAAAACCCAAACAAGACAAGGCAGGTGGGGCAATAATTCAATCTAGTGTGGGTCTGTAAAGTCTTGAATCCCCAAACTAGGGTATATTTTTGTGTTGCAGCATTGTATTCCAAATACAGGTTGGCGATCAGTGTGCTACTTCTTCTGAAATTAAAGTTTAAATTAAACTCTAAAATAAGACATTATAAATGTGGTTCCTAGAAAGACCTTTAGATGCTACATCTTCCTGGGATAGGTCTTGTAACATGGTGCTAATCTGGTGTTTGGTCATGCACACAGGTCCTCCAGACTCAGCTGGATACTTTACTGGAGGGACAGGAAAGCATCAAAAGCTGCAGCAACTTTACAGCCCAAGCCCTCAACCATGGCACTGAAACTGAAGTGCTGCTGGTGAAGAAGCAGATGAGTGACAAGCTGAATGAACTGGCCGAGCGGGACTTTCCGCTGCAGCCCCGTGAAAACGATCAGTTGGATTTTATAGTGGAGACAGAAGGCCTGAAGAAGTCCATTCACAACCTGGGGACTATTTTAACCACCAATGCTGTTGCCTCTGAAACCGTTGCCACCGGTGAGGGACTGAGGCAGACAGTGATTGGACAGCCCATGTCCGTTACCATCACAACCAAGGACAAAGATGGGGAGCTCTGTAAATCTGGGAATGCTTACCTCACTGCTGAACTGAGCACGCCTGATGGGAGTGTAGCAGATGGAGAAATACTTGACAACAAAAACGGCACTTACGAATTTTTGTATACTGTTCAGAAAGAAGGGGATTTCACTTTGTCACTGAGACTTTATGATCAACATATCAAGGGCAGCCCATTCAAACTCAAAGTGGTCAGGTCAGCAGATGTGTCTCCCACCACTGAAGGGGTTAAGAGACGCGTTAAATCTCCAGGCAGTGGTCATGTGAAGCAGAAAGCTGTGAAAAGACCTGCGAGCATGTACAGCACTGGCAAAAGAAAAGAGAATCCCATTGAAGATGATCTGATCTTCAGAATAGGTATGTGACTTGGCTGCCCATTGACATACTTAAAAATAGTTGAGAGAAACTGAATGAAAAAGTTTAGTTATTGTAAAGCTACAGCTGTACGTAGAGCAACCTGATAATGCCATTAGGCCTCTTGACTTCTGTTTATAAGTATGTTTTGGAAGTACGCACTTCAAAAATAGTTTGCAGCAAATATTTAATTCGGATTTCAGTTGAGAAATGGGTACATTTGATTTGGGGTGTTTTAAAAATTGTTACTATTCATATTACAAAGCTTTTGGTATGGATTAAGGTAATTTCAGCTTGTAATTTCTGCTTCTGTACCCTTTGCTTCTAGTTTCTGGCTTGACTACCAAATAGTGGTATCGTTTGGCTTTTGTTGGTAGTGGTGTTGTTTGTTAGGTGTTTGTTTGGGTTTTTTAAACTGCTCTCTCCAACACACCATAAACTCTAGAAGTCTTAAATGCTTTCCCAGAAGTGCAGAGCCTTTTGGTTCTGTTGTGATGCAACCATGACCATGTGCTTTATTTTTGAGTTCTACCTTCTCCCCTTCTTCCCCACTCAAAACAGGAATATGTATTTCATTAGAACAAGAGCTATGCATGTCTCAGAGTTTTTGCTCCATGAAATCTCTTGGAGTGTTTGTATTTGGGATTTATGGATTACTATTTTATAGAAAAAACAGAGCTAAGAGTAATATTTTGTGTTCAATTTTCAGCCATTCAATTCACAGAATGATCCTACATAGAGAGGTTTCTCTGGGCTTCTGTGGGCTTGTGTATGCATTGTCTGAAAGGTCACACCTGTAATGATCTAGGGTTTTAAACTTTTCCAAAATATGCAAAATTATTGAAGCGGGTAAAACTTCTGATATTTTCACAAGGATTGTCTTCATGGAGTTCATTTACTTCCAGTTTCAGCTCACTTGAAAAAGTTAAGGTTTGGTTCATTTGTTGATGAGGTAATGTAAAGTTTATCACTGTTCTCCAAAACACAACTGTGTATCTCTTCTTTTGTTCAATTGTTCAATTCCTCCAGTGGCCCTGGCCAAATCTGGGTCTGTATTTTGAGCTGGGCAAGATAAATCTTCTGTTTGGCCTGCCAGAAGCTCGTACAGCTGTGTTGGAGAATCACACTAATATTCCTCTGAGCATCCTTGTCTGTGGAGTGTGGTATTGTATGTATGCTGATGTATGGGCTTTTATGCACAAGTAAATTGATCAGCTGCTAACAGGGGATTGTTCTCCTGCTAGTATTAACAAGAGACAGCATTAATACAACATTAGTGCATTTTGTTCTTGGGGATATGTGCATTGTGTCTTCTGCCAATTCTGTGTTATTTGTGGCTTTTAAAATGGCATGTGGTTCTCTTCAGACATTCCAAGGTCAAATTATTGACAACACATTCATACATTTATGAAATTCATTATTTACAAGAGCAGAGTGTTTTCTGCATCCTCTTTTTCTCTCTCAATAATTTATATTCTCAACTTCTTATTTTTTTAACAGGTGTAATATGTAAGAGTGTGTCCATGCAGATCTGCAAAGCAAGTCCTTAGTCTATACAAATGCAAGCAAGAATGTTCTTATGATAGCTAGAAAATAATCATTGCCCAATGGTCTCACTACCTCTACAACTGGTAGGAAGCACTAAAGTGAGAGGGAAGTCTTTCATTACCCTGCTTTTGTGCCTTTCATGCTGAGCAGAGGTGAGGGGTGTTCCCAGTGTCAGCCACTTCCACCTTCCCTGGTAAATCTCTGCCATGTCCTTCAAAGAAGGGTTAAGAGACATGGTTGTCATCAGCCACTCTGCTCAGGATCCCATCTCGTGTTCTAGTTCTACCATGCTGTGCTGTTTGCCTTGGTGTTTTTTCCCTTCTGGCACATTTTGTGACTGGGTTCTTTCACACCATTTAGCAGTAGTGGTGCTATTTCCCACTTTAACTGTTTTTTTTTTCTCTTCATTTATTTATACTTGGAATTGGCATCAGATACAGCCAGATGGAGAGTTGGCCCTCTGCTAAAAAGTTCAATTTTCCTTTTCCTCAGACTGTGTAGTTGTCTGTTCAGTCATGTAACTGAGCATCTAAGTTTAGCTGATACAGTCATGTGTAAAAAAAAATTGCCTTTAACAGAACTTCTGTCAGCCTCCTTACTAGGTGTGAATGTCATCTTCTGGTCTGCTATCAATGCTGAAAGCAAATAGGAGCCTTACTGTGAATTTACTCCACATAAAAACTCACAAACAAGGTCTGTATGTTAATAGTTTTAGTGCAGTTGAAGAAGCAGGCTTAGAGGGAGCAAAGGGTTTCTTGATTGAGTGTTTCACAGAATCACAAAAGAAATAAGGTGGGAAGGGACCACACTGGGTCATCTGGTCCAGCCTCCCTGCTGTAGAAATAGGAATGCCTAGTAATGGGAAAAGAGAATTTCCTTTTCCAGGTTATTAGCTCAAATGCCTCTGACAGTCATTGTGAATTCTATGGGGTTGTGATGGTCAGTGTGGAATTTTGCCAGGCCTGCATTGCACTGCATTGCAGTCATACCTGTATTGGACAGTGAGGGAAGAACTCTTGATAGCACATTGCTGGCAGAGTCTCCAGCGTAGTTCTGACATGCTGACAGCAGAGACCTGGCCTGGATTTGACTCCTGTTATTTGAGGTTTGGCAGCTGTGGCAGCAAAGAACTTTGAATTTGCGTTTATGCCTGTGTTTGTGCTTACCTGTCTGTGGTGACAGGGGCTCTGCTGCACGACCAGGGCTTGGAAGAGGTCTTGGCCAAGTTTTAGGGGCAGATGCTGTGTAAAGCAAATTAACACAAATCAGTCCATCTTCACTACCAACAGTGTGTGGGCGTATCTGCCAGAGTTCCTACTGAATTATTCATTCCTCTTTAAAGGTTACAATGTGCCTTCGACCAACAGACTGACTGATTTTAGAATTTAAGGTTATGTGGGAACTTGGATTAGAAAGACTGACATTCTTTCACAGTAAGTACATAGGGTTAACAATTCAGTGCAGTTTTACTACAGAGACTTTTGTGTTTCAGCTGCATCTATTATGAGAGGGGGCATCACAGCCCCCTCATAATGTGTAAATATCTTTCTGCACTCTGAGGGAAAAAGAAAGGAAGCTGGGAAACAAGAAAACTCCTTGATGCCTGTCTGTGCAATATGTATGTAGACCTTTCCACACTGTTTAGTTTTATGCTTTTTTTTTTTTTTTTTTTTTTCTGTACCACATAAGAAAGAGTCCAAGAAGATTATTTGAATTCCAGTAGGCAGCAAAGAAATGGTACCTACATAAGAGGTTATGGCCACTCACAACCTCTTAAGTATTCCCAATAATCTGTAACATTTCTGCAGTTTGATTTTTCCTCTCTTAATCTATTCCCTTCCTACTGGAGGCACTGACATATTTTTTCTTTGTGTTTTAGGAAGCTAGGGAATCTAGGTTAGCAAGCGGGGGTGGTGGTGGTGGTTATTATTCATATTGGTAAAACTTGGAAAGCAAAAAACACTCCTTCTCTTACTATTAGTATCAAAAATATACATTATACAAGTTTGTTCAGATTCCCAGGACTTAAAGAGCAGATTCTCATTACAGTTACATGACTTATTTTTAACATCTCCTGTCATTGCTAATGGGCTTTTAGATTTATTTTTTTTTTCCTCTTTTTGGTGAGACTCAGTGCCTCTGTTGCTTAAGAGTAAAAGATTGAAATTATGAAGCATTTTATGTGTACTAGAATTGTCTTGAGCAGAAAATGAACACTTTCTATGTTGAAAGCTAAATTAATTGATTCTGCAGTAATACCAGACAGAATTAGATAGGGCTAAAACAAATCTGATCATTAACAGTATATAAAAATAGTATAAAAGGAGATACTCCACAGGCCACAGATCTGCTTCCCAATAACTTTGTTCAATCTTCTCCTTTTGAAATCTCTCCTATTTTCTCCCAGTCCCCAGCAGCTTGCAGTAAAATATCCTTTGTGCCTGCAGTAGCATGAAACCGCAGGGAGATAAAGCTGGGCAACGATGGGCACAAAAGATGCAGGCTTTCATCTGTTAACCAGGCTGCTTGGGAAACTGGAATGAGGCTCCTACTGGTTCCAGCCCTGTGCAATTGAAATGTTGGTGCCTCCCTAGGCTAAGGTGAGATGGGTGACTGCCCATGATGGAGAGAAGACATGCCAAACATGAAATGCCCTGATACAGAGGGGTAGTATCTTGCACTAAAAGATTTGCTGGGACTCTCTCTTAGGCAGGTGTGTTCATAAGGAAGGAATTTCTACTTACAGAGGGGAGCTATCATCCTTTGGTATTGCAGAGTCAGTAGCAAAAGCCTGCTTTTCCAGAGGCTGACATGCTTTCCTACAGGCTTTCCTCTCATCATCTGAAGTGCCCGCGCTTGGCTTCAGATCTTTGCTGGCATAGTGAATTATTCAAAACGGAAAGTTCAAAGTTATCTGATTTCCTCTTGAACATACATAAGGAAGTAAGCTTTCTTCTGCAGAGGAATTTCTGCCATTGCAGAGGGGACTGTATAAGGGCCTGTATGCAAATTAGGAGCTAGGTGATAGGTTTAATAGATGCAAAGTGCTAGATACAAGGATGCTGCGTGGAGCTGAACTTCACCTACACACTGTGCTAATAAATTGCTATTTCTTAAGCTTACTGTGAAACATGACTATGACATTCCTGGGCAATTTCTTCAGTTTTTCCTTTGATGTATATTTACAAGGTTCCACTGAAGAATGCTCTGAGTAACTTTATATATAGGACTTTCTTGTCTTTAAAAATAAAATTCCTTGACTTTCAAGAACATTTTTCTAAGGCTAAAAAGCATACATTCCATAAAGTTTGTGCTAGTTATTTCCAGATGCTCTAGCTTATGCCTCCTCTTTTCTAACAAATGTTTTCCCTTTACTCTCAGTAGTAAAAGGAATGCTTCTCTCTTTTCATCCATTCTCTTTGGCTAAGAAGCAAAAAGGAAACTTATCATTAGCATATGGTGGAAAAAAAATTGCTGCATGCATCCCTCAGGCACTGCTTATTAAAAGAATAAACAGAAATGGCTCAAGTATGGGTAATGTAATTGGTATGTAACACACTATTCCCTGAATATGTACTTTTCCCTTGCAGTACAAAAACAGAGAAGTATTTGCCTTGTTTAGAGGATGAAGCAGATGGAGTTGAAGAAAATAAGTCTTGAAACAAAGGGACATTCTTGCAGCACTGAGTGCAGATAAATTAAATGTTACTTGTTAGCCAGTGACAGGAAATATGCATCCCACAGCCATCACCACAGAAGAAGGAAGAGTTGTTACGAGCATGCACATCCTTGATGAAAGCTAAATACAAATTAGAGCTGATATATATGTCTTATATTAGGCATCACAGTCAGAACAATTTTAATCACTGAGCTCCAGGATATTTTGGACTGATTAAAATGAAATACAAGTTTTTTCAGTTAAAACCGTATATTGGAACCAATTAATGCCAGATATACTGCCAGTAAATGCTTGTAAAAATATTTCACCAGAAAGAACAGCACTGCATCCATGTCTTAGAAAGGACAGCTTATAGAGTTGGTGGTTGTTTGGTGGGCTTTTTCTGCTTTTGTTTCAGAATTCCTTCATTTATTGTGAATAACCTTGGAGTTCAAGATCATAACTGGAGTCTTTTCTAAAGGCCCCTGAGCCTCCTTTACAAACAAACCAGGAATTTGGATCATCCTGTTCCTGTGCTCCAGGTGTAATTCAGACTAGCCACTTTGAGGCTAATCTTTTAAAGATACTCTGTGGCACCCCTTGGAATGTCTCAGAACAAACATCTAAGTAATAAGCCACCCTAACTTAATGAACTTTTGTGAGAAATTGACATTTTACAACTCCTTATCACCTTAAGCCACTGGCTAAAAGACTTACAGTTCTATGTAACTCACAAGTACATTTATCCTGGTTAAAATGAGACTTCTGTGTATGTGTGTGTACCCTGATTTATTCGAACAACCCAAGGTCTCTCCAGAAGCATTCAGTCTCTGGGTGTTGGTCTTCATTGGCCCACAAGTCCCATTTGTTCAAAGCTAGTTCTTCATCTGAATTTCCCTGCTATGGGAATTTTTGAAGCCTATGACTGTAAACTACATATGAGGGAATAGAAAACTTCCCTGTCTTGAAATGGCTCCATCCAAAGTGATATGTTTTATCTCAACTTTGTGATGTCACTGCAGACACTTAGCTAAAACTGTGCCATCTGTCCAAGTTATCTTAGCCCCTCTCTGTATGTTCCCATGTACTGCCCCCTTAATTGCCCTTTCAGTAGAATAAAGATCTGCAGTTTAAAAAAGTCCATTCTTCATGTAAAAATCTTTTACTACTTCTCTCATGCGAGAGGCAATTTGTGAACACTGATTTAGGAAGGCCAAAGAGGCAATTAACGTTGATGGGGGATTGGGTGACACACATGCTGAAGGGTGAGAACAGTCCCTTAAACAATCCCTTCTTGGTAGAATTGTGTATCTGTTACTGAGAAGGTTCTTTGAAGTTGTAGCAGTGAGAAGAACTCTTCAAAATAGAAATCCTTTGATCAGAAATTTAATAATTGCATGTGTTGGCATTTGGGTCCTTACTGATTAGTCCTGTCTAACCTGATTTCTCATGTGCTTTGTGTTCAATTTTAGGCACCAAAGGAAGAAACAAAGGGGAATTTACAAATCTTCAAGGTGTAGCTGCATCTACAAATGGAAAAATATTAATAGCAGACAGTAACAACCAGTGTGTGCAGGTATGAGAATATGCCACTTTCAGTGTTTTTTGTCCTCACACCTCTGCCATTTTTGTAGTCTCAGAAAGACACATTTAGTACGATTCAGGCAGATATAGAAACACCAGGGAAGCTCAATTTGTCATCCATTAACTTTCCATCTTCTTGACCTGCAGCTATCTTTTTCAGATCTGTACTATATCTAGTATATAACCATGGTTTATTTCCGTTCCTTATGATGTTTGGCAAGTAATGAAAAAATAAGTTGTGCAATAATCTGGAAAAATGCTTTTTTTGTAAATATAATTTTACACTGTAAATTTTATCACTCATATTTTCAAAGAGCAAGATGCCACAAATAGAAAAATAAGCATATAGATGTCATTTTCAAGTGGTTTTTAGTCTGTTTAACTGACTTCTTTTTCTGATATCATAATCAAATCTTTTCTGTGGTAGCACCCCGACACCCATAATTTCTTGGCTTCTGTAACCTGTGTGAAAATCAAGCTGTATTTTTTCTTTTGCTTGCCATGTATCCTTTTTACCATTAACAATTTGTCATCACTCTCCAGGCTGCCTATGTGGTAGCAATGAACACAGCAGCAGCATGTGGCTTGTTCTTGTATGTGAGAACCAGCCAGCCACATGCCATGAGAACTTGTTTCCAGGCCTTTTCAAAGAGACAGAGTCAAATATTCATCAGCACCCTCAAGTTTTGTAATTTGCAGCCTCTTCAGAGGAACTTCAGTGTCTAGTTAACCTGGCTTGGGGACACAAGCAGTGGACACATTCCTATGTTTTCTACAAACTTAGTGTTTGACTGTGGCTAAGTCACTCAGTGGCTCAGTTTTCTTATTTCTAGTAAGGGAAATTCCATTCCCTCCCCACTGAGAGAGATATTGTGAAGCTAATTCAGTTAAGTTTGTAAAGTATTTTGAGATCACTGAGGAAACAGTGCAATGAGAATTTCTTTTTTTTTTTTTTTTTAAATTAGGATCTTCTTAATTTAGATATATCACTTTCAAATATGGACTGTGTAAAAGTGGTTCATGTTCCCAGATCTCTTCCTGACTATAGTGTTCATTAGTGACTTGCTAAAATCTAAGCTCCAAGAAATACATGATGATCATATGTGGACATAATTTTAAAATTCCTCTTTTCTATTACAGATATTTTCCAATGATGGTCAGTTCAAAAGCCGTTTTGGCATACGAGGAAGGTCTCCTGGCCAGCTGCAGCGGCCAACAGGAGTGGCTGTGCATCCCAGTGGTGACATCATTATTGCAGACTATGATAACAAATGGGTTAGCATATTCTCATCAGATGGAAAATTTAAGGTACCAGTTACCATGTGAACTCTCCTGAGCTTTCTCTGTCTTACAAAGGAATGCAAAGTAACATTGTTTTTTAAGGAACTGCATAGTTTGGCTGTAGCTTAGTCTAAATTCCATTGTTGTGACGTGGAAACCCCTGACCCAGCCACATGGTATAATTAATAGGGGGGGATTACAGCAGTAGTGCTAGTGTTACACCAAGCAGAGACAACATGTTCCACACTGAGTGCTTAGATGCCTTTCTATAACTTATGGTTGAGGACAGAAAGTGCCAGCAAGGCTAGTTGGACTAGCTCGACAACCTTCACATCATTAGTACTCTGATTGTACAGAAGGGTGTGTGCAGATATATATATATAGATATAGATATTTAGATAGATAGATATATTTATATATGCACACAGACAAACACAAAATCTTACAAGGAGTACATGAAGCTCTTCAGTGACATAGGGAGGAGAAAACGAAGGTAGCAGCAGACTGATGATGGCTTCCTCTTATTCCATACTTCTCAATAAATAGAGAGCAAAAAAAAGCAAATGAAGTGTATAAATAATGAATGATCCTGTTGTAATAAAAGCAAGGAAAGGTGACCCAGGGTGTTTTTTCAGTGCTACAGCATAGACAGGAGTGTTCTTGGTGGTGTGTTGTGCACTGAGAAAAACCAAAAGACAGTAATGGTGTTGTAGGTTTCAGAAATCAGAAGTTCAAAGGAAAGCACACCTCATATTTTCATAGCAACTCTGATCCCTTTAATGGGAGTAAAATAAGACAGCAGCTATTACAATACATTGATGATTTCCAACCTGCAATATTTATTTGACTTGGGTTCAGGTGCAGTTCTAGAGAGAATGAAGGATTTCCTTCTTTTGATGCTGTTCTCTGAATGCATGATACTAAGTCTGATGGTGCACACAGGAGACAGCCACCTCTGGCAGAGGTTAGCAGTACTCACTGGTAATTTCAATAACAGACCTGCAGGGAAATTTCTACCATAGTTACTTAGTTCTGGAGTCCTGCACAGGACAAAAATGGCCTGTTTGGCTAACTGTATGGCAGCCTAATGACCAAAAAGCTCAGGTTCTGAGCCGTTCATGTGTACAGCAAGAAATGGCCTTTCTCTGAATAGTCTTTGCAAAGTGACAAATGCAAATAGGCAATTGTGCTTGCATAGTCCTCAGTGACCTCCATCTGAGAAACAGGTGTGTATGCTTTTAGAAGTATCCAGATCATGTACAGACTTTAAGCTAAAGTAAACAATACTAAAATATAATGCAAGTGTTAAAAAATACAAATTATTTGCATTTGCAGAGAGACTGTGATTTTACTTGTCAAGTAATTTTGAAAATGTACAGTTACACATGAAAACTTTGACTTTGGCTGAAGTCCTTAAATGAAGTGAAAACACCAAAGAAATATGTAATTTAGTTAAGAATCCAAATATTCTGAGTATCCTAAATGTGTTTTAAATAATTATTAACATCTTTAATGTGAACTGGCTTGTTCTGGACACAGAGCATGGAGGGCTTGTTTTCATGCCTTCTTAAGATATGCTGTCAGTCAAGCATTTTGGATGGTGCCAGCTCTGGAGGAAAAAGCTCTGGAGAAGCCAGGACCCTATGTGCAATATACTACCAGCAGGGAGACAGGCATTGGAAAAAATTAATTATTAATGTAGTTCCTCTGATGTGATGCCTAGATTTGTTTTCAGTCAATGTTTTTGTTGGATTGCAAAAAAATGCAAAGACTGTGTAATGTTGGCAGTGCTTGTATGATTAATATACATTCATGCATCAGACTTCATAGTTCTTGGGACTAGACTCATTAAATGAAAGATGAAATATCAATGGTTTAAAATACTATTTTTAGATTGAATGCAATAAGCCATATTTATGAGAGGAAAAATAAATGTTTGTAGAAGTAGGGGTTTTTTATACAGAGGGTAGGCATAAGCATATAAGTGCAGGAGCTGGGTGCAGGGCAGGTGGCAGAGCATGTGCATGGGGAGAGCAGGAGTGAGGCAGCAGGGAACACTGGGATAGAGACACGGATGGTCACTGGGCACAGACCCACACTGAGGAGCTGTAGTGGAAGTAGGGGGTCCTGTATTGGTGCAGCACTGGTCCAGGGGATCCTGTACTGCACAGTGTAGCTGGAGAGCTGTGCTGGGGAGGAGGGATGCAGGTGGGCTGAGCACAGGGCCTGGGGGAACTGTGGGGACACACATAGTGTAGGGAGGTCATGTCCACTGCGGGTGAGGCTGTGATATGGGGGACAGTCAATGTCATGTAGGGATGGGGCTTGTATTAGGCATGATGGTGTAGGACCAGAGTTGGACTTGATGAGCCTTGTGGGTCCCTTCCAGCTCAGAGTATTATTCTATGATGGGGTTAAATAAAATATATTGGAAGCACGGAACATAGATATAACAGATCTAGCCTGTGGGAATCTGGGCAAAGCCTTGTAATTTCTTGTGTGCCGGCAGTGGTAATTCTTATGGGGGCCTTGTCAGATTAAATAGGGTAGGACTTGCTAAAATATCAGAGAGAGAGAAAGGGATAATGGCATTTGCCTTCAAAGGACTGTGCCTGCAAGTCATTGTGTAAGGCCTCTGATGCAGGTGGCCTGCTAGTTGTTAACTCAGCAATATCAGGGGGATGTTTTGAGCTTAATCTAACTATTTGTGATGTTGTCTCCTTCCTTCCGTATTTACTTACACTCGCTCTCCCTTAGCGGAATTTTAATAGTCACGTGAGCCGTAAGGCAAATTTCTCTGGAGCCAGGCCCAGGCATGTCCCTGATTACAGCACTGGACTGACTCCCCTTGGCAGCCTCACTGCCAGGCAGAAAAGCGTCACCTTCCTCAGTTCTGGCAGCAACAAAGACAGAGCTCTGTTTTCTCAAGGCTATAAAACTTACATAAATGCAGAGGTGGACAAACTTTAATATAAGGTTGCACCAAAAAACGAGTTTCTTCACATGAAAGGCTGTATTATCCTGGAAATTATAAAGATTCAGATTGGGTCTTAGGATTTGGAGCTTCTGCTTCTGGCTATACCACAGATCTCATGGGTGACTAGTGATCTTCCATTTCACTTCCCAGTGCTTTACTTTCTCCACCTGTAAAAGGCAGATAACAGTGCTGGCTTCCTCTGTCAAGTACTCTGAAATTTCTGTCTAAGAAAACTGTTGCAGCAGATACAGCACTAGGCTAAGGAGAGAGGGCATGGTGAAGCAGCTGTACCATGTCCTCACCAGTGTGGTGTTCAAACCTAATGAAGGAACTGGATGACAGAGCCAAGAGAATGATTCCTGTTCCCCTGAGATGACTACATCCCATTGGAATTGTTTACTTTCTAGTCCTGAAGAGTTGTATATAAGATGACAAGCTTGTTGTCAACTAAACAGGGCTCTGCAAGTCAAGATCAAGTTTAGATAAGTGGTAAAAGATCAAAGAAAACATTTTATATGTCAGACTTCTTCCTTGTGTCACTAGCGGAATTAAGGAAAGACCTGTCTGAAGCTGATTGCATATTCCAATGGGAATAGATAGTGCAGTTAAACAGTCACAGTTGAATTTTGACAGTCACGTGAATGATAAATCCACTTATTGTGTGATATAGCATTGTGTGACAAAGCTGTATTTCCTTATTAAAGATGTTCTCAAACAGGAAAAGATGGTTTGTTGAAAATTTGTAATTAATCCCTGACAGTCTTGAACCTTTCAGACAGCGACAAGATTGGTAAAGTTAAACTTAGCCCTAACACACTTACTTCTACAGTGGAAAAGTCTTCATAAATTTTTATGTTGGTTAGCTGTATTTTTTTTTTTTTAACCTCTAGGAATATCTCACAGTAGAATGTTTTCCAGCCTGGTAGGGTGACTTTATAAACACATGTTTGAAAACCAGTCTAAATTCCTAAGAGCCTATAAAATAAGGGACATAATGTCCCTGACTGAATTAAATTAAACACATTATTTGTATTAAGGGTTTACATGATTCATTATAATGTATTCATTTCTAATGGAAAAAAATCCTGAAAATACTTCCATTCATACACTTAATGGGAGTGACTGAGTTTCATAATGTTCTGTTCTAAATAAACCTATAATTCTAAGAAACTTTCTGAAATAAAAATATACAAAGAATATGTTCAGCCAGATCCAGTAATGTGTCATCAGCATATTTTGATCTAAACTGGGAACAGATTTTTAGTAAAAAGCATTGCAAACTCTAGCTGAGCATACTTTATTGCTGCTTGCAAATTATATTTTAAACCTGGCTCAAGAATAGTGATTTTTATTACTCTTCTCAGCACTGAGTGCCCATTAATGTAGTATGTGATTTATTCATTATATTTTTCCATGTGTGTTTATATGGGCAGGAAGACACTGTATGCATGAGTCTGAGTCATTTTCCATAGGAATCCTGGGAAGATGGTAAAGACATGGTGCAATGCTCAAGCAGTCAACTGCACGGGCATCCCAAAGGAAAGAGAGGAATATGATTTAATACCCCCAAAGGAAATACATCTACAGATTTGCATTTGATTTATGGTTTTGTTGCTTTCTTTGTTGTTATGCAAAGTGAATACATTTTGTAGGTCTGCTGATATCTTTCCCCTGGTGAACACAAAATAATTTTTAATAGTTTTTCCTGGGGATATTTTAGCATGATTCAATTAGGTAGATTTTGCCTAAATATTTTGCAATTTATAACAGTATATGTACATGAACACAAAACTGACACAAAACCATTGCAAGTTGGCTTAGTCTTGAAGCTGCAAGATTTACTCCGTGGAATTTTCTTTACTGGAGACTGAAAAAGGTTGTGTACTGGCTTAGTAGCAGCCATCCTCAGGGAACCCAGGTAGCTTTATTTTAGGATCATTCCTATTTTTTACCTGCATCCCCACCTATGAGAATGTACCAGGAAATAGAAGCATGAGACTTACTAAGGGTAGGAGAGCTCCTTCTGTTTGCTTTGAAAACATCCAGGGACATGAGAAGAATGAGTTAGGCAATGGATTTTCTCAATGCCCTGTAATCTATCCCACTGCTACTCACCAGTTGCAGGAGGGAGGGGAGAGGGGCAGAGAAGTCATAAGTAGATGCGGTAGTTTGGAACACAGTTTAATGGTAAACATGACAGTGTTAGGTTAATGCTTGGACTCAATCCTACAGGTCTTTTCCAACCAAAATGATTCTATAATTCTCAGCATTGCTTGTTCTAGGGGGTGATCTGTCTTATTCTGCAAAGGCAGAGAGGTGAAAGATGGCCTTGTTTCATAAATAAGATGAATATCTTAGTATATATTTCATTTAAATTAATTTAAATTCATTTAAATGCAAACAGAAAAGTGTGTTCTTCACCAAGAGATGAACCTCAGTTTGTAGGATATGTCTCTCACAAATTACTACAGGATCGGAAAGTTCTGGAATCCATAATTTTAACACAGCCTCTTTGGTGGACTCTCTGTCAGTACAGACTTTTGACTCCAGCCTAAGTAAGTGCCTTCAAATCTGTCCATCAATTTAAAAAAAGAGGCTAAAAGCAGAATGCAAGTTGCTCCATTCCAATACAAACAATTGGGTATTTGCAACCTTTTTTAATTGAAAGGTCAAAACTCAACTGATTTTTTTCTAGATTAAAACAGTTTCTAGAATCTTGGCCTAAAAAAGAGCTGAATGGTGAAAAATGTGGAATGGATTGTGAGGTGATCCTTGAGTCTTCTTTGGTATATGCCCAGGTAGCTCATGGATTATTTGAAGGCTTGGTCGCAATTTCTGCTTGCTCTGTTGCTTAGATCCTCTTTTTAGAACCCCTTCTTTTTAAAGCTACTAAAGCATGCTTCTGACCTTTTTGGATTTGACAGCTTTCTAGCCTTTCCAAATAAATTTCTGTTGTGAGATCCATCTCATCTCCACTGAATGTTTTTCCAGTGAAATATTGTATACAATTCCCCTCAACACTGCTGATTATGCCAGCAGATGGTTTTGGTAGTCACAAGGCCTACTTAAAATGATGGAAATAATTTAATTTACCTAAGACAGGAACAAGCTTTGATTTGTTTAATGTTTCAAAGATTGCTTCATTTGCTGTTTGGCAACACGATCCTTTCCCCTTTGCAGTTTTCAGCTGACACTTCATGCATCTGAGCAGCAAGTGAAGCAATCTCGTGCGGAATCTGGTGGAAGATAGAGAGGTTAGCATGAGCTTTCACTCTGCTCAAATTCTTTTTGAGAGCACTGAGAAGGTGCTGGTGTCTTACTAAACCCAAGAAAGGCAACAGAGGACAGACATCATAGCCTACATCCCACCCAGCCCTGATTCTCCAGGAACTCTTGACTTCCTTGATGCAGGTGATAAAGATGTCTCCCTGTCTATCAAAGGGGTTGTTGGACTCAGGAACAGCACGCAATAGAAGACAAAAAGTCCTTTCTGCTTGTCTGTCTGTCCTGCTGGCACCCTAGTATTGGATATACAGACATTTCTGATAGGCTTATCAAGTCACACAAATTTGATGATTATATTTCTTACGAGCTGTATATTTGCACTCAGTTGCTGAGGTGGCAGATTTTTCAATCTAGAAAAGACATACAGAAACTAGACTTCATTTTCAGCTGAAGAAGAAATTATGAAGTACATGGTAAGAGCTGATGAAAACTATTACTTCCAAGTTTTGATGAAAAAAATGACTCTCTGTTCTGCTCTGTGCCTGTAATACAATCTTTAAGCTATACTAAATAATTTCTGTCATGCCAACATACCTTCCTGTTTTGTGTTTTCCCTTTTAGGCCAAAATTGGGTCTGGAAAGCTCATGGGCCCTAAAGGTGTTTCGGTGGATCGTAACGGACACATCATTGTAGTGGACAATAAAGCATGCTGTGTCTTCATCTTCCAGCCAAATGGGAAAATAGTCACCAGGTTCGGAAGTCGAGGAAATGGTGACAAGCAGTTTGCAGGTACACTTGATGGTAATATGTAAATCCCCTTTTCTTGCCTCTTCTGCTCACATTTGCATGATGTTTGAGCATGTTGAAGATGCTGTATCCTACTCCTTTATCCTCCTGGGGAGAGGTTCTGCTAGACATATAGCTCCTATTTGCTTGATTGGTCAGGCAGACTACAACATCTGTTCTGCAAATATAACTGTAACCAGATTGTTTCATCTACCTCCCTATGCCTGGAAGCATTTCAGATCAGTGACCCAAGAAAGACTGATCTTAACTGGTATTTTATAAATGCTTTGTAATTGCCATACTAAACTGTTCACCTCAATCAGCTCAGATGCTGTGCTTTGTGTTTCCAATCATCAGATACACAAAACCCAATGCCCTAAGTGGTATCTCTTAGAAAATGAGTCTAATGGGGTACTGTTAAGATTGAGATCAGGAAGGCAGAGTTATGGAACAGCCGATGTAAGTTTGGGGAAATTGCCATTTATACCCAACTGACTGCTTGCACATGCTGTCTTTCAAGTAGAACATGCAGTTAATTTTAAGAAACAGCCCCACTGATATATTTTAAGTGAATAGCTGTTCTTTCAAAAGTTGAAACCAAGATGCCAAATTAGGTATGCAGGTAATTTTACAGGTGTTGGGTCATTTTTAGTATGTAGTTTCATTGGTCTGATGTTTTGACTGGTTCACAGTGAAAGAGAGGAATAGCATCAATGTGTTTTTATACTGAGATCTCTTGCAATGTCTTATGGCATAATATATATAATTTTTGAGAGCTTGGGCTCAAACACAGCTAAATTTTCTGTGTATCTCAATTTCTTTTCATTTGAAAATTTGCAATAACACCTCCTGAAAATAAGTAGGCAAATACTTCCTAACAGTGCATTTGAGAAATGTATTAACTCTTCTTGTTAATAGGCTAAAGAAAACAGGTAAATTGTCAATACTTGAGTGTTTTCAATGTAAAAATTTTCACTTTTTTTATAGTTTACCCTGATATACTGTGAAAATTGAAACGGAGTTCTGTTCTGTTTAATAACTCAAAATAGCACCAAGTGTTTTAATTTGGGTACTTGCCTGTTTTCAAGCTACCATTTGTTTTTTACTCAAATTTACACACATATTTCAATACACAATGTAAAGCAAAAAATGCCCTTTTTTTCCCTGACAGTGGTCTTCTAAGTAACATTTTTATTTATCCTAAAACTTAGCTCAAATGCTTGTAAGATGTGAGCACATAGAGCACAAAATATTTCAATTAAGAATTTACAGGAACATTTTTGATAACAATTTTCAGTGTATACACAACTTTATGCTTAAGCACTACATGTTTTGTCGTGTTAATAAGCGCATAAATCTCTGCATAGTCATATGTATAGAAGAGAGGGCGAAATCAACACTGCTTATTGGTAACAATAGCTGACAACTGGTTGAAAAAGAAATTGTGTTTACAAAAAGCATGCTGAGCTTTTTAAGAAAAACAAGAAGTAAAATTACTCTTAATTTGAAATTGGTATTCCCAATTGGACTACTATTGCTCAGAAGCCAAACATATTATGGTGGTAGGCTGTATTATTTTTTTTAATTTAACCATACCTTTTATTTTAATAGTATTATTTCTTTCTTCTTCTTTTTTTTTTCTGCTTTGCAGGTCCTCATTTTGCAGCTGTAAACAGCAACAATGAAATTATCATTACAGATTTTCATAACCATTCTGTCAAGGTACTGTCAATTAATGGCAACTTGGAAGGTTGCCATTTCAATTTTATTATGATACTTTCTTGGGGAAAATAACGTATCGTTAAAACCAAAGAGGTCACACTCCAAATGTATGAGCTCTGCTCTAAGGACAGCATTTTCAGAGAACTTTGCGTGCAGTGCATTGCTTAGTGAAGATGTAGTCTATTGCCTTTGGTGTCACTATAATGGTCTCTAATTCAATTGCTTAAACATAAGTTGTATCTGAAATAATTTCAACTTTGCTTATTTTTAGTAGCCCTCTGCCAACCTCTTATTGACCCTGTGTTCGGTCTTCTTTTAAAAGTCTGGCTTTTGAATTTCCCAGTAAAAGCTTTCCAAATTTCTAGTTGCAGTATTATAACAAAATAAAGATACATGACAGTCTTTAAATTCCATACCTGTAAGCTTTAAGATCCATTTAAAGATCCATTTATAGATCCATTTAAAACCTGATTCTCTTAAAACCCATGTAACATTCAGTGCCTCCTGCACTGGGTAGAACTGGCCACTAGTCCTTACACCCATGGGAAGTCCTGACAGCCCGTTCAAGTCATGGTATGATAAGAAGTGTATTTGTTTGTTCCCAGTAATAAACTGTGTTGGCAAATGTCTATGAAGGAGATACAGGCTGCTTCAGAAATGCCTCACCTGTGTGTGCTTGTTCTCAGGCATTCCCTTTTCTACACCTCCCTCTACAGGAGGCAGCAGCAGGAGGACAGAGGCAGGATGCTGTTCTACCTGGGTTCTCAGGACGTTTGTCAGTCCCGCATACCAACAAAATCAAATCCCTGGCATTTCACCTAGTGTCTATTTTGACTGAACACAAAGATGAACCTTCAGTCTAGTTCTTCACTGTTTTTGATAGAAAAAATAAATTACATATATTCACCTGAAATAGGAAGTTGTTGCCTGAGCATAAGCACCTTTGTGCCCTGAGCAGCGTTGAATCACCTAGGTTTGGAATAGCAACCTTGCTTGCGCATCCTTTTGGAATTGGTAAGGAAGTAGCAGCTTGTGGCATTACAACGCAGAAACCAGGACTGCTGCAGGAACCCTAAAGCAGCAGGAGGCCTATGACTCCATAAAATACCTCTCCACAAGCAAGGTTTGCCTGGTAACAAGAGTGCCTGGGGAGGCTTAACAGCAAGGGGCAAACTGAAATGGAAAAAAAGCAAGTGAAGAAATGTAAGAAGTGTGGCATCCTAGGGGATTTATAATTATTACATTTCTAATGAGAACAGAGTGTCCCATCTGTCTCTGGCGTGACTCAATGGGATACAAATGTTACTTGTTACAATTTGGTATTAACCGGAAAAGATTTTTATTTCTGTAGTGTTCTCTAAATTGGTACATATAACTGTTGACACTCTGGAGAGTTTATAATCTGGGAGTAGAGAGTACATCTTCTTTTAAATAATAAATTAGATTTATAAATAAGTTAATTTCACTCTTATGAGTCCCAAAGCTGCTTCATGCCACCAGTGTCTTGAATTAAACAAGCTCACTCAGCAATATTTTTCTCCTGCCGCCGTTAACCTTCAAGGATGTTCCTTCCCTCAGGCATCATTTATGGAAAATCCTGTGCAGTGTAGGCTTCTCTCTCATTTGGTCACTTCAGCCCAGGGAGAGAGCAATATATCTTTGTCTATTTTTTTCATTAGTTGGCGCCTTTTTTTTTTTTTTTTTTTTTTTTTTTTTTTTTTTTTTTTTTTTTTTTATTTAATCATCTGAGACAGTAACTTGGTACTTCATTAATTTCCTTCCCCAAATGTTTTTTTCTCTGTTCTCTGTGTTTGAGAACACAATTTCCTGACATCCTCCACCTTAGCAGCACTTCAGTGTGCACTTGGCACTTGCCAGGTCTTTCCATTTTCTTGTGCAAGCCACAGTCAGACTCTAAGAATACTGTTGGACCTTGTGCTGTAGCTGGGCCTGGGTTCAAGATGGACCAAAATATTTAAGAGATGGCTGTGGTACTGTGTAAATGACACATTTTGTATCTTGTTTGGTCCCTGGTGCATCCAGGTCACTGACAGAATATTCATTGATCAATTCCATCTTTCTGCTGTCTAAACCTGTTACCATCACAGAGAATTCAGTTGCTGAACTGTCTACAGAGAGCAGCATGCCATGATTTGCAATGTGCATTAGATTATGGAGAACATCTGCTCCATTGTATTTTAGTTCCACAGAAACAAAGAACCAGTGCTGTATCTGCATTCAGCTCTTTTCAGTTCAAGATGCACAAGCTGCAGAAGGGTTCTGGGGCCCTTTGCCTCCGTGTCTGAGATGATTCGGATCTTAAGTGAGAAGGGAAATGCTGTACGGTGTAATGGAGTGAAGGGAGAGATGGGCACCTTTTCTCCCATCTTTGTGTGTGTATGTATGTTGGGGCTGTGTGTTCCTGGGAACTCTTCAATTCCTCCTTTAATTAAAGGAGGTGCACTGGTAGTATTTGATTACTAATACTTGGTACCATGCCATATTTAGGTTGTTGTTTTAACCCATACAGGTGTTTAACCAGGAGGGAGAATTCATGCTGAAGTTTGGATCAAATGGAGAAGGAAATGGGCAATTTAATGCACCAACTGGAGTAGCAGTAGATTCTAATGGAAACATTATCGTAGCAGATTGGGGAAACAGCCGAATACAGGTAGAAATTTCTGTATTTCAGAGGTGCTTGAT
The DNA here is from genome assembly GCA_018697195.1 of Certhia americana. Classification (NCBI taxonomy): domain Eukaryota; kingdom Metazoa; phylum Chordata; class Aves; order Passeriformes; family Certhiidae; genus Certhia; species Certhia americana. The sequence goes on from CM031860.1 coordinate 23,408,052, forward strand.
TAAAAAAACTAATCTTTTAAGAGTTGGTAACTCTGGCCTTCAGACTGCCCAAGAAACACCATCAGCATTAGAAGTGCCGTAGTTTCTCACACCATCCTTTGTATGCCTCATTGTCCACTTTCAGACCTGGTGGTGTCAAATTGTCAGCTTTTCAGTGTGACTGCTGGCAGCTCTGATGGCCACTGTGACCAAGGATTTTGGTGCCAAGTAGTTCCCCAAAAATTATTTGATGACTTATGAGACTTGCAAGCATTGCTGAGACGATAGTCATTTATAATTACCGTAACAGAAGATCAAAGATATAGTGGAAAATATGAAAAAGCAAATGACCTGAGGTGAATGCAGCAGATTTTTATCATCTTTTTTAAATGGTGAGAAATTATTCTGCTTTCAAGTTATAAGAGTTGCACTCTTTTTATCTTTTATGTGCTAATCACAAGGTCTTCTTGTTTGCCAAAGAATACCTAATAAATAAGTGTATGTATTATTTCCATGGAATATAAAACTGAGGGAGCTGCTTATGAGTTGTTTTGAGGAAGCACTGTCAACAGCGTAAACAAATTCCTGGTTTTCTCGTGTGGGAACCTAAGAATCAGGCTAGCCACAACAGTGATATCTGTTAGGAAAACAAGGTGTTGTTTGAGTTTCCAATTAAGTTTGATTTATTGTAGTTGACTATTTTTAACAAGGAACAGCCGAGGTTCTTACTTTTTATTATTATTATTTCATTGTGAGTTAATTCTTGCCAAAGATTCTGGCAGCTATAGTTAGTTCTTTTTAATAAGAGCATACATTTGTATATAAACATGCATATTATGAGATAACAGAACAGATTTTGCCCTTGTTTATTCTATTGTATAAGAAGTATAACAGTATAACTGAGAGCAGACTTGTGTCTGCTACTTCCCTTTTTTATTCACAACATTTTTTCTGTGCTTTCTCACCCTCCAAGGTTTTTGATGGAAGTGGATCGTTTTTATCCTACATTAACACCTCTGCTGACCCACTTTACGGTCCCCAAGGTCTGGCTCTTACTTCAGATGGCCACGTTGTAGTCGCAGACTCTGGAAATCACTGCTTCAAGGTCTATCGATACTTACAGTAGCAATGAGCTCTGGAGCTGGATAATCACCCACCTTTTGAGAAAAGACTCGTCCTAGACATCCAATGCAGGATATCTCCTACTTTGTGTTCATTTTTGATAACAAAGGAGTCTCTTATGGACTTCTTGTGGTAATTTCCAAACTTACCTTGTTTACATAGGACTTGCACCTCTTATGTTTCTCACTGAACTTTTTGTTGTAAGTGTTAATAAAAAAATCCTCTGTAACTGAATTCATAAAGACAATGTGAAATTAAACACAAACTGCAACCTATGAAACTGGAATTAACTAATGAGGCAAAAATAAGAAAAGTTTGGGGAAAGTCCCCAAAGCTTTTTGATGACTGCGAAGGATAGCTGCTGCTCAGAGCTTCCAAATTTAAAGAAGTACCATTCTTACACATTATTTAACCCAGAGGTGATCCTGGGAATCTTCTAGATCTCATTACCATGGTAGGTATTACAGTTTTAACATTCTTCAGTCTTACTGTGTATAACAAGTAGGTCCTTTTAGTATAAGGTTAAGTCTCACAAAATCCGTCTAGCTCTAACCGTCAGGCCTAACACAGCTCAGTGTTTAGCACTATGAAAATCAATGCAAATTCCCTACTCAAGTGGAATTAATGAAGGATTGTTTTGGGCAGCCGTTTTTCACTCTTCCTCTTGCTCATTGCGCAGGAAGGACTTTGCAGAGATGTGACATTTCTGAAGCTCTGGAAAAACTTAATTGTAGCGATACATTAGTGGGAGCAGAATTTCTGTATAACCACAGACCTTTGACACCAAACTCGTTCATTAGGATCAGGGTTATTACAATGTCAAGTCAATTAACCTCATGTGTGCCACTCTTTCGTATGTGTTCATTGCCATGTCTCCTTACGGCAATTCATTGTATTAACCTCTAAAATGAAATGCAGCTTCACACAGGACAGAAAGCCAGAGAAGTATCCCTGTGGAGTACCTACATTATACAACCAAAAGAACTGTGGTAAACAGAGGTTGTATAGGAAAGCCAAGGGTTACCAAAGTTATTTGTTTTTATGTGAGAAAAAAATATGTTACAAATAAAAATGAATTTGAACCAATTCCTGAAGTCCTTCATCAAAGGGAATTTTGTTAGAGGACAAAACAAGGACTGTGAGATTTGTTCCAATTTGTTTGTATGTATGTACGTATGTATGACTGACATAAAAAATTTAAAAGGTAAATGTGGATTATTTCAGCAAACTGGAACGTATGTATGATATTTGACAATGGCAGTACTCTGGAAAATGACCTTTCTTCCTCTGCCAGATCTCTCTACTGTGTTCTTTGTTGAAGTATTAATTTAACTGGAAATGCTTATAGGCATGGTTCTGATTTTAATGTTTGGTTTGTTGGGGGTTTTTTAGGAATGAACTTGTCCTTTCTAAAGTAGCATTGGCTTTATTCTTATTTCTATATTCAGTGGTCAAAGGTTGAATTGCTACTGTAGCCCGATTATAGAAAGAGTGGTGGTCCCTTTTAAGTGTTGTTTGAGGAGCTGTGAGTTTGCTGCCAATGCCTACAATAGCCCGGCAAGTGCTGTCTTTCTTTTCTCATTTTTAGGGCCTTGAAACAAAAGGGCATTGGGTCAGAAACAAGGGAGTATTTTAAGCATGTTTGCAAAATGGAAAGAAATCTTTGATAAAATTTCTTGTTATAAGTATTTGTCTTATTTTTAAAACGTTAAGGTGGTTGTTTTAATGAATTTGAGAAAAACTAATGGTTTTTTTGTGAAGTTGCATTTGACTTGTAAAAATGCAGACCCCAAGGTTCTTAAATGGGGGGTTTGTCTGGTTTTTAATTACTGTTTCCTAAAGATATTTCCTCTTCTTTCCTTTGTTTATTTTTTGCACATAGAACCAATTTACAATTTCTCGTGCAAATATAAGTTTCCTTATTTCATTGGAATAAATATTTTGTGCATGAAGCTTAAGGACTGTATAATGAAGGTAAGAAACTGGTGGTAACATTTATGAATATAAAAACTCAAGTTTGTTATTACTAAGAGAACAAAATACCCTCTGCTTGAACTGAGTTTGTCCTAAAATCTGAAGGTGGTATCTCAGTCATTACAAATAAACTGTCCTATCAAAATTTAACAAAGCTGTAGATCAAATTTTCATTCTAAGTGTCCTTATAACACTTTCTGACATTGGAAGACCCTTAAATGGCACATCAATGAAGAAAAGGCATTTGAACTATATTTAGTAATAAAGAGAAGGGGTTGCACAGATTAAGATAAACATTTTTTTTTTAAATGCTGTGGCTGTCAGTTATCATATTTAGTTCCAAATATGGACTTTTAGAATACAATTTTACTAAGCTTGCATGTTTACCCCTTGGAAAACATTGCCAAATCCTTTGTTGTCAGGAACTTTGAGAAGCATGAAAATCAGATCCTAACCCATATGTCAAAGAAGATACTTAAGACTGTGCTGTTTCATGTATACACTTTACTTCAAAAGCTTTTCAGTCCTTTGGTCCAGTATTGTTTACCAGGATTTTAGATAACACTTGTGAACCCAGCATATCCTGATAAAATAGTGAATTCTGCACATAACCTCCCTCACAATCCAGCTCAAAGCTATTAGGGGCTTTGTGTATTTTTTTTTCTTCAAATTGAGCAGTCTTTTGGATTCTCAGACATTATCAGTAGAGCAGCACCTCAAAAATGTCACTAATTTGAAGTTACTTCTGATAGCAAATGCTGTCAACTTCTATTTTAAATTTAGTGGCATAGGGCATTCCCTTCCAAGGTCTGACCTTATCTGCCTGGCACCAGGAAACTGAGAAATACATTGCTTTTACAGTGTGCTTCTGAAGCCAACTTTACTAAAATGCTTGGCTTACAAACCTTACAATGAGCAACCAAAGCAGAAATTCTGCACTTAAAAGCTGGCAGACTTTTTTTCTCATCCAATTAAGGGAAGGTCAGAATTGCACTACGTGATTTGCGGAGTTGTTAGCATTTATTAAAGGCTTTATAGGCAGGCTGCTGCCAGATTTCAGGTATAACCAAATGTCCCCTTGACTTCCCTGGAATGCTAATTCACTAGCAGCACAGCATGAGTGGTGAAAGTATGTGCTTCATTTAACTAATCTTCAACTCAAAAGTAATCTCAAAAGGTTATTAGATCTTGTGTCATATCGAGCATTTTAGGACAAACTAGCCAACTGTATTTTTATTATTCTGAAAAGGACAAAAAGATCTGTTCAGATAAATCCAATATAAACAACAGGAGAGTTTTACAGAGGCTAAACCAGCACCAGCGTATTGAAAAAGAAAAGGAAAATGGCTTAGGCAAGCATTTGCCTCATGAAGATGGAGTGTTATTTACTCGTAAATGCTCATCTGTAAAAGCTAGAGGGCTTTTGATTTTTTGTCAGTATTTTTTATAATAAGGATCTAGTGTTGCCATAATGAGAACTATAAGTACCCAATATGTTGCGCTTGTTATAAAGAAATGACTTTCAGTTGTGGGAGACAGCTCGTTGTGAAATCATGATGTAAATTCAAACTTTTATTCAAGAATTCAAACAGTGATTATTTGACCTGTTTGTGGAAAGTGTTCGAAAGGTATTTGTGCTACAGAGTGGGAAGGCTCCTAACAGGTCATTTAATTTCTGACGAATGTAAATGTTTATGAGCAACACAGCCTTAACCCTGACATTTTTCCTTTGGCTTTATGACATAGGAATGTTCCCTAAGTTGTGTAGTGTATGGCAGCAGCCCGATAGAAATCTCTATCAGTTGATATGCTGCAGCTTTCCAGTTCTAGGAGTGTTTCCAGTTTTTTTAATCATGTTTTTTTAAAAGTTTTTGTACATTCCATCTTTGTAAGTCAATATATGTTTTGTGTATATGTAAGCCTTGCACTCTATTGACATTCATAATGAAATATTCTTTTCACTTGTTGTTTTTGTTGTCGATGATGATGGTTTTGTTTGGTTTTTTTTTAAATCCCTGAGGCTAAATACAGATTTTTTCTCCTTAAAGTCAAGGATGAAAGATGCACATCAACGTGTGTGTGTGTGTATGTGTGTGTGTGTGTGTGTGTGTGTGTGAGTGCGCATGTGTGTGCCCGTAGTTTTAGCTTCCTGTGTGCCATGGTATCCATAATGCTTTAGCTGACAAAAAAAATTACTCTGTCTTGGAAATGTAGGAAAACTGGAGTCAAATGTGTACCTTTACCACGCACAAAAATTTCAAATAATAAAAATAAAGCTTGTTTCCTCTGTTAGTTTCATGGTTGAGGATTTATTTTTTATATATCGCATACTCACTGTCCCTAAAAGTAACCCCGTAATGCAGGAAGACAGGTAATTTTTTTCCGGTTTTTTTCCCCTGACACCACAGGTCACAAGCCAAGAAAACTCTGATTTTTTTCAAAGGTGTTAAACTTTTATGTGGACGCAGAGGAAAGAGGGACTTGTGTTGTTATTGAGAAGGTGCAGAGTTCGAGCTTCCTTTTTCCTCTCTTCCTTCTTCAGTCCAGGAATCAAAATAAGGATTTTCATTGGTAGCAGTAATATTAAGAGCTGTAAGCTTTCCTGCTTGCATCACAGAAGTACACAGTACCTTTTAGCTAAGGTGTGCTATAATCTTTCAAGGGTCTGTTGCAGAAAACAGAACTAAATTATTGAAGAGAACAGAAAATTTGCTTTAGGAGTTCAGTCTGACTCTGTTCCTGTTAGAACAAATTTCCAGCTTGTATTAACTTCAATTTCACATAGTACCTATGTCTTCCTGGTCACTGGTGAGCTCTCCAAATCTGAATCATTTGAGAACTCAGTGTGACTGGGAATTTGCTCACAAAGACAGAATCTTCAGATACATCATTTGGCTTGGATGCAACCTCAGTGGAGGGGACTAGCAGGGTCAGTGAAACCCCCAGTGATGAGTGTTTGCTCAGTGGCAAGACAGTCAGAGAGGAGACAGCTGAAATACTGAGCAGCTGTCCTTTTTTTGTGAATCTTTCCCCCACACCCTCTAGAGGAAAACGTTTTATTCTTTCTTGCAAGTCATAGGGAGTGTCAAGGCCTCGTTTTTGCCCTAAAGACAAACTTAGTACAACATAATGGATCAGTTTTGGTTTTCTGTCAGTCTCCAGATGAATACACGTTTAGCAAATAGACTCTTGGTGCTGAATGTACTTGTCTATCTACCCTGAAGTTCAGATAATTACAAAAGGTTTCATTTGTCTGCCAGCTAAAAGAACATCACCTCTTGAAGCCGAGCAGTGTTGCTTTGACATTCAGAGTTGCAGAGCACTTGTTCCTGTGTAAAAAAAGATCATGAAGAATAGAAGCAATAGCACAGGATATCCTGAAACCACTGGGCTTAGTAGGTAAGACACTTGTTACATTCCCAATCTTATTGATAGGCTAGAAATGTTTTCTGCCCTCTGGATAACTAGAGCAGAGGCTCTTCATCACTGAGGAAAATCAGACAGACAGGCTGAATGCTAGTATTGGGGAACACTGTTGTTTACCAGAAAAAATCTGCAGTAAATGGCCAACTTTCTCTCTGACCCTCTCGTGGTACTTATTTAAATACCTAAATGAGGCAGCAGAATCTTTTAGGAGTTCTGTAAATAGGACTAGAGAACCCAGTCTCACCAATGAGAAACAATGGCAGTAGCTAAAGAAGCATGTACTTTGGGCAGCAACCCTTAGCCAGGCTCTCTCTAGAGTGCATGTTCAAAAACATTTCCTTGTTCCTTAAGCTGACGTTCTCTTTCACATCCTGCAGTTAACTATCCCCACGGTTTTACTGACAGTTCATGTGATTGCTCCCTAATTTTGACCAGACTGAACTATCTCAGTGGAGTGGAACAGTCAATGTCATTTCTGTGGACAGATGTTCTCCCTAGGCAGGCCCCAGCTGTGCTGGTGAAGGACATACCCAGCGTTTGCTGCTTGTTGCTACATGCAGTTGGAAGGCTGCTGTCCTCAGATCAGTTCTGAGCAAGGCATATGAATGCCTTGTTCCTTCAGAGAATTGCCTCATGACCAAAATCCTAGTATTTAAGCTACTCACCTCAAGGTTAACTGTAATGCTCACTTCAGCAGTTCTGCCTAGCAAAGCTGTGGAAGCAGTAAGTTTTGGGGGAGAGCCAGCTAGCATTTCTCACCAAGGGTGAAAAACCAAGGGTTTTTCACTCAAGGGTTAAATGTTTGTAGGGAGAACATCTGTTTACAGTCCAAAAGCTCATTCGAGGATGAAATGAGGCAGCAGATGCTGCAGGGACTGGTCTGTATGGGATACTCATGGATCATTGCTTCCTGATGTGTGGCCACAGCCCATGACAGTGTGCTTGGATCCCAGAGAAGTTGGGATCACCCTCCATGGGTGAGCATCTCCTTGTGCTCCATGCTTAAGCTCTACTGCTGACAGTCATACAGGTGATCTGGGAGCCGCAGGACTCGAAAGGCTTGCTCTTACTCTTCTAGAAACAAACTGATCTGCTATTTGAAAGGAACGAGAAGGAGGTGTCTTTACAAACAAACTGTGGGCCTGATGGTAGGTAAGGCCAGATACGGCGAGGTGAAAGAAGCAATGGGGGAAACCATAAATTCCATAGGAATTCCACTAATAGACACAGACTGTTACTCACTCAAGACTGTGCTAAATCTCTGGATTTAGAGAAAAGGAACAGAGACACAAAGAAAAAGAAAAATGGGGGAGGGAGGGCTGTACATTAGAAGGGGTCTTAGGTATTAGGCATTTCAGGAAGCCTGTATCTCTCAAGTACCTCAGCCAATGGGAAAAAAGAGAGGGAAATGTGGCTGGGAAATCAGGATAAAAAGAAGGCTGTGTCCCCTAAGAATTTGAGAGACCCAGGGGAAATGCCTCATGGCCTTTCCCTTTATTTGAATAAAGTTGCAGGACTCCTCTGTCTCCTTTTTGGACATAAATGTCTGGTGTTTGTGGATTAATTTTCCTGATATATTTGACTTGAACTCTTCCCTTCTGAAAAAATAGCTCATGTAATTAAGACTGTGCTATGGCACATATGTATGAAAGGAACAAAATTAAATAGGATAATTTTCATTCTCTACTGGCTAAGCTTTCTGCCATTGTCACTTTATTGTCCTTTCAAAACAGAATTTCTGATTGTAATTCAGCTACAGTCAATTGTAAGAGCAAAATGAAGGAGGGTACAAATTTCATCTCATCCAAGCATAATTACACTGACAAAGCACTGTATTTTCTCCAACTTGGGAACAGTGGAAAACTATTTTGACTGGTATTTAAAAATACCAGTCAAACTCCTAGAATAGAAAATGTAGCTCAAATTGTTAAAGCTTAAGAAAATCACAGAAAAATGAGAATAATCTTCTAACAGGTTATGAGTCTCCCTTCCACTGTATTTCTATCCATTGTTTTGTTTTTACAATCATAGCATAAGACTAGAAGTTCTGTGAAATACCACCTTTAGACATTCTGAAGCCCATTAAAAATGCCAGGCCTTTATGTATTTTAGGAGTCATTCATTCCAGTAATGCAGTAATGGAAAACCACCCTTTAAACGACAAAGCATGAGATACACCGTGTGTGTTCCTTTTGTTTGGGACCTCTTTCATCCCATGGGCTTTCAACCAATTAGTTTTGTTAGGGAACCTCCTATTACAGAGCAAATTGGACCCAGTGATGTGGCTGTTGAAAGCAAAGCTAATGTCTTTACAAAAAATTTGATGGGTGAAGGTATGGGTGTTAACATCTTTGAAATGGTTCTTACTGTCTGTACTGACTTTGGGCAGCAGGTTTGTTGCAGAGCCCAGGCACACCTTGGTTCCTGAAACAGGTAAGGGTCTGCACAAGCCTGAACTTCTGAGCTTTGGGGTAAAATAGTGGGTACAAGGGGGAATATGTGGTAGGCAGTTTGGGAAGGGTGTACCTTCTGAGTACCTCAGCCAATGGGGAAAGGAAGAGGGGAACTTGCAGCTGATAAAAGGAGGCTGCACCCTCTGAAACCAAGAGAGAGAGAAAACCCCGAGGGCTTGTGCCCTGGTGGGCTCTCTGCCTTTATTAGAATAAAGTTGCAGGACTCCTCTGCCTCCTTTTTGGGACATAGACCTCTGGTGCTTGTGGTCTTTTCTGACACTGGCAAAGGGCTTCAGGGCTTCCAGGGCACTTGGGGCAGCTGAGCCTGGCTGTCCAAGGGCCATGGGGAGAGAAAACCTGCCGAGCCACCTGCCCCACCATTGCTCAAGAGCATGGCCTAACGTTTTGGAGGTGGACGGGCTGTCTGGGTTGCTGTGATCACGTTCAACCTTTGCAACAAGGAATGCCTTCCAGCTGTGATTCCAGGTGTGTGCTCCAGCTGTGTGCTGGCCCTGTCTTGGGGGTGATACCTGGGCATTTGCTGCCAGTATACTTTCACGAGTAATTGGTAAATGGGAGCACTGAACAGAAGACACAAGGTATGTGCCCCAAGTCCACTTCAGAGTGAGCCTCTGAAAACCCTTCCTCCCCCTCCTCTTCCTCTACTGCAGGCAGCATGTTCAGCTCTGACAGTCACCCTGCCACTCACACCTGTCACTCAGAGGAATCCTACGCTGCAATGGGGACTTTGCAAGTGTTGCAGCAACCACTGCAACAGTAGTAGTAAAAAAACCAGCAGAGCTCTGTTTTCTTCCTGGCTGTGAAGGAGCAGGAAGAGGCCCAGATCCTTGGACTGCAGTGGTGAGGGCACCAGGAGGAAAAGAACTGTCACAGGGAGTGAGGGACAGTCACTTTGAGGGCTGGCCAAAGGAAATGGAAGGCAGGGAGACAGAATATGAGCTCTCAACAGCAGATGAGGGGGTGTACCAACAGATTTCATCCTGAGTTAGCAGGCTGAAAATGTGATGCACATGAGAAAGAGCAAGAATCTTTGTCTTAAAAATGTCTCTTCTGAATTGCATTTCATTTTTAGTAATACACTGATGTGCACAATGAAGAATGGGATCGTGGGCTGCATGGCAAAGAACCTCAGGTTTCAGGGAAGGGGTCACCTTGCAAAAGGCATCGAAAATCTTCCACAGGAACTGCCTGAACAATCTCAGCTTGCACATTTTCATTTGTTTGAATTTAAACTCTTGATTTAGTATGGCAGATACGAAGCCACTGCTGTTGCAAAGCGATTTCCCACTTGCTGCAGCTGCAGCAAAAGTGATTTCCAACACAAATAATAATTAAAACAAGCTGTCAGTAATTAAAAGTTGCTAGAACAGTCATTGCAATGAACAACAGTTTCAAGCAACACCAGGCATGGCCAGGCCCTTCCCTTCCACCGGCAGCGACTGCTTTGTTTTTCCACATCCACAGGCCGGCCGTACAATACAATACACGGCGTGTTAGATCACGGTTAACGCGTCCTTTTCGTGCCCTCAGTTTTATTCCGTAAAGAAACCCACAAAAAACCAACAACAGAAAAACCCAATCCGAAGCAAACGAACACATTAAAACAAAACCAAAACAAAACAACAAACCAAACAAAACACACGCGCACATCCGCAGCGCCCCAAACTAGGGCAGCGGGCGGGGCGGGCGGCAGGCGGCGCTGCGCACGCCGCCTCGCTCCGGCCGGCCCCTTCCCGCCCGGTGGCGCCGGAATCGAACCGCGCCGCCCGCCCGCGACATGGTAAGCGGGGCCGCCTCCTCCCGCTTGCCTTCCCGGGTGCCCGCAAAGGCTGCGGCGCTGCAGGGGCAGCCGCGACCGCGGTGATGGCGGGCGGCGCCCGCCCGCGCCTCGCCGCCCCTCCGCCGCGGTGGCTCTGAGGGGAGCGCGGCTCCCGCTGCGGGGAGGCCCCACGGTGCCGGTTCTGGGGGTGCAGCGGCAGCACGGGTTGGTGAAGAGCGATGCCAATGAGCCGGCACCTGGAGCAGTAGCCCTAGCCCCGCGGCTGTGGGTGGAGGTGGGCGCGGTGCCCGCTGCCTCCCGCCGAGCTGTGGGAGCCCGGGTGCTGCCAGGCAGAGCCGCTGGCTGTGGGGAGGTGGGAGCGGGCATGCTCGTGGCAGGGTTAGTATTTGTGGTGGGGAACTCCTGCCAGTGAGGTAGGAGGGGAAAATTAGCGTGAAAGTCGGTAACCTTCATCGAGAGTGCTCTTGGCTTCGTTGTTTAGCTCTGTTTGCTGCAGTGGCGGTGTGAATCTTGGCGCCCGAGGGGCGTAGCTACGAGCACATGCTTCCAGAAACGCCACTTCCATTCCATGTCGGTGCCAGGGCTCTTGGAGAAGGCAGGAGGTGGAAGTTACATCCATCTGCTTTTTGTTCGTGTTCCTGCTTGAGTGTTCATGGCTGCTCCAGGTTCTAATCCTGCAATGTACTGACATCGCAGGAGACAGCGGTGCTGACCTAGGGCATCGCTAAAAGAGGAGAGAGGGGACCTTAAAATGTAGTAATGGTGCTCTTTGTTAAATATAACATTGAATTGCTTCTCTTCCTGTCCCTGTATTACTGCAGCTGCATAAGCTAGCTTTTACAATTGTTTCTTAAAATTAAGTCAGTCTGGCCATTTTGCTCCTGGTGTATGTTTTAAGTGTTATTTGCTGCCTGATGTTCTTTTTTACGAAGGAAGCAGCTCTTAAAAAGTAAAAATGGTGTTGACTCCTTTCTGTTGGAAACTTGGAAAGGTAACCATGTCTTTCTCAGAGCATCTTGTTATTAGACTACCCACTTCCACTGGCTTATGGGCAACAATATGCCTTTTTTTTTTTTTTTTTTTTTTTATGAGACTTTTCTCTGCCAGCATCCTATTTGGCCCTTTCTATCCCCCTTTCTGTTTTTTGTAGCTGTGCACTGTGTGAATCAGGGAGTGGGGCAAGGGGAAACTTCAAATTCATATTGTTTCTGCTGCTTCTGAGTTGTTGAGGATTATGCTAAATGCTATTAATAAAATTCCAATTCTCTGCAAAATATTTTATATCCTAATTTTATAAGACACATACCAAAATAGCATCTCTGAAAGTGATCAGAGGAGACTGTTTCTCAGTTTTGTATTGTTGGTAGCAGTTTGTGAATAGCCGTTTCTGCCTTTTGCTTTTAGTTCAACCCAAGTTATTTAATACATGTTCACACAACCAGAGAGAAAAGAAAAAAAAGCAGCACAGTTTTTTAAATGAGACCTTAAAATTATGAAGTTGGTTAGGACCTTTGAAAAAAGACATACCTCAAAAAGCTCTTTATCTGCTTAAAAAAACCTGAATGGCCTACAACTCACACTACTGTCTGTATATCACAACATAGAAAACAATTCTTTTACAAAAAACAAAACAAACTAAACAGAAGGTACTCTATCTTTTTAAGGGTTATTAAACATTTGTGTGAGTTTGATATAAGTACATGTCTTGGAATTGGTATGTGTCAAGGAGCATTGAGGCTGGAGTGGGGTTGGGTTATATGAATAGCTGGCTCTGGACTTAAAGGTAGGTCCCTCCATATAATATATGAGCTTAGTGTAGAGATTATTTGCAAAGAATGAATTTATCTGAAAGTCTGGGCTTTGTTGTAAGGTATTTTAAAGGGTGGCCAATACAACTTACAGGTAAATAGATTTAAATTCTGAGTAGATGTTAATTATTCAGATGGCTAAATGTCTTGGTTTTTTTTTTTTTTTTTTCTTTTTTCCCCTGTTCTAGTCCAAGAAAAAAGGTCTGAGTTTTGAAGAGAAGAGGGCCCGCATGATGGAGATCTTTTTTGAAACAGTAAGTAGCTTGTAATTGTCCTGCATTTACATTGGTGGGGAAACAGGTCCTAAAAGGAGCATAACTGTAGATACAGCTGAACTCTATGTCCTGGCATGCATTTCACTGATGCTCTGTGACATCAGGGTATAAATTACAGGGGCAAAACTTCATTTAACTTCTGATCAGGTGGCTTATCCCCAGGTGGAGCCAAGGAACAAAGATGCACAGGTAGTGTTAAATTCTTCACGTGCTACCTATGCACATTTTCTCATTTTGAGTCTCTTACCATAAGAGGGGACAGCAGGAAATTAGGAAGTATCTCACTGCATTTTATGGCAGGAGGAAGAAATCTGAGCTTTAGAAAAACTGAGAGCAGAGTTGGAAAGGGTCCCTGGGAAGAAGAAACCTGGAGATCCAAAGGCTGAGCTACAGTTGTATTGGTGGCACATGTAATACACCATGATTTACAAGAAATACAGTGACACTTGAGTACTTGAGCAATGTAGTGCATCTGTGCTGACAGTCTAACCTGGGCTTTAAGGGCTTTAGAGTCTAACTTGAGATGAAATATGAGGACTTCACATCATCAAAGGAAAGAGCAGGGCTTGTTACAATAATAGTGTTTTTCTTATTATTTAATTCTCAGAATCTTCCAGTTCTGTTGAGGCATATGCAGGTTATTTCCCTAGCAAAACCAAAACATGCAATGTATTTCCTACTTGCTTTTGTTGGCATTGATGTAGTATAAAGAACACTCAGGCTTAGATGATACTGTCATTTGGAACTGAAGTGTCTTTCATGTTTTGCACAGAAAGATGTCTTCCAGTTGAAGGATCTAGAGAAGATTGCTCCAAAAGAAAAAGGGATTAGTAAGTGTTTATAAAAGTTATTTCTCTTGAGCAAGTAATAATTTCTGAGACAGGTCCTACAGTGTAAATTTTCCTGTCTATAATCTTAGGTTTATGATTTTAGTAATGGAATATATAACTAGGATGGGAGACTGGTCAGTGGGAGGGCTGTGGTGTTAAAAATGTCTTGGGATGGGGGCTTGCTTAGGCTCTGATCTGCCTGACTTGCAGTGGCTTTCAGTGTATGAAATCATTGTTTGCACTCAGGTATTAAATACCTGCCTGTAATATCACAAACGTTTAAAATGCTAGTCCAAATATACATGGGCAGTGTGCTCTTGAGCTTTTCCCCTCCAAAAATGGCTGAACAGCTATAAATGGAAGGGGTTTGTCTTTTCTATAAAAACCTTCCTGATGAGATCCCATTGGTTTAGGATTAGGTCCAAGAGGATTTATCTGTGCTCTTGGAGTGTTTTATATGTTCTTTATTTGTTTTCCTTCCATGCTCATTGACAAAAGGGAGGCAAAAGTAACTACTACTTTGTGTAGTTACCTCTGTTCTTCTCTAGCGTATCTTGGTGGTACTGCAAGAGTAAATGAACTTGTTGAGAAAACTGCAGATGAGAATATCACAGAGCAGAGGTTTTCAGTTGTGTCAGCAGCTAACAGAGGTATTCCTGGGCTTCCAAAGAGGTGTGGTGCTGTCTTGATTGATTTGTCAATGCATATGTTTATTTGTAATTAGCAGTAAATTAGAGTTCAGAGTTTCTAAAGCCATTAACACATTTGAATAGTCCAAATTCATCCTGTCTCTGCATATGAAGGCAACCCAAGCCCCAGTTACGCTGAAAAGAAAAAAAATTATTAACCTGCTCCCATCCTGGTGTCCAGCCTATAGCTTCCAAAAAGATAAGGGACCCCCTGTAGTCTTGAAATTGAACATCAGGTACCCAAACCCATAATTGAGCTCAAAAGTCTTTATATCTGCAACCTGAGGATAATGTGACTCCTTAGCTTTGTTGAACAGGTACCATTTTTTTTTAAATACTGAATTACACCACAGGTCTGAAAGGAAATGATCAGTTGTGTTCAAGATGCTTGTGAGTATAAATGATGTTTTGTACTGGAAGTGAATGTAATCAAAATCATAATCTGTCCTTCCTGAGTTTGTAGACAGATGGCTTTAATGCCTCTGCTGCTTTGAAAAACTTTGTTAAGCATTATAAAGTGAAACATAATTACAGTCCCAATCAAGAAACTTAAATTAATCCAAGTTAGAATTAAGACAGCAGGACAACTCCTCAGGTACCTCTCATGTTTGTTACAGTATTGTAGTGTAACGCGCGTGTATTTTGTACAATACTCATGAGCAAGGTTTTGCAAACATCTGATAGCAGATGTGCAGAATAGCAGTGTTTAGGAGCCAACTGCTGGTTTTAGAGAGATTCATCCCTTCAAGTGAAGCTTTGGGCATGTTGTCCTTGTGAAATCTTCCAGCTTGCTGACACTAGAGGAAATTGCAGATGAATGTAGATGGTGGCTTGTGGTGTTCATAATTCAATAGTCCAGCTGCTATGCAGTTCTAATTTTACATTTTTGCTTTTATTAGCCTCGATGTCAGTGAAAGAGATTCTGCAGAGCCTTGTTGATGATGGCATGGTGGACACTGATAGAATTGGAACTTCCAATTATTTCTGGGCTTTTCCAAGTAAAGCTCTTCATGCCAGGAAGCGTAAATTGGAGGAGTTAGAGACTCAGGTAAATCTGTTTTATGAAAAACATTTGTTTATCTGAATGGGTTTGCTTTTTCTTATACCCCCTGTATTCTTGTTTATATCTCTCATGTGTACAAATGTACATGTCTACACACAGAGATTTTACTATAGGAATAATCTGTCATTCCTGGTAGGGCATTGTCATCATCTCACAGTTATGGCAGGAAAACTTTGGAGGTTCTTGTTGGAGCTTGAGAAAACTTTTTGCCTACTTGCTGCTGAAAGCATGTTAGTCATGACACAAAGCATCATTTAAGGACTCAAAGGTAGCATGTTTTTGTGTCTTTTACATAATGTAGGCCATCCTGTGGTAATAACCTCAAAGTGATGACAGCCAGAGTGCATAACCTGAGTACATGAGGCAACGGTTTCTACTTAGGCCATTGTGTTTCCATCTGCTTTTATTGGTGGCCTAATTTCTGAGGACTTTGGTAGTCCCATACTGCACTTTTAGCAGGAGGAAAGAGCAAATTGGTCATGAATCACAGAATCAAGGAATGGTTGGAGTTGGAAGGTACCTCTGGAGATCTAGTCCAGTTCCCTGCTAAAGCAGGTTGACCAGGAGCAGATTGCACATCATCACATCCAGGTGGATCCTTTCTAGAGAAGGAGAGTCAATGACCTCCCTGGACAGCCTGTTCCAGTGTTCTGTCACCCTCAAAGGAAAGAAGTTTTTTCTCTTGTTTATATAGAACTTTGTGTTTGTGTCAGTTGTCCCTTGTCTTTTTGCTGAGCCTCACTGTAAAGTGTCTGGCTCCATCCTCTGGACATCTGCCCTTAAGGTACTCGTATTGATAAAGTCCCCTGTCTTCTGTGAAGTCATGTCTTCTTCAGGCTGCACTGGTCCAGCTCCCTCAGCCTTTTCTCAAAAGAGAGATGCTTCAGTCCCCTCCTCATCTCCATAGCTCTCTGCTGGACCCTATCCAGTAGCTGCTTGTCCTGACCTGGGGAACCCAAAATGGGGCAGCGTGCTCCTGAGGAGGCCTCAGCAGGGCAGAGGATGGAGGGGAGAGAGGCTCTTCAGAAGAGCAGGGCATCTTTTGTTGCAACATTGCTATTCTGTTAATCTGGTTCTTTCCTGCTTTTTGGGAACTGTCTTTATTTTTGCTTCTGATGGGAGTGGGAAAGCATCTATTCATCAGTTTATTTGCAGTGGGAGTATATGATAACAAGATGAACAAATGAGCTTTATGAGACCATGTGGTGTGATTGTACCACAGCACTGCCAACTCTTCCTATGATTATTCAGCATTATGTTCTTTCATCAAAGAATCATTTGAATTAATGCAGATTTACTGTTAGCATCTGAACATTTTTACAGCAATTATTTCCTTCAGGCATAGCTGTGAATGAATCTCAGGCATTGCTGTCTTCTGTATACTGTTGTCAACTTCAGCTATTTCTTTATACAGTTATATCAAAATAATTAAAAGAAAAATGCTTTTTTTTCCTTGTCTTGAATTGAAAAAGGAGTTTGATTTAGCTGACTACTGTTGTACTATTTTCAGGCATGGACTTAACCTGGCACAACTGAACTTAATTTTTCTAGACTGGTAGTAATAATGCACTGACTCTTACTCCAGTGGAATTTCATTTGTCTGAAATAGGTTAGTTTAACTTTGCACTGACTTGGAACTGAACTTCTCAGTAAAATTACTCAACTTATTAGTACATTTCACTCAAGTTTTAGGCAAGGCTACTTACTCTGCTAGCATGTAAATTGACAACTGAGAAATTGAACACTTTCCAAAATGCCTGCTTTTTTCACCAAACTCTCTAGTGCCACTGTTTTTTCAAATGCACTTTCTTTGCTCTTAGATCCTCTTTGTTGTTGCTCATGTTATAGCCAAGTAGCTGAAAAAAGGAGTTGCTATTTGTTGTCCTTGCTCTTGTGCCTAGTCCCATTGTGAATTTTGAACATAATTGGTCAAGCAGATCTCTGGCATACCCTGATTAATATCTTCCTTGGAATGTCTTGCAGAACCTGCCTAATGTGCTCCATGGTAAGTATCCAGGAATTGCCTAAAAAAATATGCTGAACTGCTTTAAATGTACGTTTACTTATACAAACATATCTATGATTGTGAAAATGTAATTGGCATGTAGTTACTGATTTGTGATGTTATTTCTATGTAGAAATGTGCTATTCTGGTATGAGCAGTTCTGCAATATAAAACTGTTCCAGAAATAGTTTTATTGCCAGAACCTTATTTGCAAGCCAAGCCCTGCTCCTGACATATGGGCTTATTGGTATGAGAGCTCTCTTTAGACGATGCTGTGAGTCTTTAGAATTACTTTGTTTTGCTGATGAAACTGGACATGCTTCAGCATTTCAAGGAAAAGCATTTTCTCTGTCTGAAAATAACTTCTCTGTTGACAGAATGGAAAGGTGGTATTTTCATTGAAAAGCTCTCTGAACTTTTTTACAAGATGATAACAGGTTCTGTCTGTGAGTTCAAA
Source organism: Certhia americana (assembly GCA_018697195.1). Taxonomy (NCBI): domain Eukaryota; kingdom Metazoa; phylum Chordata; class Aves; order Passeriformes; family Certhiidae; genus Certhia; species Certhia americana. Next base: position 23,425,934 of record CM031860.1, read on the forward strand.
TTAGCTCTTTTGGTGTTTGTACTCTTCTTGATGTGCACACATGCAGATTTTCTTCAGGGCTTCTAAATCTAGTCACTGACTATCACAAAACTTCTTGTCAGAACATACAAAGCAGAGGAAAAGAGTCAGCTATTGTACCATTTCTGATGCATGTTGCTTGTCTTTGATCATTTCCATACAGAGCTTGTGGCATGCTGAGAGATGTGTTTTCTCTCTGTGTCTTGTCCAGATTGATTTCTAACTACATGAGTCGGTCTCTTTGTTCAGCAGTTAAAAGCCAGAATCAGGCTGCCTTACTTAAAGCATGTTTAAAAATCCAGCAGTTCAGTTCATGCTGCAATTAAGGCTTTTTACCAGGAGGCATTATCTTTGTTTCCTGAGGGCATGGGTAAATAGTCAAGGGAAAGGAGTGATCCCAAATGCTGAACTGTCATTTGAAAATAATGTGAAGGAACAGAACAGGCTTCTTCGTGGTGCAAATTCCTCTATTAATTTGCAGCACTGAGGCTTAGGTTTGACGAGTTGGACCTGCCACAGGACCTTTTGCCTGCATACGTTGGTACTTCAGAATGTTACAGCCAAGTTGCTCACAGCATTCTTCATTTTACAGAACTTGTGATTGTGGGAGGCTGTTTAAGGAGCTGTTCTTGAAGCAATTTTTTTGTTTCAGATTTTTAGTGATTTTTAAGCCGCACCCCGTCTTGGAGATCTAGAACAAAGAAGTCTGACTCAGTATTCATAATGAAGTTCAAGCCAGTTTTGTCTGGATGTTTAAAGCTGCACTTCACAGGGGCTCTGTATACTCTAGACTTCTTCCAGGGAGGATTTATTACATCGTCAGAATGCAGAGATATTGCAATTAAAAACAATGTTGAAGTTTCTTTTGACAGCTTCCCTGCCTGGCCCCATCTTTTGACTTTCTTTTGTGGAGGCAGGTGTTTGGAGAGGGACACTAATCCCTAACTTACATATATGGCAGATCTCGTGCTGATCTAATTAGGATCTTGGTAGTGCCCTTTAACCCCAAGTTACTGCTTGGGCCTCTTCCTGTTTTTCTGAAAAGCAAGGATAGCAAATGACTTTATAGTTTGTGTAGCATCTGCTGGAACTATTTCCTCCAATAGCTCACAGAGTGAGAATTGCTAAGTAGGTCCCTTTGGGTTTTGTATTGATTTGTTTTTTAGAGGCCTGGTTGCTTCTAAGGGTTTATGCCTTCTGCTGGGTGCTTATTTTTCACCTCTTGGTTATGCTTATGCATCTGTGAAGAGGACTACTGAAAAGTGAAATATGTTAGAAGCTGCATTTTGGTGAGATGGGTTTATACAGACACTCGGTTTGTTTGCATGTGGAAGTTCCATTTGATTAGATTGGGTACAGGTATGAGATGGTGAAACAACAGCGAGGGTGTGGACTGAGAAATAATGTTTTAACGGTGTTTATAAATGGAGAAATTTTTCATGCAACCTCACCTGTCAAGAGAACTTTTGAAGCTTTACTTCAAAAAAGTTAAGGGGTAGTCTTCCTTCCCTAGGAACAGGTGAAATGATGCGGTGTTCTTAATTGATATTTTTCTGGCTGCAGGATTCAGAAGCCTGGAACTACCTGTGATCAGTTATAGTCTGACAAAACAAGATGTTTATTCTTAGCATAAGAATTGTGAGTGAGGAAAAGAGAAATCTTTCTGATGCAGTCTTAGTAAAAACAGATTCACCTTAGATTTTCTTTCATTTTTTCATCTGTGTCTTGGGCAAAACACTTGCATCTGTGCTGAGAGGGACCTGAAATACTAAGTATTTCAAAGATGTTGTGGTACTATGAACACTGTAGTCCAGTAGCTTGGGAAGACAACCAGTTAGTTTCCTTTCCTCAGTGTAGTGGTGTTCATTTCACTGTTCAGTTTGAAACTGTTAATTTCACTGTGTTGTTATTTGTCTCATTTCTCACAGTGTTGCTTTCTTGTGGGATAATCTTTTGTGTTCTGAAGCTTTTGCAACAGAAAGTTTAACAGCCAAAATTATTAGAGCTGCTGTTCCAGCTGAGAGCAAAATGGTGTCAGCTTGCACTGCAATGAAGATTAAACAGAATCTTTTTAGAGCAGGATACAGCATGGACATTTTGTGCTGTCCCCTGTGCCTGCTTCATCATACTCATGACCAAGAGACTTGATCTGGCAATTTTTTTTTCTCCCACTAAGCATTGTATTAGGCCAGTGTTAGTTAAGATAGAAAAGATTAATTGATGTTTCATTCCTTAAATCCCTACCTAGAGTTGGTAAGAGGAGGGAATTTCACTTCCCATGACTCATGTATTGAACCAAAGGGAAAATTTGAACTGGGTACATCCTGGCTCACATTTGCTAGCTTGTTTAAAAGAAAAAGAAAAAAAAAACAAAAACCCTCCCTGGCCAGGAATGAACTTGTTGAAATCAAGTGACTTCATATGTATTAAATTTTTTGTACTAATGAGCATTGAAATATGAAAAGTGAAAGAATTTATTTTAGTAAAAAAGCAATGAAGAGAATGCTGTATTAGGAAATGCTTATTTTAGGAGTGCACATTGTTTGAAAATAGTTAATGGAAAAAAATACTCATATCGTGAGTAATCTGGCTTGAAGCCTCCTGAAGATGTTTTACGACGTAAGTAAAAGGAGAGAACCTTCCTTGTTTAGAATGCACACAAAAAAAATTTTGAGTTTTAACCATCAAAAAGTTCTTTCAAGAAGCAGCTTGGTTTATTTCTATCCTTTTTAGATATATTTTTCATCCTTAAATACTGTGGCTGGAAAGTGCTGAATAAAATATGAGACCACTGACTGAAGCTCAGGAAACTTCTTCTGTCCCCATTGTTCCAGCACGAGCAGCCTCCTCCTTCATCCGATTGACTCACTCAATTGTCGGGGTGTTCCCACATGGTTTGGAGGTTGATTCTGGACTGCAGTTAAGTAGAAGTGCTCAGCAGTGGCTGGCTCAAACTAACCAATCCTGAACTAAGGTACAAATCCCTGGAGATGAGAGATGTGCAGTGAGGTGTAGCAGGTCTGATGGTGCCTGGAGCTGGACAAGTTTTGTGCCCTGGATGGAGTTTTGCATCAGCAGGGAGAGCCTGTGGGACCTAGTTCTGTGGAGCAAGCTTTTGGCATTGCTTTGTAGAAATGTCCTCAGCAGATGGTACAGCATCAGCTCTTAGCAGAGCTCCTCACACACCTCAGGTCTCTATTGCAGTTTTCAGCCTCTGATGGTTCTGAATACAGCATCTCACTGTTCTGGGTTTTTTTGCCTCTCAGCAGTGATAAGCTATTCCTAGAGGTACATGTGCAACAGCTTTGGAATCCATAGCTTAATGCTTTTGATAGAACAGCTTATTTTTGTGGTGTAATATTTTCATTATGATCCATTGAAAAGCTGTAGTCAATATTCAGTGTGTTTTTAAAAATTCTTTGTCTATTTATCATAAAAAAATGCAGGCATTTTATGCAGGCATAAAATGTCTTAAGGTTTATCATGATCTTAAGCTTTGCTGTAATACATTTAGAAAGCTTAGCACTCTCTTTTTCATATATATTTGATTAATTTTAGGGAGTAGATAGCATGGTTAAAGAATTGTCCTCTAAACCAGAGAAGTACATCAGAATGCTTGCAACTAATATGTGTGACTCATGTTAGGAATTACTTATTTAGACATTTTTCTCATTCATTAATTTTGACATATATATGCTTACAATTTAATTTTATTAGGTTGCAAAAAATGTAATAAATTGCTCCTTTCCAGGAAAAATAAAATCAAGGCCTTATAATGGGCATTAAAAGAAAGACCTCTGCTGAAGAGGTCTTTTTTTTAATGCCCATTATGAGGCCTTGAACAATGTGGTCTAGTTTGACATGTCCCTGCCCATGGCAGAGGGAGTTGGGAGTGGATGGTCCTTAGGATCCCTTCCAACCTTTACCATTCTATTATTCTGTAATGTGTAGGCAGGATCTCTTTGTGTTGACTAAGCTGTTAGAACAGTCTTCCCATATGCATGCCAGACCTCCTTTTTTTTCCCTCTTACTTGAGGACATGTCATTTAGACTGCTACTTATTTAATTGGTTAGTTATTCTTCCTTGAATTGCCCTTACCATTTTGATAGTCTGCAGCCCCAGTGAGCTGAGTGATTCCATTCTGTGCTGGCTCACTTTTTTTTTTTCTTCTCTTGCATGGTAATTACTCTCCCAATAGAGGCAATTAGTGACCCCTCCCATCCTCAGCCTTCTGGCTTTCACTGACCTGTACATTTTACTTGAACTGAAGGACTAGACTCATAAAGAAATGGCCTACTGCAGAGCTGGTATGTTATGACTAACTCACTTCAAACCATCCAGGGGGAGCTGTAGCAATAAGGGCAAGAGGCTGAGAATTTTCATCCTTTGAACATTGTGAATATGTTGATTGTATCTATGCCCATTTGTTCGTTGATCCTGTAAGGCTTATTCCCTCTATTAGTCTCCTGGAAAATGCTAATAAAATCTTACTAGAATAGTCTGCAATTTTGTTACCCTCTGCATCTTGCACTTGAAAAATGGTGATATCTTAAAATGATTCTGCATTTACTAAGTCCTAAAATGTCCGTCAGAGACTCTTCTAATGCCGGAACTTGTTAGAGCCTTCTGGAATTACATTTTATGGCATGCTACAAAGCCCTGGAGAGTATGCTTAGTTACTGCTGTCATGGCAGATTTCTAAAAATACAGTGCTCTGGAGGCTTCTGTTGGAATTAAGCAATTTCATAATTTGGTGTTCATTAGTTGAATTTTACGCTTTTCCTTTTACTTGCTGTTAATGCGTAACTAGCTTGATGGCAACTGTGAAGTGTAGGTTTTCTTTTTCTTCCTTCTTGATGAGCATAAGGTAAAATTGGTGTGATTAAAGAGCAGGTTTTTTTTTAAACTGTCTCTGTAATAACTCTAAGGATTTTAATGTAGATTTGAAGGAAGATTCCTACTATACTAAAAAGGTTATATGGCTATTCATTGTGATTTAATGCAGGAAAACCACTAGGTGTTTCAAATAGGGTTGTCTGTGACACTGAATTTTTTAGGTACTGTCACACGGTTTACTTTTTTGAAGAGGTTTGCATTCTGGCTGCTGGCTCCATTCCTGGCATTGCAGTGAAATTGTTAATCTGAAATGAAACTGGAAGGAAAAACAGGAGTCTTCGCTGCAGAAGCCCAGTCAGGTCTGGCAGAGACACAGCCCTGCACATCTCTCTGTGCCCTGTGGTCAGCATGGCAGGTGGGAATGACAGATCAGCAGAAAACCAACATCCTAAGAAACTTTAAAGGCTTTAATGTTCTGTACTGTCTGGAAGTTTGCCTGTTCTGTAAGGCCAGGAGCTTCCAGCCTGGTGATAGGCAGCCAATGCTTCTTTCAAAGCTGGATTTGATGGAGACAGTGAATAGTGGTCCTATTTAATTTGAACTTTGACTTTCACCTTAAAAATCTCATAATCCAATTAATATAGTATATTTTATTTTAGAAAATTAATATGCATGCAGAAATGAGCTACCAGCAAGCCATTATAGAAGTCTCACTTCACAAAATCTTCCTCTTCTGAAAGGAATAAAATTTTTGAGAAAACAAAACAAAAAAAAATCCCAGAGTATAAACCCAAAATGTGTTATTTTGATGCAGGGAGGCTTTAGAGGAAAAGGCCTCTCTTGTCACAGCCAAACAGCTCATTAGTTTTGAACACATGGTAGTTCCATGAAAGACTCTCCTTTTTATCAGGAATTGGAGATGACTTGGTGATATGTCTAAGCATAGCGTAAAAATGACAAAATTGGCATAAAGAGTGAGTATGTAAAACTGCTGTCAAAACTCTGAAATTTGATAGATGTATTTTACTGAGGTTTTTTATTTTACTGATAATATCTCAGTGTAGAATTTGGGCATTTTTTAAAGTCTGTGGAATAAAATTTGATTTTGTTTTTAAACTCTTTAAGCAGAATGTGAGCTTGGGGAATATTGGATGAATATTGTGTTTTTACTTGTGCCTGTCTCTACTTAGTCCCTGAAGGCATTGTCAGTGCAGGGTCCAGCTGCTTAGGATAGCAATCTTTAAAAACCCTTTAGGGAAAAATTAAAACTTCTCTTCATTCTCTCCCTTTCTTTCCAAGGAAAAATATCTTTCTATGTTTTTCCTGCCTTGAACAGACCTATTAACTACCACCTTGGACTTTGTAGTTTTATTAAATATCCTAATATGCAGTAACAAGCATATCCTTCATGTCCAGGTACATGAAAATTTTCTGTAGTTCTGTCAGTCGTGTGAATGTCTTTTGAAGTTCTTTCAGGTTTCCTTATTAGACTGCTTGCATTTGTGAAACAGTGTTGAATGAAGTGTTTCAGCTGGTTTTTTGTGGGTTTGGGGTTTTTATAGGTTGATTGGGGCGTACTTGATATTTGTATCTGAGTAGACAGCCATCTGTCCCTCAGGTCGTGCCAATTATGCCAACTCTGAAAGCAGCCACAGAAATTCAGTTCTTTCATTGAGCCTGCACAACTGTTTCTTTCACCTTTTGTTTTTTTAAGGAGGTTGGCCTTGAGCGGTTATTTTTTGTTACGTAACCACTACTTATCAAATGGTGTTGCAAATAAACGAAGCAAAAACAAAAGCTCTTGGCAAGACATTTTCTCTAAATTAATTTAATAATTATGGCAAATCTAAAGGGATGGAAAAGAATTGAATTCAAATACTTTTAATGTAGAGGGATTTGCTGTATAGTAATATTTTTAAAATAATTGCAGGTAACATCAGGTTTTTCGTGGGTGGGTGAAGGTACCTGTGGAGGTGGATTTTCTCATTTGTTTCTTCTGAATGCCCCACATTTTATTTTATTTGCCAAAAAAAAAGGGCTTATATTCAACATAGCCTGAGAACAGAGCCATGCCTAATTTACTGTATGATATTTCATCTTACTCTCATCTGTTAGCATGTTAAGTAGATCAGGATTATAGACCTTAATTTAATCTTGAAATGCAAAATTAATAGTGGGAGGGGCAAGTAAATCAGTATTTTACACGTGGATACTCTAGCAAAACACAGAAATACTGCTTATGAGTGCAGGCTCTAACTTCAGAATTACTAGTTTTTAAGAGTCTTTGTAGTGCTTTGTCAGACAGTTTTGTGGAGAATCAGATAATTTTTCAGTTTAGTCCCCTGAACAAAATCTTCACTTACTTAGCATGAGTGTCTTGTTACTTTTTTTTCATCACTGACATACTACAGTGCTAAACTAAAAGATTGACACTTGTTATCTCTTTGGTACCTCTTTAAAAAGACAGAACTTACACATTGGCAGGATTAGTAGTATGATATTTTGGAGCAAGTGTTATTTACTTGAAATAATCAGTGTACCATCCTTTAATTTTGAGTAGCAAATAGTATGTGTAATGGGGGGAAGGGAATGTATGCAGCTCTGTCCTGCTGAGCATGGTGAGGGAGTCAAGAGCATATGGGTCAGGATAAAAGGGCAGAGTAGAAAGAGTTGACACTGTTGTGGTTATGTGCTACAGGCTACCTGATCAAGGGGAGGAGGGGGATAAGGCCTTCTACAGGTGACTAGAACCAAATCTCAGAGTCATAGGCCTTGGTTCTTGTGGGGGATTTTTAAGTACCATGACATCTGCTGGAGAATCTGTACTGCAACATGCAAGCAGACCAGGAGGTTCCAGGATAGCATTGACAATAAATTCCTGCTACAGGTCGTAGAAGATCCCACAAGGAATGGTGTGCTCATTGACCTCATACTAACCAACAAGGAAATCTTGGTGGGGATGTGAATGTTGGGGGCGGCCTTGGCTGTAGTGACCACAAGAGTTCAGTGTTGGATGAAGAGGTAGCAGGACAGCAAGCAAGATGATGACCATGGACTTCAGGTGAGCTAACTTTAGCTTCTTTAGGGATATTCTTGGAAGAATCCCATGGGAACCAGGCTCTGCCAGGAAGAGGGGTCCAGGAGAGTTGGTTGATAATCAAGGCTCACTTCCTCGAGGCTCAAGAATGATGCATCTCAGTGAGAAAGAAGTCAGGCTAAGGGCACAAGAAACCACCATAGATGTTTAAAGAACTGCTGTGGTTACTCAAGTACAAGCAAAAAGTTCCCAGGAGACAGAAGCAAGGCCAGGCCACTTGGAGTGAGTATTGAGAGGTGGTCAGGAGAAGTAGAAATGAGATGTGAAAGGCCAAATCCATCTATAATTACATCTGGCCACCTTCTGAAATTTGACGAGGACAAATGCAGTGTCCTGCACTCAGGGAGGAAAAACATTGTGAACCAGCACAGGCTAGAGGCCAACCTGCTGGAAAGCAGGTCAGTAGAGAAGGTCCCAGAGAACCTGGTGGACAGCAAGCTGTCCCTGAGCCAGGAGTGCTCTGGTGGCCAAGAAGGCCTGTGCTAGCCTGGGGGTGCATTAGAAAGAGCAGGTTGAAGGAGGTGATCCTGCCCCTCTACTCAGTCCTGGTGAGGCCACATTTGAAGTTCTGTGTCCAGTTCTGGGCTCCACAATACGAGACGTGGATCTCCTGGGGGGGTCCAGTGAAGAGCTACTAAGTTGGTCGAGGCTCTGGAGAATCTCTCTTCGGAGGAAAGGTTGCGGAAGCCAGGCTGCTTCAGCCTCAAGAAGAGTTGACTGAGAGGCAACCTCCTTAACGTGTATAAATATCTAAAGGCTGGCTATCGAGAGGATGGATTGAGGCTCTTTTCAGTGCTGCAAAGCAATAGGACAAAAGCCAGTAGGCAGAAACTGATGCACAGGAAGTTACACCTGAAATGAGGAGGAAGATCACTGTACAACACTGGCCAAGCACCACAGGTTGTCCAGAGGGGTCATGGAGTCTCCCTCACTGGAGGTATTCAAGGACAATCTGGAAACAATCCTGTACAATGTGCTCTAGGACAACCATACTTGAACAGTGAGATTGGACCAGATGATCCACTGTGGTCCCTTCCAACCTGATGCATTCTGTGATTCTTTTTCTCCAGGAAATCAAGTTTATTCCCTATCTTCTCCCAAGCTTTTGAATTGACTTTTTCAAAGATTGCATTAAAAATCTTTTTATGGTAAAATCTTTTTATGGTAAAAAAAATGGTGCATAAAGAGAAGAGAGTTCTTGAATTGAATTTTTTCCAATATACCTATATTGCAGTATTAAAAAAAAAAGTTCTTATGAATACAGAAATAAGGTGGGCCCTAACTCTTCTGTTTTCTTTTTCTACAGTCTGTTTTCCTTCCATTTTATGATGTTCTCTTGCTGAAAAAATGTTGCTTATTCTTCAGTTTATGAGTTAAAAATTCTTACTCAATCTTGCTTTGATCTCTACTCTTGTTCTTACCTGTGTTTCCTGAACTATTGCAGTCTCCTAGTTTCTCCTTCTAGGTCCCACCAAACAGATCCCTACTTCATATTGCTGAAATGACTTAGAGTAACTCAGGGTAAGACCTTGCATGCCGTTTTCTCTTCCTTTCACAGATGTTAAAAGATTTAAAAAAAAAAGATCTTAATTGTATTTATGTAGTGTGTGTATGTTTGCTGTTTGTGCCTCACTAGGTGTTTATGACATCCCTGACTCAAGTCCCAGTAGACCTGGTGGCTGCTCCTACTATAGTTCAGTTCACTGGGTGTGTTATCTGGAGAAATGGCATTTCATGAGTGATACTTGACATCCTGAGATCAGAGCAGAAGCCACAGTACTGCAGGTCACAGGAGGGCTCTCCGTGCTGCTGTGACCATAATTAGCTGGCTGCAAAGATTGCTTATGTGTATTTGGAAACCCTGGGAAGCATGGATTTGTGACTGTATGTAAAAGGAATAGCTGTATGCTTTCTTAGTGTAGTACTTTACAAAGCAGTTCTGCACTTCAGTGTGCTGCCCTTTGGGATTTTTCTTCCTCTTTTAAGTTTTAGTCAACAGTAATTGTTAAGTGATTTCTTTTAGTAATGTTCTGTGCTTTTAACACAAATGTCTCTTCAATATTTTCAGATTGTTCTTTGGCTGTTGATCTTTACATATTCCTTCTATATATTATTAGTCTGTTTTTACCTTCAGTTTTTTTGTTATCTTTCTTTAAAATCTAGAGGAATGCTTTGAAGTACTTTCTCTCCATGCCTTCTGTCAATTCCACTTAAGTTTCTCAGTCGTGATTTAGTTTTCACATAGAAAAGAAATACACCTATCTACTGCTTGATGTTACCCTAAACCTCTTGAACTGCTTTTGTTTAAGCCTAAAGCAAACTAGCCTTGCCTTTAGCCTGGAACAAAGCACAGTGAGCTTCAAACCCAAAGCAAAAAACTTTGCAAGTTAGAAATAATTAAAAAATGGATGTCTCTAGTGCCACAGTGAGTGGTACTCACAAGAGCAGTAGTTTTTAATACCATTTTTGGTTGAGTGTTTGGCCAAAAGGAAACCAAACTGATATTTCTCTTTCAGACCATAATGATAGTGGGCTAACAGCTGTGAGCACTCTTGGTGGTTAGCATGTGAGACCTTGGCTTGATTCTTGCCCAGTGAACATACTCAGGGGATGGGTTTACATGGCTTATACTAGGTTTGTAGATATTTTAATATGCTGGTGAGACAAGCAGCATGTTTGGTGGGATACTGGTGGTTAGTGTGGTTGAAATCAGAAGGCATAGGACCAGCAAAACATTTGCTGGAGAGAAAAAGAGTAGTTTTTTATTCTAGAATCAAAATCTATGAGGCAGGTTTTGAGAAGGAATGGAACTGAAACCTGCTGCTGTTTTTTGTTGGGGTTAAACATTCCTCTTTCATATGTACATCAGTGGCTTGCTGAAGTGGAGCCCTGGTATTAATGTGTTCATACTAGATTCTAAATTGAGTGTACATCTAATCTCTGTTCTTTGATACAAACCAGACCCCAGGTTCCATGATAGAACTGGTGGTTATCATCAGCACGTAGCACTTTGCACACCCAAACTGCTTCACACATGTATAGCTAAATATTGTGAAGCCTTTGCAGAGTAGGAAAAATCATCCCTTTGGGGGACTTTGGATTGCATTAATGTCTAAGGATAGCAGCTATTTAATTGATCACACTGGTCTGTAAAAGTAAAGAAATTGTTTCCCAACTCTCCTGTTTCATAGATGCTAGTTACTTTCTTCATTAAACTGTCTTCTTGCTGGCTCCCACTGTGTTTTGAAAACATGAAAATGCTCTTGTGAAGAACATTTCTAACTCCTTAATTTTGAATTATTTAGTCTCCTCTCCTTCTTCTTTCCCCTAGATGATGATTTTGCTGCTTTCTTGCATCTTGCTTAATAATGTGCTGACTCAGAGCAGTCAGATTGGAGACATGAAACTTTGTAATGCAGTAGAATCTCTCTCTACTTCTCCACACCTGGTCAGTTACACTTGTGGCAGAAAGTTGTTCTGTGTCAGCCCAGACTTCTCTCTCAAGAAACATAGAGGGGACACAGTTTATCTCTGGACTGATCTCTCTGCTCCTGGCAGGAGTCAGATTTCTCTGAGAGCTCCTTGAGAAATTGTTTGCCAGTTCCCCTGAAAAATGTCCCCAAGGTTGCTCCAAGGATTGAAATATTCCATCTGCTACTGTACTTCTTTGCAACCAGGCTTTTCTGCAGCTGGTGAGTGGGAAAGTAAGTCACTGTATTTGTCCAGATGTGGTCCTCTTCTATTATATGTATACACAATGTTTCCGAATTCTGCGGTTTTTTTCTTTTTATGCCCTATAACATGTCATTTGCCACTTGCACTTACAAATTAAGTATTGTATCGTGTGTATTCATCCTGCCTCCAATTCCTTTATCCTTGCTGTCTTTGCTTCTTTCATTATAGTTATTTTCAGCTGTGTTCCCACCTCTCTATCCAAGCCTTTCTGCTTCTCCCAGTCATAGATTCTTTGTACAAATCCTGGCCATCTGTTCCTCACCCTTTGAATCCTTGTTCTGTGTTAGGGTTTTTTCAATATCTTGCCTCCTTCTGCTGTTCCTTTCCTTTCCTCATCTTTTATTTGTCATTGTAGAGGATTACCACCATGTCTTCGAAATAATACACAAATAGCTGAGGTGTAACTATTTTGTAAATTTTTTATGTGAAATAATAATGAAAGGATAATCAAAAAATCAGAAAGTATCCAAGCAACTAAAATATGTGAGATAAGAAAGAAAACTCTTAAATAAGATTGTGTAAAAAATCATCTTTGCTTTTAGGCAAAGGAAGTTATTCTAACATTATGGCATGGCAACCTTGTGTGTTATGTAGGACAGAATCTAAGAAATTCCTTTATTTCCCACAGTTATCATTAGTGTCTCTTGCATTATTAAATTATGTGGAATATAGAGGATCAAGAAAATTATTAGATGCCTTATTGAGTGCTTCCAAGCTGGAAACCAGGTTTTATGATTTACATTGCCTTGAGAGCTCCTTCTGTACATCCATTTTAGAGAAAGCAGAAACATTACTGAAGAATTTGCTGAGTATGAAAAAAAAACCAGAGCAAGTGACTTTTTTGACCTCTCTTGCAGAGATCATTTTCTTCTTTGCACTTGCAGTATAAGGGTCTAGATAAACTCCTTGGCTTCTCTACCTCCTCTGCGGGTTTTGTTCTAGAAAAATCCTGTGTTCAGAGATGCCAGATGGCATGCTCTGGGGTTTGTCTTCCTTGGACTTCATGAACTGCAAACTGCACCTAAGTGCTTACCCTCTTCTGAACTACATATCTCTGTTTAGTGTGGCATCATGTGGGGACTAATGCACCTACTCTTCTAAGAATTTTGTGGGAAGCCTGGGAGGACTGACTATCCACTAAAATTAAGAAGTTGGTGTACTTCAAGCCACATAGTGAAACCTACACTGCCTCTGCGGTTACTTGCACTGAGAGCAGCAAGTAAACAGCTGGACATATTTTTCCTCAAATGATGTCTTATTAGTATAATTCCTACATAAATTGAAGAAAACTAGAGCATTCTTTAAGAAAGGAGATTTTCTTGTCTGTATGCACGCACACGCATGCATGAACACAGAGTAATTATTGTTAAAAATCGAGCTGTGAAAGGAACCACTAAACCCAGTGAGCTGCAGTTGGGCTGTATCCTAATCTTTATGGACCACCAGTATGAAGTTTCTTTTTACTGTTAAGACTGATCTCCAAGACTTGGCAGTAAGCTCTGCCTGATATTTGTCGTACATTTACATGTACTCTAAAAATATGGACCAAACATTAGTTTGAATTGAAATTGGGAAATGATTATAGCTCCAAAGGGGTTCAGTTTCTGTTGCATGCATTTATATCAGCTGCACCATATGAACCATATGGTTAAATTATCAAGCCTTGCAAGAAATATCTGGGAATGCTTTTTGCACTCAGTGGGATCCTCAGTGAGAGAGGGAATGTAGAAGTGGAGGATTCATGTGGGGGATCTTGGGGTAGGGCAGAGTAAAACCTGAGCTCTTACAGCTGTTCTTTTCACAATTAATGCAATATCCTGATTTACTGTTTGGTGCTCAGAACATTTTAAAACTAAAACAAAGGGTACTTTAAAAGCATGCTATTGTTTTGGCGGAGTTTTTTTTGTTTGTTTGTTTGGGTTTTTTACTTTTTTTGTTGGTTTCAATGCAGTAACTGATTTTCAAACTATTACTTTTTCTTTTTTTCATTCTCAATTCATCTCATTTAATATTTCAAGGTGCTTTGTCTGATGCTCAGTATAGTGTCCCTGAGGGTTGACTCATACTCCTGCGCTGCTTAAGAGTTTTCAAAATAGCTGTGGAAAACTGCCAACTGAACTGGAAAGGCCTGGTTCAAGATGGGTGGCAGGTTAATGGAGAAAGATCTCTCTTGGCAAATTATTTCTGATGTAACAGAAAAATGGAAGGATTATTCACACCAGCCCTGTGAGATTCTTCTGCCTCAGGCCTGAAGGAAGGGCTCTCTCTGAGGTCTAGCAGTGCAAGGGCCACACAGTAAAAGGGGGCCACAGCTTGACATGCCTTTGAACAGAGGCTTCTGTTCATCAGCATGTAAAAGGGATTGGGGCTGTGCCAGTGGCACACCAGACTTTGGGAACACCGGGTATCCGCAGCTGAGCAGGTGGACCTGCTACAGCTTTTGTCATTGCTTCCACTGAATAGGGACAGCTGGAAAAGGACCAAAGGAAATCATCAAATCCAAAGCCCCCATGTTACGGGGTCCTTTGCATAGAGATAGCAGGGTATGGTATGAAATAGGATTTTAGTCCCATGCTGAACATGTGGTATATAACAAGATTTTGTGCCATGGGAGTGAAAATTTCTTAGACTTGAAGTTGCTTGCTGTAATTCTTCTCCGTGGTTCAGAGCCTCAGATTTATATTTGTGCGCTTTTGTGTTTATTTTATCTTTACTTTTATTACAAAAGTTATATAATTTTAGAATTTTAACTTTTAAAAAAAAGACCCATGTATTTTAAAAATATGTATCTACTTGTTTATTTAAACACATAAATATGTATGCACATTTTATAGCTATGTTTAATATGTTACTGAAAAAGCCTTTTTTTTTTGTTTGTTTTCTTCATCAGTTTGCTGAAAGCAGTCAGAAGAAAGAGGCTTTACAAAAAAGCATTGAGAAATCAAAAATTGGACGTGAAGATACTGTAAGTCGCTTTGGGGGGGAGGTAATCCTACAAGGAAAAAGCACTACAAGTATGTACTTCTTGTAAATACTAATGTAGTGCTTTCAGATTTAAAAATATCTTAAAACTTGAACTACCCAGAGGCATGTACCAAAGTTGCCAATGGTTGCTGAACTGCCAGATCCGGTAGCTACAAACTTAGATGTTGGTTTGGGGGTTTTTCAACTTATTTTTAATACAGATTCCTAAATTACTGTTCTGAGCAGCCATGTAAGCCTGGTACTCTTCACATGCTGAAGCTGTTAACACTGCAAAAAAATACCTAGGCTTCATATTTGTCATAACCAACATACTAGTTAGAAATACTTCATACAGTATTCTCAGTTGCTGACTTGCATTGAGATTCTCAGTCTAAAGTGATTTAAACCTCCAATAAACAGGGACAGCCAGAAGCTTTCAGGAGGAATTGAATTTTATAGGAAAGTACCAAATCTTTGAACATAAACTTTTGTAGAAACACTCTAGATTTTCCCTATGTATGTTTCATTTATCTTGTAAGGAATAGAGTGAACCTTACCATCAAACTCTTAAAGCTGCAGTTCCACAAATTCAATTAAAACCTGCTTTTTGGCAGTATCTTTAATGGGGATTCTTTATTCATTCATTTGCAATGGGCTGTAATCAGGAATCACAGGCAGGTTTCTCACTTGTTGTGTTTCCAAACAAACAGTTTCAGCCTTGGGCTTCTTCAGCATGTGGCCTGCCCTACAGAAAACTATTGGTCTGGAAATCCTGTTCTGGCTGATGTTTCCAACACTTTGGTTCTTGATGATACATCATGAAGAGATCCTAAAAAATAGATTCCAGTGTAGGTTTTCAAGCGTCTCACCTCCATACCTCAGCATCTGGAAACTTTTCATTTCCATTCTGCATTTTCAGAACATGCTGAATCCAAACCATTGGCAAAAGCCCTGGGATTATAAAAGTTTTTTGGGGAAAAAACCCAAGAGTCTTAAACAAAACCCCAAATTCACAAACTCCTCAGACTGCTGGGTTACCATTGGTAAAATCTTGATGGCTTACAAACTTGTGCAGTCTGGCTCTTCTCGTCTACCCTAGCTTGAGTTGTTTGAATATCAGCCAGTTCCAGTGTTTATCTGTAACCACAGATTGAAATAGAAGTATGTGCTGAGCTGGCTGCAGGAGAGCTCATGTTGAGTCAGTGTCTGCAGATTCTTATTGATCAATGGAGTCTTTGAGGTCAATGTTGTGTACAATCCCAGGAAGGACTACCATGTCATAAATACCTGAATTTATTTCTGAGGCCATTGCTCTTAAATGGTGTGGAAAAAGAAAGAAGACAAATTGAGATGGTATTCATACACAGCATCTCAATTTGTAGAAGGGTGGATGGTAGGTTTTTCTGTAATGCCATCTTTAATTACAAGATTTAGCACTCCTAAATACTGCTTAACCTTTAAGACCAATAATTAAGGGATCTCTTTGGAGTTTGTAAAACCATGGTTCAAAGGCTGTAGAAAATTGTTCTTTTGTTGATCCATTTTGGCCTTAATTTTTTTTCTTCCAGTTGGTATTCAGTATAATTTAGTGTCACTAAGAATTCTGTGTAATAAAACAAAATGCTCAAGTGGTTCATAGACATAAAGCAGTAGTGAAAGCATATTTTAAATTTATATGTTTTTATTTTTTAAAAAAACTTTGTGTGATAATTACTATTTTTAATGTTTGTTTGGGGGTTTTTTTTGTATCTCCCAACATCCTTTGAATCATCAGGTGGAACGTGCAGCTCTGCTGAAGGAACTTGCTGCCCTTCGGCAGAAAAAAGAGCAGCTAAAGACAGAAATAGACAAATACAGGGAATGTGATCCAGACGTGGTTGAAGAGATGCGTAAGTTGTGTATTGTTCAGAGTGATCTTTTGCTTGAAAAGGTCTGCACTTCTTTAGCTTAAAATCTGATATTCAGAGATTAGTCAAAGACTAGTTGCTTTTCTTTTTAGAGCTGAGCAATACAAAACAGGTACACTGACCATTTATTTTCATGTTCTGTTATATATGGGGAGGTTTAGTTATATTTACTCTGCCACCACCTCAGTTAAGAAACAATCCTAGTTAAAGTACTCTGATGCTTTAGAATTAACCTCAGGATCGTCCTTTAATTCCATAACTTGTGCTGTACCTTAGAATATGTGTAGGAAGAGGAGTCTCTGACTCCCATTTACCTTCAATTCCATGCTGTTAAGATGGGTATCTTTGTACTTTCTCTATCTTGCCTATTTAAAACATAAGCATTTCATTAGAGACACTTAATTGTCACTTCCAGGAAAGTAGGTTATCACACTCTTGACTGACTGTACCACCTCTGACATGCTGGGTTTTGGTTGGAGTTTCTAACTCTTAATGGAATACAAGGAATGATGAATGACTTTAATACGGAATTTGGCACTGAAATGCACTTAATATTCTGATCCTTAGCATGAAAAATGAAAAGCATGCATGAAATTTTACTGAATTTTCTCTACTGCAGCTTTCATGTTTTATTTATTAGTCTCTTACATTGCTATCCAAGCACCACTGCATATTCAGGTTGCTGTAATGCCAAAATGCTGTTACAGAGTGACAAGAAACAGGCACAGAACTTTTTCTGAAAAGAGATGTGACTAAATCTTTCTCCTTCCTTATTTTACTAACAAAGTCCACAGCTTTAGAACTGTTCTGAGAGAAAGCAGTAACATAAACAGAGTTGGCAGCACCCACCAAATTTGGACAGATGTTATTTATTTTGAGGGGCTGTGACATTTTTTGTAAGCTGTGTTATCTTTCCCCAAGGATGTAATGGTATGCCAGGGAATAAGCAAATTTGAGACCTGAGGTTAGTTACTGTGCTGTAAATCCCTCGCTGCCTGCTCTCCTGAGGAGAAGACACATTCCAGCTGATTCCAGCTGTAAAAATGAATGAGGTTAGGCAGCAACAGCAGAGGGATGTGTAGTGTCAGGTATTTTAACTGCTGAGGTACCCTTACAGTCAGCATGGCACAGAATGGCTTGAGAGCCTCTCTTTTGAAACAGTTGTGGTGAGCAGGTTCCCAAATAATGGCACGAGGGAGTAAATCACAGCTGCAGTGCTAAGGCAAGCTGCATTAGCTGGCAAAGTGGAGTCTGGTATCCTGGAAAGAATGAGAGAAAGGGAAGGAAATGTAAAACTCTTGTCTCTCGTCTGCATGTTGTGGGTTTAGGCTTTTTTGCCCAAGTGTGTGGAAGCTCCATGTGAATTTCTGTGATGGAGGGATGAGCATTTAAGGGACTTGTGAGGTTAGCACTGTTGAACTACCTGTAGGCTTCCCAGGGGAATATGCAGTAGTGTTTCAAAATTAATTTGTCCTTGAACTTAATTTTAAAGTTTCTCCTTCATTATATGTTTTGTCAGGCATTGCTGCGCTGGCAGTGTGCATTGTTGCTGGCAGTGTATGAGTGAATAAATGGTGATGTCAGTTTTTGGGAGTTAGTGTCCTTGTCAAAGCTGAATGGAAGTTGACAGGCTTTATGGAAGAGACAGAATGGGGAAAAAAACCGGTTGAGGGGCATTTCTTTTGGTTCCAGAGTGCAGAAAAGTGCAAAGGCAAAAGTAAGAAGGCAATAAAGGATCTCAGGCAATGGAGTGCATTCAGCTAGACATAAAAGTTACTGCTGCTGTTTGACAGAAAAAAACCTTATAATAAAAGTTGCTTATTTACAGATTTTCAAACTGCATGTGGGTGATACGATTTTCTACTTCTGTACAATTTAGATAACATAACCCTTGGGATTATTTTCAGTTAAATCACCTGAGCAGATTTCTAACTATCTTATCTGAGAGTCAGAGATGGCTCTGTTATGTAATCACACTCTCTTCAGCAGTTGAATTGTTCAGTAAAATATATTTTGTAATGCACAGTTGTCACTTTGTACCTTTGGGTTTTTCCTCTTCCTCCTTAATGACTTCAACCTGTAAGGAAATCTTCCTGATGCTCAGTATAAAATTTCATCCTGTTAATTTCTCATCCCATATCACAGACAGCTGCCTTGATTCTTCTTGCGCTATTTTAGGGCTATATCAAATTGTCATCCCTTTTCACTTTCCTTCAAATTTGGTGAATGCTTTGCTGTGTCTTTTTGGTTGCCCTCTCCCTCAGTGGAGTTTTGCAGAAACAAACCAATTGCACAGCAGCAGGCCTTGTTTTAAACTGTGCACGGGTGCACACACACACATACATACATACATAATTTCCAGGGTCAAAACAAAAGTTTGAATGATTCATAGCAAATATCTGAAGACTCAGCTAAAAACTGAACATCTGTCTTTGCTTCCTGAGTCTTGTGGTGGGAAAGTCAAGCTTGACTATGTAACTAAATATATTATAATGCATATTCACAAGGGGGCAAATGGGAAAACTAATAACTCTGGGTTTTGCTGACTTCACTGTTTGTCATTTTAGTGTCACTAACAAATGTTTTGCTTTGTGTTTTGGCTTAATTTCCTTGGCTTTTGTATTAGAAATACGTTGCAGTATAAATTTTAATGCCTTCTCAGATTTGCAGTGAACACAGAAATTTGTATGTAACAAGTAACTAGAGTAAAGAGCAGAAGCAATGAGATTTAGGGACTGACCACTAGAGGAAGCTACGTAATAGTCTGGTCTTGTGGAGATGTTCAGATAATTTCATTTTACAGGAATGGTATTGTAAAAATATATCTAGAACAGCAAAATATGTGGATTTTTTCTAATGACTTCTGCAGTTCTGAAGCTTGTTTTTGCCACTTGGTGATGTTGTTTAAGACACCTTCTGTGAGTTAGGATTGATCAATAAATTATTTCTCAAAGGCAGTAAAACTGACAAGAGTCTTTTGAAGTAAAAGTGGCCAAACAAACAGTGGAATTTTGTACTTTTCTATTACACTTGTGATCCTGCTTCAGATAGTGCAGGAGAGGATCAGTATTTCTCACCTTTGAGGCGTGCCTATGTAGACTGGAATATATTCTCATGGGACAGCAGCCATTGTAGAGAGATTTGTCTCTTAGGTGACATAGCATACATGTATGTAGAGTTGGAGATGTGATGCTTCTAGATTCTCTAAAGGTAGACACCAAAGCCATGGAAAATGCTAGCATCCAATAGTTCATAATTTATGCAGATTTTCATAAAGTCAACAGAAAATATTTTTAATCACCTTTAGATGCAGTATGTTCAGTTTGCAATTAGCAGGATGTTTCCTAGCTACTGACCATGCATATGCACCTGGCATCTGAGAGACATGCTGTGCTTTTTACAGTTGATGCAGCAATGCCATTAACAAAGATCTGCAGTTGGAAATTAGTTATTCTGCTGATGTTAGACTTGTGTCTTCACTCACACTTATCTTGTCTTAGTGGGTTAAATTAAGCTTTCTTTGGAGCAAATCTGACACTTGCTTAAAAGTGCATAGAAGAATAAAAGTTGTAAAAGCAAGAACTCCTTTTTTTAGTTGTCTCATCTTACAGAGTATTTTATATTTAATATATTCATCTCCAGAGGATGACAGGAAATAGACAATGGATGTTCATGTATGTAACTTGCAGGCTATCTGCTACTAATCAAAACAAAAATACAAGAGTTTTACAGCTCACAGACCCACGCCTTTTTTCCTTCTTCATCATGGAGTTCCAGAATATATATAGATGTGCACCAGTAATGAAAGGACATGGTTCTCAACTAATTGCATCAAACTAAGAATTTTGGTTTGTTTCCCTTGCTCCTTATACTGTTCTTGGAATGGATTGTGATTTGTTTTGAAGACTGACAAATTAAATTACCTGTTCAAAAACTACATTAAAAGATAAATCAAACTTATGAAAACTAAGCATAACTTAGTCTCAAGGAAGAATGAGGAAGAGTAGATATACTTGTATGTAAACGTAGTTTCATACAGCAATGGTAAAATTTTACCTGTTAAGTAAAGTTGAGAAAAGGAACAGGGTACTTAATGAATGGAGTTAACAAATGTGTTCTTTGATTACTGATGCAAGCTTCTTTGATAATCATAGGAAACTGAATGGAATTGCCAGTTTAAGCAGAGTTATCTGCTCTATCTTCAGCCCTTCTTTTTTTTTTTTTTTTTTTTTTTTTTTAAATCTTGAAAATCAAAGGAGGCATGTTTGCATTTCAACTGTTCAAAAGGCTGGTCCTTTGACAAAGGAAACACTTGCTAAGCAAAATCTGGCTGTGATTACCAGAGGCTGTAATGTAGTGGTTTAAGGACCTTCCCTGACAAAAGCAAGTTGAAGAGTTCATACCTTGGGCCCTTCATTCCAGTGCTGAAGTTCCCCAGTGATAAAAGCAAATTGTCAGCTCAAGTTAGGAAGTGACAGTGTAGATGCCTGTGCCTTGTGATGGACTCCCCTGAGGTCTTTGAAATCTCTCTTTCCATCCAGAATCTGATGAAGCCTTTCACTGTCTTCTTCACAGGACTTTCATACATCTGGTCATTTGTCATGTACCTCACAGAATTGTCTGTTGTGTGGCAGAGTCCCTGAAGAGCAACCAGGGATCTTCTGACCGCCTAGGAACAAGTGATAAGTTTTCATAAGGGCATTTTCATGAACACTGTAGTGCATTGTACTGTTGGAAAGTGGTTGTGAAAAAAACTGACTGAGAGAACAACAGGACTACGTAAATGGGTGAGCAGCTTTTGGCACTTGGAAAGAAAGGAAAATATAATGTCCATGAAGAATAATGAATGAAGGGCCACCAGAACAAACTGGGCAGCTTAAGAAGTGTCTGTACACACATACCTAAGGCAGAAAGCTTAAAGTGAAATGTGGGGCTTTTGGCTGAAGCTGGAATGCTTAAGTCGAGAAGGATCATTTGGCTTTCAGCAAAAGGCCCTTATTCCCTGCATTTCAGAGAATTTCTCTGTCTCTGTGTTTGGTCTTTAGATAAGAGTTTAGTCTGAAATGAAAAATCATCCTAAATATTTCGACTCATGCCTATTTGTGTTTTTATACCTCAAACACATTGTAGCCAGACTATTCTGAGGGAGGGTCAACTTAAGCCAATTTGCTTTAAAATGAAGCTGCATTTTAGCTACTTAAGCAAATAGGTATGTTTTGTCAGTGAGGCTTTTCTTGGACAATCAGAAAGGAGACAGTTGGAGGACCAAATCTTTAGATGATATATGTAACAAATACCCTGCCTAAATGAATTTGCCACTTTGGCAGGTTACTTTGTTTTGAAATCAAGTGAGAACACTCACAAGACATGTTTTTGTTCTTTTTCTTTATTTTGCTTTTTATTTGTTTATACTGGAATGACAAAAAAATGTGTAAAGTGAGAGGCTTACAGGTGTGAAGTATGTGGGAATAGCTTTATTGCCTGTGCCAGTAAATCCTTATGGCAAAAGCTGTTGAGGTGCTTAGAAATGGTAGACACTTGATAAAATTTGTGATGTGGAAAATGGCAACTTATGGCTACATTTATGACTCTCTTTAATTTAGGAGTGAATTGGTAGCAATCTATTTGACCATGTTTTAAAATGGATGAAAGCCCTGATGAAAGCATCAAATAGAAGTAATGTACACATCCATTTATATATGAAACAAAATGGCTTTTGTGGAGTAAGTATTTTGCTTCTGTCTTCCAGTGTTAGACCTGCTAGGTTAGTTGTGTATGGTAGCACTCATTCAGGCCATTTTGATAAAGTTATGGTGATAGTCAAAGGAATGAACTGGTCTATATATTTTCATGACTTTCACGTGCAAAATTAGGTCAGGAAAGGTATTGTGGATTTTAGTTCGTTGTCTTTAGTACTAACACACAGGACTGTCAAATGAGGTGTTCCCTGACCTTGCTTAAAAAAATGTATTGCTCATCTTTTATGTTATCTCCCATATTTTTTGGGATGGTGTGTTACATTTTCATTATGGGTTTATCTGGATTATGACTGTATGTTCCTAATATAGACATCTTTTTCTGTACTATTTAACTGAAGTTTTTGCAGGGCAGGTTGCCTAAGTGCAAGATTAACATTGGCATATTTGACAACATTTCCAATGCTTTTTTTTCCCTTCTTACTTTAACATCATATGAGCTAATTTCACTGAAAAGAGCAGGGTATCTGAGAAAAATTCAGAACAGAAAACCATATTTGGAAATACCTAGAGCAACACAGAGGTTTTTTCTCTGCCACTGTAAGAGACCTTTGTAGATTGGAGAAAGTTTGTCTTTGGTGTTTTTACTCGGTTTTGCATGATACTGTTTTAAGGAAAATAGGAAAATGCAATCCTGATGAAACAGTGGTAGTGTGAATCTCAAACTACTTTATAATTTGTGAGCAATTCAATGTCAGAAGAGGAGGTGGAATTGATGAACCTCTGTAGTACAGTTTATCATGTAAGTGTATCTGCTCAGTGTTTATATTAATGACCTAGATAATACAATAGGAGATGTTCTTTTGTTATATTTGCAGATGATGACACTGGGAGAGACTGCACAGACAAAGGACAAAGTGGGATTTCAAAATGATCATGACAAATTTCAAAGATAGTCTAATGAACACTGGATAGCCTTCAGTAGTGGCAAGTGCAAGGGTATTGCCTGTATTCAAGGATATTGTGCTACACAAATGATCTGAGGCAGTTGGTTAAGTGGGAAGGAATTGAAAAAATATGTCAGTTACAGTAGTTTGCAGGTTGAATATAAGAATTTTTGTTGTGCTAAGAAAAAAACCCATTCTAAGATACAAAAGCAGTAGTATAAGCCACAAAGAGATGTATGAAATAATCTTTCTGCTCAAGGCAGAAAGTGAGGCACTAAAGGCTTTACTATGGCTTTAGCTGTAACTCAGTGTCAGTGTTGGATGTCCTGCCTGGGTATACCTAATTTATTTCAGAGCATTTGTATATTCATGTAACTACGTGCTCAGAGTAGAGCAAAAGGACACTGAGCAATCACATTCTAAGAGACAAAAAAACTTTACAAAAATTGGACTCAAAAGAAGATGGTTACTTGTGGAACCATCTGTATCTCCTCAAGAAAAGAAAAGCAATAGTCTGTTGCTCAGGTTTGTGGAGAAGATGGCAAAAAGTAATAGCCTTAAATTGTAGGGCCAAAAAATTGGAACCCTTAAAACCAGACAACAAATACCTCAGAAATGGCATAGGTAAAGTTGGACATGCCTTGAGTTGTGGTTACAGAGACCAGAGAACCTCTTGTGACACCTTCCAGACTCTTCTCTGCAACACGTGAGGTGACAGCAGATTGCAATCCACAACTGGCCAAAAACCATAGTGTTGGGATGGGCCTCCTTGTGAAATACAGTTCAGCAGGTGAGCAGTCTGCAAGTTCCTTTAGCTGTGCTGAAGGTGTGGAGTTTTTTAGTGAATGAAGTGGGGAAGTAAGAGTTGTCCAGTGCAATAAAAATGAACTGATGTCAGGGAGCCCTGAATTAGCTCTAAATCAAGTTGGTGTGCTTGTTTCTGTTTTGCAAGCTCTTTGCTCCGTTCTGATCTTTAAATGAAAGTTCATGTATTTTAATTATGCAACTAAGATTTCAGCGTGGGTTTTCAAGTACAACGCTTGGAAGGTAAATGGTCTTTTTCTGTAGGCACATGAATATAAGTGCAAGAGCATGTCTTGCATAGAGGAATTTTTTGGTAGCAATTCTGATGAATTCTGTTGGACATTTTTCAGGGAGACCCTGTGTATGTAGTGATGAAACTTGACAGTGTGACCTTTTCATATGGGACAGAGGGAGTTTTTTGCTGATGAGACTCGACACTTTTTTCAAACACACTGACAGATTGCAGACCCTTTAATAGCATATTCTCAGCAATGTGGATCAACTTCTTAGTAGCTTTACTGTACACTGCTACATCTCACGAGGTCGGCAAGACTTGCACTGTGGTATCTATTTGATCAGGTTCATTTTCCAGCACATATACACAGGTGTTGCAGCAGAAATGTTGATTAATTAATTCATACATCAGTATTCTTGAGCATTTTTCTATCACAGAGAGCTTATATTGTGTTCTATGCTTTTCAAAATAGTTGTAGATCAGTAGGTACATTCATAATTGTTGGTGTTTTTTGTTGTAGTGCTGAAACTTTATTCAGTCTAAAGTATAAAAAGTTGTGTTGAGTTTGTGATGCCATTTAAATAAGAAATCATATTTACACATTGACTTGAATTTAGTCATGAATTCTGAAGCATTGTGACCTGTTGATTAATACCATGAGGAAAAGTGTTGTGTGGGATACTGGGGTGTGGGGGAAGAGTGATGTGTTATTCTGGATTCAGAGGAGTTGACAGAATTCTGATGTGCTATCACTTTTCCACACGGCAGCTCTTTATTCTGTTTAGAAGAGGAAACGCCTCTTTGGGAAGCATGGGGGAGGATAAAGATTTCCAATGGTGTGGAGGTATCTGCCCAATACAGGGTTACAAAACATCCTTGTAAAGCTCTTCTTGCCACATTGCAATTCATCCTGTTGACAGTGTTGTAGATTAATTATTCTCAAGGATACTCAAATATGGACCTTAAGAAGGCACTTCATCACATCTTTGCCATAAATAGTCTCCAATGGCAAGCCACAGGCTCTTGATCAGAGTCTGTGGTGTCAGTTTGTGAATGGACTTGTGGGTAGGAATTACTAAGCAATAACCTTTTGTACTTTCTGTGGATGACAGGTGTATAATTTCTGTGCTCACCTTCTACCCTCGCCTTTGCAGATGGGATCTTTATTTGCATGCAATGTTTTCATTAGTGGGAAAAATTTTGGGAACTGCATCACAGGTTATTATAATGATGCTGCCTCAGGAGAAGTAGGAAAATGAATCTGTCACTGTGATGATGGCAAGGTACTGTTTCTGGAAAGTAGGGGCAACCTGTGTGCAGGAGAATGGATAACTCTCTGCAGAAGGCAGTGGATAATCAGAGTCATGGGAGGTTCAAGTTCACGTACAGTTCCTATGGTAGTTGCTATTTTTCATCTTTGAATTCAGTCTAAGTGAATGCATATTTATTACAGGAATTCAAATACACTTCATGCACTTAATTTACCCTGACCAATTTCACAAGGGAGATTGGGAATTTTTGGACGAATAATGCTCCCTGGTCCCTGAGAACAGTTGCAGCTGTTCCCTGCATTTCATGCAGAGGAATTACAATCCATGCTGTAAAATAACTCCCTCGCCCACATGCTTAAGACTGCAGTTGTATTTTGCATTTATCTGCTAACACCCTCCAGGCTGATGGGTGACTCCTTAGTGAGGTGCTAATTCCCTCTGCAGTCATGTGCCTTTTAAATGAGGAAGTCTGTGCAACTTTCTTGTGGCATTAGTTGTGGTAGGTCAGAACTGGTTCCGAAGTGTGTAAGCTTTATAAATATAATTAGCTTTAGTTATTCTAGGGAAGTAGAGGTGCCTGAGCCTAGACGTCCTTGAAGTTACCCAGAAAATGCTAGAGTGGGATCTAGGAGATCAAAGAAAACTACAGTGCTTTGTCCATTTCTACCAGCTCAGGGGGTTGTGAGCTGGTTCTGGCCATTGGTTTGTTGTTTTGTTTCTTTTGCTATTGCTACTGGAACTATAATATGTTGCCTTTACAGTCTGAATTTGAGTACGGTTCCTTGACTGTATCCTTAGTGTTCCCTTTATGATATGGGTGAGACTTAAAAAGGTTTTTAGGAAGAACCTAAAGTACATTTGGAAAATGTTTATGAGGAGATGGTGATGGTTGTTGCTATCACAGTTGATTTTTGCCCTGTGGAAATATTTGAGACTTCTCCAGCTTTTGGTCCGTCAATTTTGGAATACAAATAGGACTTCTAATTCCAACCATCTCCCCCTTCCAGTAAAAAAGAGAATCTGGGGGAAGAAGGAAAGAGGAGGCTGTAGTTCTGCAGTATGCTGACAGTGACTGTAGGGGTTTCCTGAGTCAGATCGGAAACATTGTGGCCTTACAATGATTTGAGTCAATATCAAATGCCTGTTGAGATTTGTTAGAAACACTGCTGTGCTGATGTTCTGTGCTGCTGGCCTTGACTCCTGACCAGGTGATGTCCATTTGCTTTAGAAGCTTCTTAGTGCACCTCTTGACAGCTGTCCACGTGCTCTTTTGTCACTTCTGTTTCCTGGCCTGCTCCAAAATAGCTGCAGGTCACTGGTAGCATGCCACTTACCTGCATAGGAAAGCACGTTTCCAACCCACCCTCATTTTCTTTTTAGACATTTATTGCAGGTGTTCCTCCCTTTCCATACCTTTACTTTGCTCTTCAGGGATAGAGGGGATTATCCCTGTGATAAGGACGGTTGCAGATGCTTGTGTTAATGGTTCAACTCTCAGAATCTGGGCTTTTGGATTTCCCTGCTGTTCTCCAGAGATACTTGGGGTTGAGGGTAAAAAAACTTTCATGAGGACTGGTCAAAATAACTCTGTCCTGTAGTCTTTAAGTGTTTTGGGCATATTTCCAGCTGTGTTTTGCTGACATAAGAGACCAGCACTTCAAGTCTTGCTACTCCTGGGCCTTGCATTGCTGTACATACAGTGGTTGCTTTTGTTCAAAAATGCAAGAGACAAAAATTCAAGCTTCCATTTTCTTTCTTAGGAAATGCCAAATGTGTCTGAAATTAGTCAGCAGACGATATAGGTATGTGCCTTGAGCAGAATAAATGACTTGTATGCTGCAGACATGGGAGTGGGAAAGTTTATAGATGCATTGTCACAGAAATAGGTGAAATAAGTATGTAATGTCCAGAATAAATGGATTGTTTTGCAGCTTCCAGACAGCAATTACATATATTGTCAGCCTATATGCAGATGTGTAGATACAGACTGTAACTAGAGCCTGATGATAATGAGAACATCTGGAAGCATCTGGAAAATACTGCCTCCTCTATTGCTCATCTCTACTGCATATTTGGCCTTTCATTGTCTTGTGCAGATTCAGTACTGGAGCACTATTTAGTAGCTGCCAAAAATCAAGTTCAGTTAGAGCGACTCTGGTGAGGAGGAGGATCAGAAGGACTCCAGCCAATTTTGGGACTCAGTGGTTGTGGTGGTTTTGGCAATTAGCCAGTTGCCCTTAGTGCTGTGTCTTGAGTTTCTCCTTTTTACAGTTTGCACAGTTGGTGTGTTGATTCTGCTTTGGAGTGTATATTTTTTGAGTTGCGATGCTATTGCTGTCTTTTGATCCTGAGCTTTCTTTTTCAGTGCAGTCTAAAAACCAACCTGGCTGTGTGATCCCCTGGAGCTAGAGAACAGGCAGTCAGAAGTAGCATCACTTTGAGTTAGTTACACCCATACACAAAGGAGGTGTGTCTGGGGGAGGTGTGTGCTTTACTGCTCCTGCTTTCCCTCATCCTCCCTGCATGTATACATACAGATGATGCAAGCAACTATTAAAGAGTTCCAGAAAGCAGTGAAGGTGCAGATGTCTTCATTTCTCTCCGTTTCTGTGTTGGTGTTGGAGGTCTCTGGAAGATGCTGGCAATGATGTAGATGTGGCTGGTGTCTTCAGGAGACATAGGTCCATACCTACCAATGCCTGTCTCTTGTTCCACTTCCAGGCATGGTGTTGGTTCAGCATGTACACAAGATCATGCAGTGTAATTGTAGGGAAGACTTAAGACTGATCCCAAGGGACCTAAGTCTTGCCTTCAGGTAGCTAAATGTTCACCTGTAGTCGTGAGACACTGGGGATTATATGTCTGTATGTCTGTCTGTATGGCTTCCTGCTCTCACCACCATGTTTTCATTTCTAGCCACAACTTGGCCATAGGCAGTGACTTGTTGTTCAGCCTATGTCTGTCGTCACCTCAGCCTTCCCTTTGACAGAGTTGTGAAGTCACATTTTCAGAACACATGATCACATAATGTATGTTTTGACACACGAGCAGTGTTTGCAGGATGTCAGTGCACCATGCTGCCGCTGTTGAGCTGGTCAGCTGCTTCCAGCAAAGCTGAGCATTCTGCTGAGACCTCACAGGTACTGTGGAATAAGTTGGCTCCCCTCCCACCAGGATGCTGACACCTCTCAGCTCTGGATCCATGGAGTTTCATTCCATTCCACTTTCCCCCACTTCATTTCAAATGTCATTACTTGGAGTCAAATACAGTGTCAAGTTTTGTATTTGTCAAATGTCAAGTTTTATGGTAGAATTTTAGAAAAATGCTGAGGGAAGTATTGTAAGTCACATATTTAAAGTCTTAATGAGTGGAAGCTCTTACTCTGCAGACTTGCCTTAAATAGGGTTAGGTTAGGTACTGTTCCAAATGCCATTAGCTGCAAGTATGTTGTCAGTACTGCTAGTCATGGAACCAAACAAGTGGGAATGGCAGCAGGGACTCAGCAAGGGAAATAAGGAATATCTCTCAGGGTAGGAACAACTTGAATTTCTGATGCGTACAAGTAAGCAAAAATGCCATTTTCTCTCCCACTCAGTTTTTTGCTTCTCTTTTTTTTCTTTTCTTAGTGCTGTGCTCGAACTTTCTAATTGTGGGCCATTTTTAGAAACTGTATTGGTTTTGAAATAGCATATTACTCCAATGTAAACATTTTTCATATCAGTTACAGTAACATTAACGTTGAAATAATGAGTACTTCCCTTCCTGTGTGCTAGCAGATGATTTTTCAACATAATCTAATTTTGCTTAAAATTTAATGTGTATAACAATGGATACCTGATCATATATTCATATCTCAGTACCCTGGAGACATGTTTCATGCTGACCATTCAAATGAGTATTATCATGCAAGTGCTAACAAGACTGACTGGGAATAACTAAGTTACATGTAGGCGTGAGAACCAGAATGATTCTGATAAATTCCCACGTTACAACCTGACCTGCTTGATTCGATTCAGTACTTTAATGGGAGCAAGCAAAATCTAAGAGGAATTCTTGATTTTTTTGCCTTATGGAAACTATACAAAACCTGTTTGTAGAAATGGTAATTTACTGTTATATATTTCGTTCTGAAATAGTGTTAAGGGACATAAGCCAAGTTTAATAGCCAGAAACATTATTTTGTCTTAATTTCATTGCGAGGGTTCTCAAAACTGTGGAGACATTCCAGAGCTATATGATAAACTTTTGGATTGATATAATAGACTGCTGCCTTGTCATTTTCCTTATCTATATAGAGTCATGCATACCCATGTGATGGTTTACTTATGTAAGTAAGTACTTTACAAAGTAAGAGAGGATTGTGAAATATTTTCCATCTCTGTTGCCTCTGGTATCTTCAGGCCATGTATCTAGTTCCAATCTTGGTGAAGACAATTAAGCCCCTAGGCAAGCCAGACTGGGGGTTATTTTATTTAAAATACACTTTAAAAACTTAGAGTTGTTCATATGCTATCTTTTATGTTCTTTGCTCCTCTTTTTCTATATCCTAGCTTTGTGCTTGCTGGAACCTTAGAAGTGTAAAATACGTCTTTCGAATCAGTAGAATAACTTCCTTACATTGTGTGGTTCAGTAAAAATGACATTCGATAAAAATTTAGTCTCTGTGCCTTGAAACAATGTGATGATTTTACTGTGATGTACACTTTTATTGTTGGTGGTGTTTTTCTCTGTTTCAGGCCAAACAAACCAAGTGGCTAAGGAGGCAGCCAACAGATGGACTGGTGTGTATTGCAGTGACACAGCTTCACACTAGAGCAGTTTCAGTAAAAGACCTACTCAGTGTTAAGGATTTTAAATTTGATTAGGATTTAACATAGGCTAGTCCTCATTTACAAAAACATAGAGAAATTTATTTTACTTATAAAACTATTATGACTCAACAGAACAAATGCATCTTCTCAGTTTAGTTACTGAAAGTACTTCATGTGCCATAACAGATTTGTCCTTCTGGTGCTGTCTTGTACACTGTGTTAAATCCTGCAACTTATTTCCCTGGGTGAGTTAAAATCTCTTAAGATCAGGAAGGTAATAGAGATTGGAATTGGTGATACCCAGGTATTCAGAAAGATTAATTCTATTGTGAATGTTCATTTCTTTCTAAAGAGTTGAATGTTTTGTGGAATCTTATTGCTGCTACTATGTGATGGATGCTGATACAAAGTAGGTATTTCTCAAACTAATTGATCAGTTTTGACAGGTAAAATGATGCATAGTTCTATGTTACTGTGATGACATTCATATGGAAATTTAACTCAATTTTCTGTTGCTGATTAGCTTTGCTATATTCATTCCCATTTTGCAAAGCAAGCAATTTATATGTCCTTAGGTTTATAAAAATTACTTAGAATATTGTTTATAATTTTTTGTCTAGAATAGATCTCCTACTGATGGACTGCTTGCTAACATTGGTTGAGCCAAGTGCAGCAGGATATCACTGTCTTACTATTTGGACTATTGTTTTATACCTGGGTTGTTCACTGTGTATGGGAAAATAAAATTACGTATTTAAAAATAACTTCTGGGAGTTGTCAGGGCTTTCTGCTTTTGATGACAGGCTGCTCTCAAGGCCTTGAGTGAGGTAAAGGAACTGTGCCTCAGCCTGTAGAACATACTTTGCTATTTAATTAGACCAAAATTAAATTAGACCAAATTATTTAATTTGGTTATATGCTGCAGCATATTTTTCTTTTGAAGACACAGTTTTAAAACCAAGTGTGTGATAGTTAAAGAAAAGAAAAATATATCTAAGCTGTGCACAGGCAGGGACCACTTCCTTTCTTATGGAATACTGCAATTTATGGGTGTTAAAAATGGTGTAATGAGTTTCAGTAAATGCTGCAGTGAAAAATTATGTTAAATTGAACAAAATGTATATGTTAAAGTAATGCGATGCTAAAAGAGAGGTGCTGACTAAAATAAATCTTCTTGAATGTCTTTTTTTTTAACTTTCAAAAAATACACAGTATTTGAACACAGGACTAGAAAGGACCTTAAAGTTAATTTAAATCCAATTTTTGTAGCTATAGACAGCCACATAGTAGGTGTCTAGTTGAAGAAGGACCTATAAAATACTTACTATGCATATTCACACTTACCTCATCACTGTAGCAGGCTTACACTGTAATTGTAGCTTTCAGTCTCCTAGTAAAAGACGAGCAAGGAAAGATAAAGATAGCATATTTTTATTCAGTGCTAAATAAATTATTTCCTCTTTTTTGGAGGTTATTAACAAAAGCCTCATATTTTCTGTTCTAAATCTACTTAATAATGGTGCTCCCCACTATGTACCTTTTTCGTACACACAAGAGATACTGCAAATGGAGGGATTTTGTTGTAGCTGAGACTGTAATTCATGCATTCCTAAATACTCAAATGAATGTTTTTCATTCTGTTTGCAGATAACATCTTTTCAATAAAGTCCTGGGCCAAGCGTAAATTTGGATTTGAAGAGAGCAGAATAGATAAAGGTTTTGGAATCCCAGAAGATTTGGATTACATTGATTAGTGTTCACTTGATGGCTGACACAGTTGTACATAGTTTGTTATATATTCATAGCTGCCATTAAAATGTGAATCCTCTCCAAACAGGTGACCACTCTTTAATTTGCTGATTTTGTTAAGGTTAATAAAATACTAAAAATAATTTGTTTCAATTTCTTTTTCTTGTACTCTGTAGATAGTAAATTGCTTGGTTTCTTCTGTGAGACAGACTTAATGTGGACAGAGGTTGTAGGGGATAATTATTACAGAGTCTTGAGACTGGACTTAACTCTTCCATTGCTTAAGTGAGAGTAGTAAGTACTAACAGCTAGAACCTCCAGGAATTTATATTTAAACATGTTGAAGGCTTTGGAGTGGGAATAACAGGGAATAATATGGAATAGGATGAATTTTTCCCTTGTCTCATCAATGAAATAGCAAAGAGACATAATCCATTAATGGAAAACAGTGAGAAGGACTGAGGTCTGGTTTCAGGTAATTTTTAATTTTGTTGCTAGGACTGCTTGTAAGTTAAGTGACAAAATTATATTTATTGTTGGAAAATACTAGTTCAACAGAACTGAATCTGTTCCAGAAAATACATTGGATTTGATGCTGAGAAAGCTGATCTGGTCAAGAGAGTATCTGCATAGAAGGGGGAGCAAAGAGCACCCATCCCTTTACACAGCTGTGCACCAAGATTTAGGATGTTTATTTGGGATGTGAGAGACTGAATTCAATTTACTGTTAAATACTGAGCATTTTTGGGTTTATGCACATTTTTCAGTTTCAGGTTAAAAGCACAGCCAGCCAAAATAAGAACAGATTACAAGTGCCTTATTTTTGTTTGGTGAAATTTCTAAAGCACCATGCTTTGTATCAGGTTCTGGTTTCTAGTTCTGATCAGTGAATAGCTACAGCAAGAGAGGTGGACAGTGGAGACTGGTGTTCACCTTCCACAGCTGGGGATTGCAAGATGGTATTTCTGCTGTACAGCTCTGGAGGATTTAAACTTTACCTTTAGAGGCAGGTGGGCTGCTGCAAGCTATCACTGAAGAGTGTCTGCCTTTTATGTAACATCTGATGAGAGAGCTTTGCTGAAAAGGTGGCATTTAGCTGGAGATGTGTCCAGAAATCTGTCTCCTGTGACCTTTCCAATTAAAAAGTTTCCCAGCAATTCAGTACATGTTAAAATCCAAGGATTTCAGGTATGCCACTGGCTATTGTCAACTCATGAAGACAGCAAAGTTACCAGGAAGATAGTGGGTGGAAGATTTTCCTCTCATAGAGATAGCATAGCAAGCTGTCCGTTGCCTAAGGAAAATGTATGGGATGGCTGGCATATAGGAAAATGTCATTATGCTTAAAATTGCAATGGAGATTTTTCCTTTTATGTTTTTGGAAGGACATCTTTCTCAAGTGAGTTTTTTTTTTGGTTTTGCTAAATGTTTGGATTTTTCTGTGACTATTCTCTACCACCTAACAGTTTTGAGAAGCTCCTTGGCTCATCTGTGTTCAAAAGCACTTAACTGCCATACAGTAGAGATGATGATGACAACTCAAAAGCCTTGTTTGTGTGAAGGAACATTGAGCACATTCACTTACTGATGTTTTTTGCCTGTTAGAATCACTTTCATGTGGCTGACCTTCTACTTGTCAAGGAGCCTCAGGTAATTTACAGTCCATGGCTGCTCATGCACCAAGACTTCCTCTGGTACCTTTGGGGATAAGGGTTTCTAACTGACTTTACTGCTTTGGCTACTTTCCAGATTCAATAGGGAAATGAAGGTGACCATCTATGTTAGTTTAGCTGTAATATTGTGGCTTCCTGTCTGTCGGGTAAAAGCATTGTGGACTGTAATAAAACCTTTAAATATAATAAATACCATCTAAGTAATTGTACTTGAGGTAGATTTGCCCAGAGATGCTACAGTCAGATAGAATGAGCTGGCTTTAAAAATGTCAAACACAGCCATTATGCTTTGGACACAAAACTTATGCAATTCAAGTAAGTTCAATTGCAGGGAATTTCTATGTAATGTAATTTTCTCTAGAGTTTTGGGTTTGATTTACAGGTACAGAACAGATGTAGACATAGCATTGTACTTTATTTTCTGTTCTGTCTCCTGGTGTTGGTTAGCAAACCTGGAGGGAGAATATGTCTTCTTCTGTAAGGACACAATTTTAGAATGGTTAGAACAGAAATCTCTCAGCTAAAGAGAAGAACAGAAGAGGTGATGCGTTACCAGAAACTGATTCTTACTCGTCTAGTGGAATAGATTATTTTGTGCCATCTCTTCTGATTTTAGATTTTTAGCGTAGGTGAATTTCAATAGCAAAAGCAAAGCCAGATCCTTTCTGAGAGAAAAAGAAACAATTTGTGTATTTTGTACATTCCAAGATACTTTGAGCCTGCTGCATCTGCTCACTTTTGGAAGTTTTTCTTCTTAAAAAAATATGCAGCAGACTGCTAAATCCCACCATATGATACCATGTAGGATAGTGCAGTTTAGATGTGTGTTCAGTTTTTAGGAGAAGCTGGGACTTTTGTCTTCTGCTGAGTTAAAAGTCAGTAACAGTTAAAATTATTTTCTTCCTGAGAAATTCTTTTGCTATTAGCCTATAGCAAAAATTAAAACACTCAAGCTGATTTTTTTATCCCAATTTTTATTTTCAGAGTTTTCTTGAAATAGAATATGAAATATTTCTAAAGAATCTGACAAGAAAACAATGGCATTTAAGTGTTTGCTTTTACTATTCTTGTGGTTATGTCTTCCTCTTTCCACTTTCTTTCTTGTGCCCTATAGAGTTTTTTGCCCATGTAAGGTAAAGGTTTTCAACTGTTACAGCAAGTCAGGAGGTCAGGCCCTTACTACAATTCAGGTTTATAATCAAAGCAGTTACTAGTGCAATGGGTGAAAATCAAAACTGTTTTTAGCAGAGTCTGTAGCTCTGAACAATCTCAGGAACAGTATCAAGTTCAGCTTTTCAAAATCTCATGAGGGGTTTATCTTTATAGTACTAGGCTGCTAGTGTTGGATAGGCCTGCTCTTTGTTGTTGATTGGCCACTGTGAAGCAGTATAGATGCAAGAGAAAATATTTATGTCTACATGATCTACTAGGAAACCTTACTTATTTTAAGAAAGCTGCTGATTATATCTGCCCTGAAACATCCCATTCTTCCTTGTCTTTTAATTTGCCATACGCATGGTCTGTACAGCACCAAACATCAACTTTATGGTACTTGCAGAGTCCTAAATGCTAACAGTCACAAAGCTTAAGGTTTTGTCACACATCAGGTTCTAAGCCTTTGATTAATGCATCATGTAAAATGTCATTGCTGTTTGGGGGCATTTTAAAAGGGAAAATCCTGGCTCTGGTGCAAATGGCACAGTGATGCTGGCAGAGGTGGAACCGAAACTTCTTGAAGCCCAGTTCGTGATGGTGACGTAGAACTTCAATGCAAGAGCTCTTTAGAGAGTCTTTCTGTCGCCCAAGCGTATTTCCACCAGTCAGGTAATCTGGTTGGTGCTTATCTTCACCTTGTTTCCTTTAGAGGTGAGGTTTATAGGATCATGGTTTTCTCTCACTTATCTTCTCCTTTTCCCTCCCACTGTTCTTAAAATACCCAGTTATTTCACCTAAGTTTGCTCAGAGGGACCCTGGTACAAGCTTGCAATTTATCTGTCCTGTTTGGCTGCCTGCTTGATAAATACAGGCTTTCCCTTTCCCACCTATCACTTTTGGGACCTGAGAAGGGGTAGAGCATGCTGGGGGTGGGAGGAAGAAGGAAAGATGTCAAAGATGGTGATGGAATGTTTTGTGAGGGTCTGGTAGCATTTCTGGGACCGAGGTGGGATTGTGTGTGCGTTCTTTCAGTGGGAAGGAACAGGTGACTTCAAGAAGTGAAGTCCTTGACTAATCCTTGGTGTCAGACATGTGATTGGGTTCTTCCATGATGGCAGCAGTTAACTGCCATCTAGACACAGTTCCTGTGTAACTATTCTTATGCAAAAGGAGTCTGCCTTCACAGCAAGGATAGCCTTTCTCTTCAGCTTATTTTTCTCCTTGTCCCATTTGTGTTTTCCACCCCTCCACTGTCATTTCCCTTTTAGATCTGCTTGTAGCAACCACGTAGGCTGAACAAGCGAAGCACCGCAGTCTGTACAGATGGTTGTCTGTCTTACTCCTCCTCCTGCCGACACTGCTGTCAGCACACACACCTTCCAGTGCACAGGCATGTGGGAAAGGAAGCATCTATCTCTGTGTTAGACTTGTCTCTTTAAACTGTATGCACAGAAGGTTGCATGTCAAGAAGACCAGGGAGCAAAAAGATCTGTGAACACCACCACAAGCCCCACTGAACTCCTCAGTGTCACTTCAGACTTACAACGCCTCACAAGTGAATGAACAGGTTTTTTGCTATGCGGTGGTTGTACCTAACCTAGTTAGAAAAATCTTCCTTACAGAAAAAAGTTTGACTGAAATATTTATAAAGAATTTAAGCAAAACCTGCTGGGTAATTTTCCGTTTCTAGTATTTGAGGAAAACCCAAGTTATTCTGAGAAACTAAGAGCATTTCCATATGAAAAACCTAATTTTAAAATATACTCTATCTGTTGTTTAAAAAAACCTTACTGATCTGGCAACCCAGTGCTAAAGTAAATCCTGTAATCTGTCAAAGGGGAACCTTGTTTCAGGTGAGATGATGAACTTCAGCTGCTACTGAAGCTCAAAAGGAAAAGCTGTTTAAAATTAAGACTTCTAGAGGAAGTGGTGCAAGAATTGTGTTTGAGTTAAAAGGGCCTGAGTTACCATCTACATACTGAAGCCATGTCTTAAAAGAATCCCCCTCTTTCCCTGGACACCTTTGATCATGTCACCTTTTTTTAGGCTGCATCTCACTGGCATTCTGGAAATGATATTTTTATATTGAGATGCAAAAAAATATTTTTTTTCTCATTTTTGCAGTCTACAGTGGGAAAAATGATCATGTTTTCTCTCTTTCCCTTCCTGCTAAGGAAAAAAAGGAGGGTATAAAAATCAATTACATGCTTTCTTCCATTGTCATTACTAGCCATGCAAAATAATGCCTTTGGCTGATCTTAGCATTCTGGAGGATTTTTCAAGGAAGATAAAAGTCAAATTTTCATAATTTGTTTTCAGTTTGTCAGAAAAAATAATTATCTAGTGAATCTGATCTTTTTTCCTTGTTATGCTGTACTTGGTCAAAGACATACTCTCAGTTGCAGAAATGCTTTTTGATTATTTTTGCATGGACATCAATTAATCATCATAATAAGCTATATTTTTCTCCTGAAATATATTCTAGGCAATATGCTCTTCACTAAGTTTTTTAAAAGTCAGTCAGCTCCTGAGATTGGTGATTAAAACAAAAATCAAGGCTCTGCAGCAGATCTGTTTATTTTTCCTGTGGCTCTTGATGCTGTACCTGTCTGAAAAGGATATGTAAAAAATAACACTGAAGAAAGTTATACCTAGTGCTCCAGAACACCAGTCTCTGTATCATCTGGTGAAAAGCAGGAAATCTGGACAATGTGTTCCATTTTTCGTGTAACTACCACTCAGAGGTTCAGCAAATGAGTAATTTTTTTTCAAGCAAAGCATTGAACAAAGCAGCTTCAAATCCATATTTGTAATCCATCAACTTTTTCTGGTACTTTTAAGCTGTTTATAGGTAAAACTGAAAACAGATTCACAATCAAAACTTCAGAATTTAAAATGTTACATTCATAATTGGATATCACATTGTTGAAGCTGTCTTTTTGTTCAACAACAAAAGCAAATTCAAGGAGCCCTTTCCTTGTCATAAACTGCTTAAATCATTAGAAGATTGTACAAAGCTAGGAGAACCTTCCATGTCTGGGTAGGACGTATGTCTTCACTCTTTCAACTAGGCATGATCTAAAATCTGCATTTTGGGGTTGTGTGTTTTCATTCTTTCTTCAATGCTTATGCTAGTTACTGGAACTGAGAGAATTTTCTGTTAAATTGCCTTTACTGCTGTGTAAATTTGACTGATAACTGGATATGAACATGGGGAAATGAAAAAAGGGAATTTAATGTCAAATTTTTTGGTTCATTTTTAGACTTTTGCCTTGTCAGTCTTGAGCCAACAGAGTGGGCATTGTCTGACCTCTGGTTTGAACTAACTCCCCAAATGAGAAAACCATAAATGAAAATAATTGATTTCTGACTTCATTTTCTATACCAACTCCCCAGCTGCATACATAGCTTTTGATAGGGAACAGGTAGAAAAAAGCAATAGCAAAGAGTTTTTGCTAAGTTTTTTTTTGCTTTTTACTGCTATTGCCTAGCATGTCTCCATCCTGAAATAGGTCCAGAGGGAGGAGGGTTTGCTGCTTAGAAAGCACAAGTAAGATCTATGCTTAGATGAACCTTTGATGGCAGTTCCCCTCCCTGCTTTCTAGACAGCTTTATTTTTGACAGATTTACCCTAACAAATGCTTATCTTGGCAAGTGAGTGGTGAATACTCATACTCTAATACAGGTGCTTTTGCATCATAAATTAGTATGCAATAGTATAAGCAATAATTTATAATTAAATTAAAAAATATTCAGAGGACCAGGCTTGCAGGTGTATTATGGAGTTAGTGAAAGAAATCCTTTGATGTCAAGCTGTCTACTTGATCATGTAATTTTTTTCAAGGTAACGTATTTCAGAGGCTTTAGTTTCATACACCATGCTAATGTTAATTGCACGGTTCTGTCACTTCTTGTATGAGCAACAGCAGTGACAGTGGGACATGCGGGCTTAGCTTTTACCAAAATTAAAGAAGTTTTGCCAGGAAGCCAGTGGAGAATGATTCTGCTCAGAAAGTTCTGTCTTCTTGAAAAATAAACATTTCTGCAATGAAGTCCTTACAGCTTGCTTGATTTCCGAGTACTTCAAAAAACATCTAGATCTGATTAAGTGAATGTATTTTTTCCTCAAGCCTGGGGTTTGCCTCTTGTCTTTGCTCCACCTGACAGGTGTCATCTTATCTTGGGCTTGAGCCGTTAGAGGCTGGCCCAGGAGTCGGGGCAGCGAGGTCATTCTCCAGTGCTGCAAGCAGAGATACTGCTCCTTGGCTGCTTGTGTGCAGGGAACAGCCTCCTGTCTGGGAAGCTCTTGATAGCCTTGCATGAAAAATATTTGTGGCAGTGCCAGTAGAACCTTATTCCCTGTATTTTAGTTCATTTATTTCTCTTTTCAAGTCTGTGGTCAGCCTCCCATCTGTTAGCCTTCATAGTGCAAGGAGAAGCAGTAAAAGTAAAATATCGAGTAAATGCAAAGCAGACCAAAGACTGGAGATGAGTGGAAGAAAAAGGACTTCCCTCTGAAATCAACATTTTAACAAGGTGTTGAGAGAGACCCTAGGGGTCCCTCCTCCCTCTAGTACCTTGGGTAGCAGGCATTTCTCAGTTTGCCCTGTCGGTGTGGCAGCCACAGGAATTAGCAAAATCTGTGACTCTAAAGGCATCAGGAATGCTACCCTCCTAGATTTGTTCAGTCCCATGTGCCCTTGCATTTGACAACTGAATTTTCAGTCTGCCAGGAAAAAAAACCCACCTCTTTCATGGTAGAACTGAATGACACACAAGAAAATGACAGCCTGCATGAACTAACTTGAACAGAGCTGCTCACTTGTCTCTGGCTTTTGCATGCTGAGGGACGCAGTGCCACTTAGCCAGGCTGAAGCTGTGTCCTGGGAGAAGCTTTTGAGCCCCATATCCAGAACTTTGAAGGTCATAAATACACAGCAATAGGAAGCTGTGACTGTTCCATTTAGCACTGCCATTCCATGCCACTTTAAAATGTGTTGTTTTAGTTCTGTGGGTCATCTGGTCAGGTTATCAGTTCAGTTAGGGGAATGGGATGCTGATGGTACACCATCCTTTAAAATAAGCTCTGTACCATAAATGCTTTCTTGTTATTCTCAAAATTGGTTTCCATGGTAACTCTGTCACTGGAAAAATCTTTCTGTCGATGAAAAGGAGGAAAATAATTTCCTTTTTAGGCATCATCTGCTCAGTAAAATTCCCTTTTTGCTTGAACCCTGTTTACCTCTAGGGAATCGGGATTCTTGCCTCCATTCACTTCCACCAAGTGTGCTAAAGGTTCCACCCCTACAATTTCCTTCTTCCACTCCTTTCTGCCTTTTGAGTTTAAATCATTACTTTTTGCTTCAGAGATAAAAATCTGTGATGTTTGTGCTCCAGAATTCCTTGGCATGTGGCTTCTATCTTAACCTTCTGGCTAAAGCTTCTTGAATTGCACCTGATTTTTATGAAAACAGAATTACTTTGCTGGAGTGCTCTCCGTGGCACTGGGAGGTTGTGTAATGCAGGATGCTGCTGGATATCGAGCTTCTCACCTTTCCCTTTTTATTGTTGGCTTGTTTTTACAGCTTGGCCTCAGGATGCCTTTCAGCCAGAGCACTGGATACCAAGGCAGAGCTCAGTGATCTGTGGTACAGTGTGGAGCTTCTCTTGAGGAAAGTTTGTGATTGCACAGAGATCAGTCACGCAGAGACTGCAAACAAGTCTTGAACTCTTGCGTGAGTTGTAATGTCTTGCTGCAGAAACAGCTGTCGGTGTCAAAGCGAGACACAAGAGGCAGCTTTAGCTTTAGCTTTAACTTTAGCTTTAGCTTGCTGTGGGGAAAAGTAGCCTCTGCAGCATCAGGTGGCTTGAGGACTGGATAGCTTTTGTGAAAAACATGCTTCAGTCAAATGCCACTAAAAGTACAGTTGCACTGCAGCCTGGTCTATGGAAGGGACCAGCCTTAACCTGTCTTCATGAGCACCATAAACAAGTCTTGCTAATTTTTTTTCTTGAAATTAATTACATTTTACTTATATCTGTATTATTTACTGTACTACCTGCAAACCTAAGGAAAGATCTTACCCCACAATGCAGTTTCTCAACTGAAGTTTTCCTGGCATGCTTTAAAATGCACAGTACAACATCTTTTGCTCCTGGCCCCCAGGCAGGTTATTGAGCATTTTTCAACATCTGCCTGGACATCCCTGGGGATTCAGAGTATAGCTGTGCTAAATGCTATGCGAGGCATTTGGGCATCTGTGTCTCTTCAGAGCTTTTCAGGAGACCAAGTTCTGCTGAAATCACTGGGAGCCTAAAAATCTGTGTAAGTTAGTCTCAGTTCTCTTCCCTACCAGATGGATTAAAATAGATAAGGGAGATTTTGTGAGGGTTTTTTTTTTTCCATTTTTCTGTTGTTAAGGACAGCAAGATTGTAAATCATCCTTTACTGCAGGAACAATTGAGCCTGGTTCTGAATACAGTGGGAATATGCAAACTAGATGAATGTCATCTTGCTTACTACTGTTTCTAGAGCCCAAAATAAATTGGACAGGATTCAAGGTCTTAACAGCAGTAGATTTTGGTTTTTTCAACAACTGTTTTTGGAGTTGACAGTAGTCTCGTGTCCTTTTCCAATTTGGGAATCAGACTCATCCATTCAATGCAACATGGATGCATAACCTTCAACTACTTAAAGCACAAATTGAAATAAACCAGATTTCAAGTTTAATCCATTATGCTTTTTCCCATGTTTTCTTGATTGGACTGGGAGTGTTTCCCAAGAGACTTAGAGGTGAGTTTGCATTCTTTTCCTTGAGAAAGTTGCCTCAAGCATCCTCTGTTTTCTCATGCTTGGCATGCTAAGTATAATAAAGAAAATCTTTTGAATTTTTTCCAGATGGGTAGAATTGGATGCTTAGATATGGATAAAGCTAAGGAAGATAGCCTAGCTCTCCAGCTGAAGATTGATGAGTTGGCATAAAACCTAGATGAGTCCTTTTGTGGATTGAATTAGAGTATGTCCATGCAAACTCCTAACCTCTGGTTTTTAGGACTATGAATTGTGGTATTCTGGCTTTTTACTTCATGTTTTTCTGATTACTTGCACAAAAAATTGACCTTTTAGAAATACCAGCCTGTCTTCCTTGCTATTGTATGTCATATTAGAATATAAATATATAAATAATTTCAGAACATTTTCTACTATGCCTTTTTTTCTGGTGTTTTTTTTCTTCTGGTTGCTAAGGTGATTACTTAGTGAATGTGTTTAATTGATTTTGATCATCTAAAATTGTATGGCCACAGACAAATCCAAGCAGTGAGGCATCAAATCAGAAGTCTGCATTGAGTAGTGATGTGTTTCTTGATATGCTCAATTAAGAGCAAATAAAATATGCCCACAGACAATGTCATTCCTTTAAGGAGTATTTCTAGTTTGAGTGGTAACATGCTTTTACGTCTGTATGATTTACTGTCCCTCCCTGTCGGTATAATCCTCTAGTTCATGCGCTTTGCACATGGCAGTTACCAGACCACAGATGTATTTTCAGGCCTTTCACCCTTTTTTTGCTGTAGGAAAAACAGTTGTATCCCTCCTTTTAGTGTTTCAGGCAATCATGATAGCAATTAAATTACCTCTTGAGATTCCTATACAACCAGTTTCAAGCATATCTATAAAAGAATATACTTAGCATCAGTTCTACCTCATTATTCAAAGTTTGTAACCTAATTGTGAACCAGGAAAAAAAGTCAGTTGGTAAGGTAAGGAACCAGGGTTACCCCATGTGTTTGCAGTACCTTGACCTTGCACTGTCAGGTTGGTGAACCACCCCTCCATAGCTGGAAGCACACGAAGGGAAAACATGGGCAGATGTTGGCACTGTGGTGTTTGGGCTTCTCCTAGTGTCAGATATGGGGCTCTGTGTGGTTGTGCAGGCTGCTGGAGCAGTGCTGGATAATGCCTGTGGGGAGTAAAACCATCAACTGGGATTCTATCCTGTTTTTCTTCCTATGGGACTTAGGTGAAATTGCTAAACCGAGCAATATTAATGGTGGGCAAGGAAATTCCCTGTCCCACAGGCTCCAGCACACAGCTCTAACGAGCCTGCACTGTATTTCTGGCTGTATTTATTTTTAATTTGCTGCTCAATTTTAATGACTGAATAGATCTCAAAGTTGGAACAAATCTACAAGTGACAGGGCCCTTAAGGTGCCCCAGAGCTTCAGCAGCAGTGCTTATCCATGGCCTCTCACTTGCCAGCTCGCTCCCACGTGGACCAGAGGCAGGGTAGAGGGAGGACATGGCATCCCCATTCCAGAAGGAATTCGAGACCCTCTGGGACCTGCAATGGGAGTGTGAGGCATGAATTGGCAGGGCAGGAGTGCACACAGCTGCAGGAGGCTGGCCCATCACCAGACAACCTCCATATGTACATCTCTCTCCTACTTCTCCAAAAATTAATACACTTAGAAGTAGCTTAGCTGCAGGGATGCACTGTAAATTTCCTTAGTTTAAATGAACTGGTGCAGGGACTGTATCCCCAGCTGGGGTTAAATAGGGCATGTATTGTTGCCTGCCTTTTTACACCTGGGAATAAGCTAGTAGCTTGTTAACAGTACCTTGCAAGTGGGAGAAGAAAAGTGGCCTTAAACCTGACTCTGGCAAGGAGGAAAAATCAAATGGAAAATATGCATTTTTAATACGCCACTGGGTAAGTATATAATAGCAGAACAACATTCGTTGTAACCTGATATCCCTCAGGAATGAGGGAAAAGCTGACTGCTTGCTCCACTGAGCCAAAAAATAAGAAAACATGTAAGTGCAAGTGTGCAGTCAGCAGCATAAGGAATAATGCTTCAGAAAGCTGAGAGCAAAGCTGGAGTTCTGCATGGTAAAAGGCTAACAGTTTTACCTAGAAACACAACTTATTATTGGTAACCTCTTTGTAGGGCTGTCTTCAGTGTCCTAAGGAAAGTCCATATCCTTGTGCATTTATCTAGCCACCAGGTAGCTGTTATGGCAGAATCTAAGGAAACATTTCATGTTAGCTATATTCTGATTTCTTGCTGTAAACGTAACAGATTTTGGATGTAAAAATGTAATTCATTTCAATAACCAAAACATATTTCCT
The DNA here is from genome assembly GCA_018697195.1 of Certhia americana. Taxonomy (NCBI): domain Eukaryota; kingdom Metazoa; phylum Chordata; class Aves; order Passeriformes; family Certhiidae; genus Certhia; species Certhia americana. The sequence goes on from CM031860.1 coordinate 23,469,965, forward strand.
AGGGCAGATTTGTTGTTTTCAGAAGTCTGATGTTTTATCAAGGCCTGTAGAGGAGCACCATAGTTGCACTTCATTTGAATGTCACTCAGCATATACAACAGGTTTGGAAAAGCAACCCTGCATGGCCTTCAGGCACTTGGCAGAGTACATTTTTTGGCACAGCAGGCAGAGAATGAGGCATCCAGCTCCTGTGCACAGCTCCTCATCCAGACTGTGCTGGAGCTGTACTGCTTCCTGTCCAGCTGTGAGTGCCATGCCACTGGGAATAGCTGGTGAGCAAAGGGCCACAGCCCTTGGGATGTCAGTAGAGCAGCTGAATGCTTGCACATCCCTGGCGAAAGGGCAGAAGTGCTGTGAGGTGAAGACCTGTGCATTGAAAATATGCTCCCCTAATGAACAGAAGGTTCCTGCAATTATTTGGAAGGAGGCTGTACAAGTGTCATTTTCAAAAGACAATGATAGAAATTACAGTTGTAGGGAATTGCACATGTTCTGTGAAAAGAAATGAACAAGCCTAAAATTGCTCTCTGGGAAATAAAATAAGTCTTCAAAATGTCCAGATCACTTGATTTTTCTGCAGCGCTTTTCTCAGCAGTATTCGAATGTGGATTAGAAAGTTGTAAATATCTAGGCTGATTCCTGGCCATAGGAATAAGAGAACAAGAGAAAAAGATTACTCTTTCAGCTCTTCCCAGGACAGCCTGGGCCTCCCTTCTCCCCGAGGTGCTCTGGGGTCTGCCATGTGACAAGAGTGGCTTCTGCAGAGACTTCTTCAGCAATCAGACCATTTCAGGTGGGGGGAGTCATGTGGCTCCTGTCCCAGGCCAAGGCATTGCCTCCTCACCCTTGGCTGAGCTGTTGTGGGTGCAACTCAGTTCCAGGTGAGCAGGGTGGGGGTCTATGTACATTTTGTTCCTTGGAGGAAAGCTTGTCTGTAACTGGGCACCTGTGTCTGCCACCCTTGAAGAAGCATCCCACATTTACACATGATGTTAGACTTCAGTGGTGATGGAGCTGGGTCCCTGGAGAGGACTTCAGCATTCTGTACTGCAGAACTGTTGTCAGACACTCAACTCCTGCCTAGGATTTTACTGCTTTGTGGTGTAGGTATCCAGAAAGGACAGTTCATGCTGTGGGTTGAGTATGGCAACTATCAGCTTTCTTCTCATGTTGTTTGAGTTGTACTGCTCGGAGTACCCTGTCACCCACACCACTGCTGCCCGTGCAGCCTGGGTGCAAGGCAGTGCTTCTCCTCATGCCGCATTAAAACCAGCCCTGACATGAATGCTGTTAAATCCCAATGCTTTGGGGTGGTCAGGAAGGCTTTGTAATAGCACCCCTTATCCTCAGGGAGGGATTTATTTTCTCCTTTGTTATACTGTGGCTTTTCTTTTCCCTAAAGGAGGAAGGAGTTAGGTGCTCCGGGACTACACTTGGTGAGACACTGGTGGCTGCAGCTACACAAGTTTTCCGCAGATAGGTGAGCTGAGAAGTCAGGCCATGCCCACAGGTGAACCCTCCTCATGGCAACTCTCACACAGCAGACAGGGAATATGGCTCCAGTTGGAGAGCCTGACCTGTGTGTGCATCATAATGTCCTGGCACTGAGCTGGGCAGCAACCAGACCCTTGGATTCTTTGGGTGTGTAAAAAAAAAAGAAAGGTGGCCTTAGGTCTGTGGCATGAAAAATCCCTGGTACTTCACAGACTTTGCACATTATGTTGTTCTGGGTTACCTAAATTTCCCTCTCAGTTTTGGATGGAAGTGAAACTCTTAAGTGCTGTCAAAACTGGCAGGGAGGTGGTGGAGGGGGGAGGATAATTTTGCATGGCAACATCTTTTTTTCAGACAGATTATTCAACCAAGTAACTGCAACTCACAGGTTTCCAACAGCTCCCCTAACTGCCCTCTGGCCGGTACCATGAAAGAAATAAACACATTCAACTTCTTTTTGTAAAAGGAAAACATCTGTGGCCCATTAACATTGGATCCTGGGCTGTGCAGCCCAGCCCTGGAAGCACAAATTTGCCATTCCCTTCTCCAGGAGTTTGGCATTGGTGTTCTCTTGTATTTCATCAGCATGTTTATTTTCGTTATAGTAACACTTCAGGACTTAAAAAAAGAGCTACAGCAATATTTTACTGTATTTTAGTAAGCTGCTAACAGTACTGTTTCCAATTTGGGTGTATTTTGAAACGTGTTTTACTTTTCTGCTGTGTTTTTTCAATATCATCAGTGCATCTTTCTCCCTCAAGAGTGTCTACACACATGTGGAAGTGCTGCATTCTTGACAGCAATGGTTTTTTTCTGACATGCTGTGGTACTAAACTGATTTTGGTTGCTTTAAACTTTGTCCAGGCTTCAACTCTTTGAGCTTAAATTTCCTATGCCAGTTATCTGCCTCCAACTAGTTTATGTTCATTGTTTTCAATTGCAGTGAAAAATGGCTCTACTGGGCTGAGGACTGAGGTTAAATAAGGCTTCATTTTACCCCCATTAAAACCTTCTACAGCTATTGAAATTGAAAATTAAGTACATGGTAACTCTGCCGTGGCTCACGCCATGTTCTTTTCCAGCCCACCAAGCTTTGCTTGCAGCTGTGCCCCAATAAAATACTGTGGTCTCAGGAATGAGACGCGGCCTGTGACACACAACATGGCTTTCTGAGTGCTGCTGAGGTGTGCCCAGCTGTTACTGAACAGAATTTGCCATGCTGTGAAATCCTATTTTACTGTTTAATTTCTAAACCTGCTCAGGCACCATGGCGTTTTTACAAAGCTGGTATTTATCACACCTGTTTGCTACAGACTGTCCTTTCAATCTACTTACGGGCATCCTGTACCTGACTTGATCCACAAGGTTCTGTTTTTACATGGATTATCGTTATTTTTGTGGGGGTCTCCCTCTCCTCGTCATTTTCCCTGGTGATGAAGAGCACTGGGGGTATTGCCAAGGAAGCCTGGCAAGGCAGGAACAGAGACTTTGTGCCATTGCAGCCCAAGAATACCAGTAACCATCACCACCTGAGTGAGGTGGCATGGGTAGGGTGGATGCTTATTTTTGGGATTCAAGAGGACCTTTTCCTCTCACCTTGAGATGTTACCAATGCAGTTTCTCACTGTGGTTATACAAACTGCATGCCCTTGCCTACAAATGGTGACAAGCAGGGTTGTACATTGAAAAATGAGTGCCTGTTCGGGAAACCACAATTTTATTGATGCCTGTTTTACTGCTCTTTCCCTTAGCCTGTAGGTAGTGTGGTTCTGCACACATTAAATGCTGCCTTTTGCACAGTCCTGGGATGTGCAAACCACTTAGACCAAAAGCTGGACATCTCGTGGAAGCATGGCTGCTGCATCCTCCTTGATTTTTATTGTCTGTGCTCTGACTGTTGTTTTCGTTTGTTTGTAACAGCTTAGAAACATAGCAATGGCTTAGAAATCATTCCAGAACGAGAGAATAAATATAGGTACAAATCTCAAAGGCAGAAAAATATTAGGAATACTTTTCTTCCCTTTGGTCCAGGCATGACCTTCAGTGGTAGAAACTCAGTGTGCGCCCCAGATTTTCTGTCCCCCCTCCTCTTTTGTGCCTAGGTACTGCCAGGCTCTCAGAGCAGCGTGTCATGCTTTCTACATGATGCCATCACTTCAAACCGTGCAGTGAACTCATGGGTTTAGGGAGTCCAGCGTCATTGTCTCTGAAGCTTTCAAAGCTTCGCTTTAGTTTTAAATGCCTCTTTAAGCACAGACAATGCTCCAACAGGCTTGCTGAAACTAAATGAAGCTTATAAAGCTTTGAACGCTATTGTAACATGGTGGGTCCCGCAGGAGACTGCAAAATCCTGCTGTGTGCAAGGATCCACCACGCTTTCAAGTGGATGCAGTGAATGTGCTAAAAAATGTAGGCAGAGCAGGGCAAGGAAAGGACAGAGCACGTCAGCATATTTTTTTAATTACCTAGCATTTGATTGATACCACAATGGTAACATTGTTTTTTTAAAAAAAAAATATTTACTATCCTTTCAGTACACAGAGGAGCTTGGGATATATATATGAATATATATATATATATATATATATATATATATATATATATATATATATATATATACACTTGAGATTCCAGAGCAAGTGGGGGTTTTTTTAATAGATCACTTAACCATACTACTTTTCTTGTCAATATTTCAGAAGTTGCACCATTAAATTACTTTACTATAACATTGTCCTATGTTCATCAAGCCTTCTGTGTGATCATATAGATGCTTGTTTTACCGTGCAGATTTTTTCAACCAAAAATGCGTAAGAAGAGTGAAAATGGAAAAAAAAAAAGTAGGCCAGGTAAGTACCCTGGTTTTCTGTCTGTGTTTAATCACAGCCTAGAAAGTCAAAGCGAGCTGGCAAAAATTCTGCTTAGAAACAAGATGTTTGTTATCCGCAGTAATGAGTGCGGTGTCATTAACAGCTTATTGGGACAGTGCCGCTGCCTGTTCGCTTTCCCGTCCTCAAAGAGGCGATGGATGGGCTGCTGACCCAGATCGAGCGCGTAAGACGAGAGCGATTCCTCCCTGACAAGCCCCAGCAGTGACAACTGGTCATTAATTGTAAAAATTCTGCCAGCGTGTGGTTTTAGAAACAATTTGTACTTCTTTAATTACGCTGCCAGGGCAGGCTTTGTCCCACTCTTATCAGGCTGAATTAGTCTCTAAAAGAATTAGGCTCAGGCCAGCTCGAGCAGCACTCACCATCTTCCCTAAGAATCTTTGCTAGGAATGGGCGGGCGGGGGGCAGTGTGCAGTGGCGGAGCGCATGGCAGTAATTGTCACCAGAAGGCAGAGAGAAACTCCTGCTCCCGCACTGTTTTATTATTCTAATGATGCAGAGGGGCCCCGGCGGAGATCACAGCCCCGCTCTGCTGGGAGTTACACAAACACTGAGGCGGCGGGAGAGTGCCTGCTCGCAGAAGGCTGGCTGGCTAAGCAAGGCAGCGAGGGAATGCCAGGGGGAAAGGGAGGGCTGCTTATCTTCAGCTGTCACGCGGGCAGCCGAGCAGATATTGATGGCTGTACCCTGCCAGGTCCTCTCTCGCTAATTTTTTTTTTTTCCTCCTCCCTGTGCATTCGCCCATGAGCTGGTCTTTGGGGAGCACCCAGTCCTACGGCACAGGTTTGAAGGACCTGGCTTTCCTTGGTGGGGCTGAGCCCTTGGTGAAAGGTCTGGTCGCCCAGCAGTGGGTATTTGGGGAAAGGCTGCGTTTTGGGGGAGGAACGAGCTAGCTGGGCGAGGAGATGACCCAAGGCAAGGCGTTATCACCTCCCAATCTCTCTTTGGGATTTGTAGCCTTATCAGGGGGGACTGCCCAGTGCTGCACTTGCTGATAGGGCCGGCCCTGGGCGTGTGGAGCGGGTGTGGGGATCTACAGCCATGGGACTGATAAAGAGGAACTTGGCAAGGGAGGGAGGCCACTGGGAAGGGTGAGGAGAGGCCCTGAGCTCCACTGGAGCCTGACACAGACCCCAGGAAGGGCATATGCCAGTGGGACTTGTCACTGACGATTTCCTCGCTGGTGATGGCAAGGTGAAGGTAACACTCCAGAGTGTTCTGATCACTTTCCTTTTAAAAGGAAAATATGTCACCTTCAGTGCATACTGTCTCTCAAACTGCACCTAATGGAAATACCTAAATGTGCTCAACTTATGTTGAACATTGACTGCATTTAGTGCAATACATGGCTGTAAATGATATGATTACGTTACTAAAAAGACTTCTGCCGGGTTCAGTTCCCCCAGAAATTAATTTTGCCTAGTGTTTCTGTAAAGTCTCACGTCTTTTTTGAAAGGCAAGTACCTACTCCCATGCTGCAAGTAATGGGGATTTGTAATGGCATTTAGGGCTGGCTTAATTTCTGTGTGCTTTATGATTTGCAGAAGTTTACAGCAGTATTTCCAGACTGCTGTAGGTAAAACTCAGCTTCTTTTCCTTGTAGTTCAAGGGCAAGGCAAACAGTAAAAATAAATATTTCAGCAGCACATCCTACTCCTGAAAAAACAAGTCAAAGATTTAAAAGTGTGAAAGCGCAGGGATTTGTTTTGCATGAATACTAAGTATGTCTACAGCCTCAAAAAAATCTTCTCTAGCTGGAAACCAGAATCATCAATAGGTCTGTGAGCTTTGAAGAACACTGTCACATTTGGAGATAGCAGGGGGTGCTGCACCACCACACCAAGTTCACAAGCTGGACCATGCCCTCCCAGTGCATCGTCTAACAAGTTTCTCATCCAAATATTTTAGCAGTTGTTTGCTTTGCCCGATGACTGGGGTGAATCCATTCGCTCCAGATTAGTCAGTAATTTCTGAGGAACAGGAAAGTACCCTGGTAGCCCATCAAAGAGGGTGGGTGGGGACTTGCCGCTGGCCTTTGTTTCCCCTTTCACACCCCGCTCCTTCTCACCGATGGGTCTGCAATCAGACTAAAGGAGGGAGGTTGCTCTAATTAAAATAGAGCTGTGCCAGCAAGAAGGTGTTAAATGTAGGTCGGATGCAGTTGGAAGGCTGCTGGTGGCGGTGCCGATGTGCTCGTAACCAGTCGGTGAGGGATGTGGCGTCAGGGATGTCCAAGCTGCCTAGGGAGCATGTCCCATGCCCGCTGACTGCAGGCAGAACAGCCAGGCCGTGGAGCGAGGCAAACCCTCCTGGGCAGGTTGGGACTGGCACCCGCCAAGCTGGCCGAGAGAAGAATGGGCAATGGGTGCTGTGAGACACGGGGCTCACGGAGTATCCCGCTGAGCAACCGAGGCCAAGAGATGGAGGTGTTTCAGCCCTTCTCATGATTACAGAAGTCACTTGGAGCCTTACCTGGGAGGAAAGGCTTCCTCTGCTTCCCTCCTGCTCTTCCCACCTACCCACCGTGCCCTGCCCTGCCCTGTGCTCTCAGTGGTGGGTGACATTCCCAGGGCTGCCTGAGGAGCATCTCCATGTGTATGGCATCAGGTACATCCATCATCCCATCTCAGCTCACACATGAGGAACAGTCCCAGGCATATTTTGCTGGTAAAGGGATGCTCAGAGGCAGAGGCACAACAGCAGCAATGTAATTAGGCTGCCCACTCCCATCTGATGTCTGTTACACAACATGTATCTCCCCGTGTGATCACAACATCTGCATCGAGGCCCTGTTTTCCTCCCAATCCTGCCCATTGCATCTGAATAAGCTTCTAGAAAGCAAAGTGTTCAGCTGTACTGTTTGGTAGAAGTGGCTCCACCATGACTGTAGAAAACCTCACATCCCCTGCTCCCCAGCCCTTTCTAAAGCTGCAAACATGTCCCCTGCTTTACACCAAGGAAGGGAAAAGCATTTCCAGGGTAAGTCTGGTCCCAGCCTGGACTGCAGCTCAGGCCAACTCTCTCACCTAACATTTTTAAACCTGCTCAGCTGAACCAAGACTAGGAGTTTCCCTCTAAATCCCTACCTATGTCCAGCCAGACCCCTTCCTGCAGGCACTGAAAAATGGAGTTGACTTTTAGGCAAAAAAATCATCAGCTCATGCTGGCTTGACTTTTTAAAAACTCATCAAGAAAAAGCTAGTAAGTTAAAATAATAGTCTACAGTCCTAACTGGTACTCCAACTGGAACCAGTTGCAGAAGTAATGGGAACTGTTCCCTACTGAATGCACAGCATGTTCATGGTGCCATGCAGCCCCTGGGTGGGGTTGTCATATAAAATTTATGCCATTGTAACTCTCTTTTTCTCTAAAGCAAGTATTCATGCACCTGTCCAAGCACAGACATGTTTGCTGACAGAGAAACATCCAAGGCTGTGTTTCCCTGCAAGCACTGGGGTGCTCTGGGGCACAGGTGGAGGGGTGCCACAGTGTTCCTCTGCCCACGTGTGGGAAAACCAGGCCACGAGATTAAAGACATAGGGGGACAGCATGGAAAACAAAAGACCTGTCTAACCATTAGGGAGTAGGAAAAAGAGGGAAGAGAAGACAGAAAGAGAAGGATGTGGGCAGGAGACAAGGCTGCATTGCTGGCTATACTTCGGTGGTTGTGCAACATCGAATGCCAAAGTCTTCTCCTTTAGGAAAGGAGTCAGCACTGCTTTTGTGGAGACCCGCCTGCACCTCCAGTCAAACCTGAATGGCCTCTGGGTGGGAAAAGCTTTTCCAGGCGCTGAGCAGAAAGGGCATTGTGTAGGTGACACACTGCTGCTGCTGGGGACCAAGGTCCCAAATGTTCTCATGTGTTGTCTCAGTTCAGAGCTAAAAATGGTTTTTTGTCATTTCTTTGGCTTTATTTATGAGCCTTTGCTGACCAAGTCCCTGCCATTGTTTGTGAGTTACTATGTGAATTGGTAAGGGAAGAACCAGATGCAATTTGGGGGCTGTGCAAACCTTGTTAGCAGAATATTTGCTTTATTTTTCTCCACGAAGTTTGCAGAACTAGTTCAGCAACTGTTTTTTCCTGTAATTCAAGCATTTGAAGGGCTTTAAAAAAGCACTTTAAAATGCAATTAGAAGGTTATGTGAGATATATGTTAAAACCGTGTGACCCTCACAACTATCTCTGGGCTCTGTTCTACACTCCTGTTTTACAAACACCGTGGAATTCCTTGAGATCCAACAGGCACCTGAAGAGTTCCTTTAGGACAGGAAGGGATGTGAACAGCAGCAGCAACCCTCAACATGTAGGACTGCCAAGCAGTCAAGGAATACTGAGACAAATTAACCAGAATGGTGGCACTGGGAACAGGCTGCCCAGGGAGATGGAGGAGTCCCCCTCTGCAGAGATCTTCAAAACCTATCTGGAGGATAGTGTCACCTGCTCCAGATGACCCTGTCCTGGCGGGGGGTTGGACTCGACGATGTTCAGCGATCCCTTCCGGCCCTAACCATTCTGTGTGATCTACAACAGCACCACCAGGTCGGGGGGACTGATTGTCTTCCCCCATACCAGCCTTCCCCCCTTCGCACTTTCGTGCTTTTTTGTTTCTAAAAATCACCGTGGAGCCCCGGGCCCCGGCGCGGTGACATCCCACGCGGGCAGGGGTGTAAGGCACCTCGCGGTCCGACCGCACGGCCGAGGTAACAAAACCCATCCGGCTTTTCCACAACGCCTCCCGCGCCTCCCTCTTGCTTTGCGGGGTACTGGGCTGGGGCTGCCATGTGCGCGGCTGGGGCGGGGCGGGCGCAGCCGCGCTGCGGGCGGAGGCGGTGCCCCGGTGCCCTGCGGAGCCGCCCCCGCCCGTCCGCCCAGCCCCTCGCCCCAGCCGCAGCTCGGGCGGCGGCGCGGCTCGCATGGTCGGGCTGCGCTTCACCCGCAGCACGGCGGCTTACTGCCGCGCGGCCTGCGGTCGGCCATGAACGCTCCTGCTTCGGCCGTCCTTCCAGTCCTCCCTTGCGCTGCTTTCGCCCCGGGGAGGCGGCAGGGTACAAGGTTGAGGGGCAACGGCGGCGGGCGAGTGCGGGGCGGGGGTGCCGGCAACTGCCCGCTCCAGGGCTTGAGAGCTGGTAGCCGCGCGCCCCCGCCGCCGTCCCTCGGGCGGACTGCGCGCCCGGTGGCCATAGCCCGGGGACATCAAAGGGGGAGAAACGGGACGCGGCTCACCTCTCCCCCCCACTCCGGTTTTTCACCCTTTCCTTTCTCGCCGGCCTAGCGCGGTACCAGCGGTCCTACGGCGTCTCTGCCGGCCGCCCCGCCTCGGGTGCGGGGAGCCCCGGCCGCGGCTCCGGGCCGCCCCCCCCTGCCCATCCTCGCTTTTCCCTCTTCTTCTCTGCCTCCCGCAGAGCCTCGGGCCCATCCGCGGGCGTGGTGGAGAGGCTGGTGGCAAGGCCGAGGAGGGGGGAGCAGAAGAAGAAAAGGGAGAAGTCCTGCTCCCGCCTCAGGTGAGGGTGCGCGGGGGGTGGTGGCGGCGGAGGTTCCGGGGCAGTGCGGGGGTGGGCAAAAAAAGGGGGTGTTGGGGCCTCGGGGGGTGCGGCGGCGGGGGGCGGCCGCGGGCCCCTCGCCCGCCGCTGTCAATCGGCGGCAGTCCCTCGTCTCCCGCGCCCGCCACAGGCCTGCGGGGCCACCAGCGGCGTGCTGTTCGTCTTCATTTATTTTTACTGTTTTTTTGGGTTCCCCACCCCACTCCCGATTTTTTTTTTTTTTTTGGGTTTTTTTTTTTTTTTTTTTTTTAACTTAAGCAACTGCATTTGTGTCGGACGCAACTAGATACGTGCCTTTGTGAATATCAATATATTTATAATCTCATAGGCTCTGCTCAGGTGAAGCCATTTTTTTTTCCCCCGTCCAAATGCACACATCATTTATGTGTTCCACCCAGCTCCGTTCTAGGGCTTTTTTTTTTTTTTTTTTTTTTTTTTTTTTTCCTTCCTCTTCATCTTGTTTTAGCCGTTCTTAGGCAGTAAACAAGATATGTGATAAATTCCGTGGGGCGAGAGGAATCGATGTGGTACAGATGGCCCCGGCCGGCTAGGTGAGCGAGGTTAAGGGCCTGAAGCAGGGTCTGGAGTTTATGGCATTTTGAGGCAATCCATTTTTAAAACACCACTGACGGACTCCTGGCCATATGTTTTGAGCTCGGCTTTCTAGAAATTCAAAAAGCAAAGATTTTAAAAAGTGTGAAAAGCGCCAGGATTTGTTTTTGCATGGAATTTACTTAAGTATGTATACAGCACTTCAAAAAAATCTTCTCTAGTAGGTCAAACATTATCAAATCATCAATAGGTATGTGAGCTTTGAAAGAACACTGTCACATTTTGGAGATAGCCGGGCGCTGCCTTGCACCCCACCACACCCAAGTTCACCAAACTGGGGACCATGCCCTCCCCAGGCATCGTCACCGTTTCTCATACAAATATCTTAGCAGTTAGTTTGCTTTTGCCCGATGACCTGGAGGTGAATCCATTTGCTTTCCATCATCAGGTCAGTAATTGTTCTGAGGAAACAGGGAAAAGCTACCCCTGGTAGCCCACAAAAGAGGGTGGGTGGGGACTTGACCGCTCGGCCTGTTTGTTTCCCCTTTTCACACACGCTCCCCCCCCCCCCATTCTCCACCGATGGGTCTGCCAATCAGTGGACTAAAGGAGGGAGGTTGCTCTAATTAAAATAGAGCTGTAGCCAGCAAGAAAAGCGTTGATTAATTGTAGGTGGATGCAGTTTAGAGAAGGCTCGCTTGGTGGCGGTGCTTGATGTAGCTCGGTAACCAGTCGGTGAGGATGTGGCGTTCTCAGAGGGATGTCCAAAGCTGCATAGGGAGGCAGCTCCATGCCCGCCTTGACTCGCAGGCAGCACAGCCCAGGCCGTGCAGCGAGGCAAAACGCCGTCCCCCTGGGCAGGTTGGGACTTGGCACCGCCCAAAGCTGGCCCGAGAGAAGAAGGGGCAATAGGGTGCTGGGAGACACTTTTTTGGGGCTCACGGAGGTATCCGCTGAGCAACCGAGGCCAAGAGATGGAGGTTGTTTCAGGGCCCTTCTCATGATTACAGAAGTCACTTGGAGCCTTACCTGAGGATTTAAAAAGACTTCCTCTGCCCTTCCCCTCCTGCTCTTCCCACCTAAACACACCAGCCCTGCCCTGCCCGGTGCTGCTCAGTGGTGACGGTGACATTCCCAGGGTGCCTGAGGCTCCATCTCCATGTGTAGGCATCAGGTACAATCCATTCATACCCATCTCAGAACTCAAAAACACATGAGGAACAGTTACCAAGGCATAATTTTTGCTGCGTAAAGGGATGCTCAGAGGCAGATAGCACAACAAGCAATCCCAATGTAATTAGAGCTGCACTACCATTCTGCGTCTGTTTTCCACAACATGTATCTCCCCATGTGATACAAACATCCATGAGCCCTGTTCTCTTTCCTCCCAATCTGCCCATTGCATCTGAATAAAGCTTCTAGGGAACTGCCAAAGTGTTTCAGCTGTACTGTTTGTAGAAGTGGCTCCACCATGACTGTAGAAAAACCTCACACCCATCTTTTTCTTTTTGCTCCCCAGCCCTTTCTAAAGCTGCAAAAACACTGCTTCCCCTGCATTTACCCACCAAGAAGGAAAAAAAAGCATTTTCCTAGGTGTAAGTTGGTCCCAGCCTGGACTGCAAGCTCAGGCCAACTCTCTCACCTAAACATTTTATAAAAACATAAGCTCAGCTGAACCAAGAACTAAGGAGTTTCCCTCTAAAAAATCCCTACCTATGTCAGTGCCCCCCCCCCCAGGACCCCTCCTGCAGGCACTGAAAAATGGCAGTTGAATTTAGGCAAAAAATCATCAGCTTTTCATCTGCTGGCTTGACTTTTAAAAAAAACTTCATTCAAGAAAAAGCTAGCTAAGATAAAAAATAATAGGTCTTACAATCCATAACTGCGGTACTCCCCCCCGAACCAGTTGCCTGAAGTAATGGGAACTGTCCCCCTACCTGAATAGCACAGCATGTTCATGGTGAAACACCTTTTGCAGCCCCTGGGTGGAGGTTGTGAAATATAAAAATTTTATGCCATTGTAACTCTCTTTTTCTTAAAGCAAAGTATTCATAGCCACACTGTCCAAGCACAGGACATGTTTACGCTGACAGAGAAACTTCCAAGGCTGTGTTTTCCCTGCAGCACTATTTTTTTTTTTTTTTCTTTGGTGCTACTACGGGGCACAGGTGGAGGGAGTGCCACAGTGTTCCTCATAAAGCCCATGTTGTGACGGAAAACCCTTCCCATGAGATTAAAGACATAGGGGGACCAGCAATGGTAAAAACAAAAGACCTAGCTAAGACATTAGGAGTAGGAAAAAAAGAGGAAGAGAAGAAGAAAAGAGAAGGATGTAGGGCAGGAGACAAGGCCTGACATTGCTAGGCTATACCTTCGGTGGTTGTGCAAACATCCGAATGCCAAAGTCTATCTCCCTCTTAGCGAAAAGAGTCAGACACTGCCTTTTGTAGGAGACCCCCACCTGCACCTCAGTCAAACTATTCAGCCTCTGGGGTGGGAAAAGCTTTTCAGTGCGCCACTGAGCAGAAAGGGCATTGTGTAGTGGACACACTGCCCTGATGCCTGGGGACCAAGGTCCCAAATGTTTCATGTGTTGGTCTCAGTTTCAGAGCGTAACAAATAGGTTTTTTGTCATTTCTTTGGCCTTTATGTATTCTGCCTTATTCGCTGACCAAGTCCTGCCATTGTTTGTGAGTTACTATTGTGAATGGTAAAGGGAAGAAACCAGAAAGCGCCAATTTTGGGGGGCGTGCAAACCTTGTTAGCAGAATATTTGCCTTTATTTTCTTACTCCACGAAGGTTTGCAGCCAACTAGTTCAGCAACTGTGTTTTCCTGTAATTCCCCTGGCATTGAAGGGCTTTTAAAAAAGCACTTTAAATAGCCCCCCCAATTAGAAGGTTATCGTGAGAATATATGTTTAAAACCGTTTGGGACCCTAAAACTAATTCTCTGGGCTCTGTTCTACACTCCTGCTTTACAAACACCGTTGGAATCCCTGAGATCCCAAACAGGGCCACCTGGAACAGTTGCTTTAGAGACAGGGAAGGGATCTGAACCTTTTGCAGCAGCGACCCCTCAACATGTAGGCTGCAAGCAGTCAAAAGGAGAATACTGAGAAAACATTAACCAGAATGGTGCGCACTGCGAAAACAGGCTAGCCAGGGAGATGGAGGAGTCCCCCTACTTTCTTTTTCTTTTTTTGCAGAGGAATCTTCAAAAACCTATCTGGAGGAGCTCCAGCTGTCAACACTTGATCCAAGATGACCCCTGTCACTGGCAGGGGGTTGGAACTCGCACGATGTTCAGCGATCCCTTCCGGGCCCTAAAACCATTTGCGCTGATCTAACAACAGACCACCCAAGGTACGCGAGGGAATGATTGTCTTCCCCTCATACCCAGCCTTACCACCCCTTCTTTTGCCCAACTTTCGATGCTTTTTTGTTCTAAAAATCCACCGTGGAGGCCCCGGGCCCCGGCGCGGTGACATCCCACGCGCGCAGGAACGGTGTTAAGGCACCTCGCGGTCCGACGCCACGAGGCCGAGGGTAAACCAAAACCCATCCGTTTTTCTTTTTTTTCTCTTTCTTCCTTGTTCCAAAACGGCCTCACCCCGCGCCTCCCTCTAGCTTTAAGCGGGACGCGTACTGGGCTGGAGGCTGCCATGTGGCGGCGGCTGGCGCGCGGGGGCGAGGCCGCAGCCGCGCTGCTGGGGGAGCGGGTGCCGGTGCCCGCGGAAGCCGCCCCGCCGCCGCCCGCCCCCGACCCCAGCGCAGCTCGGCGCGGCGCGGCTCGGCATGGCGGGGCTGCGCTTCCCGCAGCACGGCGGCTACTGCCGCGCGGCCGCGGCCATGAACCTCCTGCTCGGCGTCTTCCACGTCCTCCTGCCCTGCTTTCGCCCCGGGGAGGCGCAGGGACAAGGTGAGGGCACCGGCGGGGCGAGGCGGGGCGGGGGTGCCGGCACTGCCCGCTCCGGGCTTGAGAGCGGAGCCGCCGCCCCCGCCGCCGTCCCTCGGGCGGCTGCCGCGGTGGCAGCCCGGGGACACAAAGGGAGCCGGGACGCGGCTCACCTCTCCCCCCCACTCCGGTTCCCTTTCTCCCGGCCCCGCGGTACCGCCGGGCCACGCGTCTCTGCCGGCCCGCCTCGGTGCGGGGAGCCCCGGGCCGCCGGCTCCGGCCGCCCGCCCCCTGCCCATCCGCGCTTTCTCTCTCTCTGCCCCCGCAGCCATCGAGCCCATCCCCGGCGTGGTGGAGCTGTGGCAAGCCGAGGAGGGGGAGCTCCTGCTGCCCGCCCAGGTGAGGGGGCGCGGGGGGTGGGGGCGGCGGAGGGGCCGGGGCAGTGCGGGGGTGTGCGGGGGTGTTGGGGCCCGGGGGGCGGCGCGGGGGCGGCCGCGGCCTCGCCCGCCGCTGTCACGGCGCAGCCCCGTCCCCGCGGCCCCCACAGCCTGCGCCAGCGGCGTGCTTGTTCGGCTTCATTTATTTTCTGTTTGGGTTCCCCCACCCCACCCCACCCCGATTTTTTTTTTTTTTTTTTTTTTTTTTTTAACTTAACAACTGCATTTGTGGTCGGAACGCACTAGACGTGCCGGTTGTGAATATGCATATATTTATATCTCAGGCCTGCTCAGGTGAAGCCATTTTTCCCCCGTCAAATGACACATCATTTATGTGTTCCTCTCGTTCTAGGGCTTTTTTATCGATTCCTCTCGCCAACATTTCCTTCCTCTTCTCTTGTTTAGCCGCTTTCTTTAGGCAGTAACAAGATGTGATAAATTCCGTGTTGGCGAGAGGAATCGATGTGGTACAATGCCCGGCGGGGCTGGTGAGCGAGGAGGGGCGCTGGAAGCAGGGTCTGGAGTTTATGGCATTTGAGGCAATCATTTAACACGCACTGACGGACTCTGCCATATGTTGAGCTCGGCTTTCTAGACTTCAAGGCACCAGACTCATAAATGGGAAGAAGCAGTCCTTAGGGACATCATCTTATAAGAGGGGCAAAAGTGGGTAATTTATGTCTTAAGCCCATATATCATTCTCTGTTTAGCGCTCAGCCATTGACACCCATTAATGTAAGGAAAAATAGCAAAAGTGCTGTTTCTTAGCTAGCTAACAATTGAAGCTGTTTACCGGGACCCAGCATTTTGTACTGTGGTGTTATGAAAGTGTTACCTGTCGTATGTCCAAATAATTTTATAAGATATGTTTTTTTTGTGCTATTAAGATTTTGCCTGTTGTAGATGTGGTAGTAGCTAAGGAAAATAGAGTCGCTGTGCAGAGATGCTTGAGGAGCTCAGCCTTGTGGGTCTGCGTCCTTTACAATGAAGATATTAAGATGCATTAGATGTAGAACTGTGTAATGTAGTCGTTTATAGTTGCTTCTCATAGTGAAGCTGCAATTGAGTGATGATGACGTGATGTTTATTTCCTGAGGAGATTAGGTCCTCTTGGAAAATGCTTTGTTCTTGAGCATCCTCATAAAAATAAGTTTTAGCTTGGCTAAAGAAAAACCAGGCATGAATGACCCATGAATTTGGCATAGTTGAGCATATGGTCTTGTTCAGTTCTTGCAGCAGTGACGGCAAAGCTGAGGCTGCTGTTCCTCCATCATTTCTGTAGAGGCTATGTTAGGCATGCAGGAAAGAAAGAAGTCTTCTGGCCTCACTTGCGACAGAGCGAGAAGTAAATCATAATAGGCATGCTGGTTTAAGAGGTTAAAAGTCAGATGAGCTGGTCTCTTGAGTGCTAGCTGTGCATTGACTGGTTTGCATGGTTTTCCCCTCTGAGCTTGAGGACAGCAGCAGCAGCAGTGTCTACTCAAGCTGAACAGAAGGACTGGGTTCCTCAAACAGGTTTTAAGACCAAAATTTGGTTACAGGCCTGACCCTGATTCTTGCTCTTTTGTTTCCATATTCACTTCACCTGTGTTGGCCTTGGGTCCTGTGGCACCACATTTGAAACCACCTTTCCCACTTGTTGTGGTGGGGAGGAAAAGAAGCTTCCCTAAGTCCCTGCAGATATGGTGAGAGACCCTTTCGACACCTCTTTTACGGAGTGGTGGCACTGGTCTGCAGTGGCTGGTCATGGTTCTTCCCTGGATGCCTGAAGAGTTGAGGGTTGCCCATCCAGCCACGATCCCCTGTGGTGTTTCTGAGGTCCTGAAGGCACGTCAGCATCGTTGCCCTCCTGGGTGACTGCTGGGATGGTGAGGGACATCAGTGAAGATGCCAGCATCAGTTCCTGAGGTCTGGAAAATCACTACATCTGTTGACATCTGACTGCCCTTTGTTAGAGAGATGCTTAAACCTGCAAGAGGTTTTTTGCTTGTTGATCACGTTTCACTAGACCTACTGCTGTTACAAGGAGGTTTTCCATATTCTCTTTCTTTCAAGAATAGACTTTCCTGGTTAAACCATTAATGAGGGTTGTTGCCCAGTGTTCATGTATCACAGCAGTGGTGGTGTGAGGGTGCAGTAACAGGAGGAACTTCCTTGCTTTTGAGTGGATAATCAGTGTTGTTTGGTGGAGAATATCCAAGAGTTGCTTCATTCTGAAGATGGGTCTTGAAGAAAATGTTGGGAATAGGATTGTTCTGGCTCCTTGATTTTGTTTTTCCTGCTTTTCGGAGGGAGTGTGGCACCAATAAGGATTTCACCAACAGAAGTGAAAAATCCAGGGAAGGAACTGTGCATGTTCCTCTGCAAAAGCACCTCCCTGCCACTGCTCTGAGCAGGAAAATGGATTAGGTTGCCCTGTCTGCCAGCCCTTTAGCCTGTTTCTGGCGGGTTACCAATGGATGTTTTTCTCTTTCTGTCATGGCTTTACACTATTATCTTATTTTCCATGCATCATCAACTGCCTGCCTGTGACAGAGCAATTTTGAGCATTCCTTGCTGCCTGCAGAATTTGAGGATGAAAGTTGGATGGATTGGTAACCCATTCAGCCATCTGGTTGCTTGCACATGCTTTTGTTCCAGGAGCATGTAGTGAATAAAGACATCACGTTAAGGGTGAGGGAGGGGAGACAAAGCGTTTTAATATTTGTAGTTGCTTTCTAGGCCTTTCACAGCATCGCTTTGTCTACGTGAACTGCATGAATTTGCATGCTGGAGCACAGCCGCCCAGGGCCCCCCGCGCCTCCACCCTGCTTGGTTGTTCTACCTTCTGTTTCCTCTTGCTTCCCTTTCATTGTTTGTGCTTCTCGTGTGTCCCCTCCCAGCTTCCCTCTTACACTTATTTGTGCTTTTCCTTTTTTCCCCTCCCCTAGCACTTGTGGGCTTTTCATTCTGGTTTCCTCTGAAGCCTGCAGAGCTGTTTAGGGATGGCTCACCTACTGCTCTCGCTCCGCAGCCGAGCCCGAAGGGTGCCTGGAGCACTGCAGCTGGTGAGGCTGTGCGTGGGCTCATGTGCCCGGGCTGAGGGGGAGCTGGCTGTGTCTAACCTGCTGACTCTTCCAATGGTCTGCTGCTTCCTCCAGCATTTCGGTGTTTCTTCCTGGATTCCCTTTTTAGCTCTGAGACCAGCTGGATTTCCCAGTTGGATGTGGTGGCTGTATTCCCTTGTGCCCGTTTCTTTCCTGTTGAAGGTGGTGTGAAGTGTGGGGTAACCACGGAGCACCCACCGACCTTGCTCTCCTTCTCCTTGCCCTTAACGTCCCTTTTATAGCAGAAGGCCCTGGGATGGGCAGCTGGATTTTTCTTTGAAAACCAGTGGGATTTTGACTTGGAAAATCTTGAGTGTGAGAGGCTTGATTAGAGCAGTTGTGGCTTTTATAGACTCCTTATAATTTCGTGGTTTTGCGTGTTTGCTTGCAACTTGTTAATACTTACTTAAGTAAAATGCTTGGGAGAAAAGCTCCTTTTTATGTAAGACTTGACACCCAAGCCATTCACCACTAAAGGCTGAAAAAGCTCCAAATATTGACAGCCAGGTTGTAGCACTTCAGTGCAGAGCTGAAAGTCTTAGTTATTGCTGAAAAAGAGAGGAAAGAGGACAAGGAAGAGCACAGTAAGGGTATCAGGCCAGCTATTTCCACAAGTGTATGAAAGAAGCACAAATGACAATTGTTGTTCATGGCCTACATCACTTAAAAGAGGTATCAGAGAGTCATAGCTGCGTGTTTCTGTCTGTCAGAAACCGTGTAGGTGGTTACTGTGAGCCTCTGAAGGCAGGGGCAGGCGATTTGGGTACCTGCAGAGCGCTTTCCCTTCAGCCCCTTCAGATTGGAGGGAGGAACTACCTTAAAATGACATAATGAAGGTTAAGTTGTTGTTCTTGTTATCATGATTGAAAATGGCAGTAAGTCATCAAAGTAAGTGGATACCAAACTTTATTTTGGTGTCAGTACAGTGTTTGACTAATGTGATGGGTTTTCTGTCCTTCCTGTGTGTCATGTGTAGATGAGCGAGATGTTTCCTTAGAGGAACACCTCGTGAATGTTTCAGTTTGTTTGCAGATACTAAGGAGATTACAATAACTTCTTGTTTCCCTTTACTGTGACAGTGTTTCAGGTGCTTGAATTTTAGAGACTAATACTGTAGTGTTTGCTGTATCATGGTTGTTATAGACACTGGACAAATACAGAGCTGCTGCCTGAGTTTTCACTTCCAAGTCTCTGCTCGGGTCTGAAAGATTTTTTTGTTTTTCTTCTCCCAGGTAGCAGCAGCTTGTCTTCAGTGTCTGTTCTTCAGTGCAGCTCAGGGGCTAATAAGGTTAATTGTTCTACTGGTTTCGAAAGCTTGTGAAGACCTTGATTTTACATATATTCATCAGAGATACGCAGCACTGCAGTGTTTCATTAACAATCCCATCAGCTGTGCCAAATTAAATGTACAGAGTCACCTACTTCAAAGCAGGGTTTGTCTGAAGACACACAATTTGTGTGGAAGTCTGAGACGGGCTTGGGGTGGGAATTGTGTTCCTCTTTGGGCTTTTAAAAGGCTACTCCAGACTCCCAGCTGAGCTTCTGGATGGTGCTGATAGGACTTGGGGCTGGTTGGCCATGCAGATTATGCAGTAGCTGTCAGCTCAGGCTCTTGAGACTTGTGTGACACAAGAGGGGCGCTTTCAAGGGCCTTCCAACAAAAGATAAACACCTGCCCCATATTCAGTGTAAGGTTTGGAGGAAGGGGATTTTTTCTTTTCATAGGTAGACTGCTGGGAACTGCATTTTTCAGGAGGTATTCCCTTCCTTCCACCTGTAGTCCTGTAGTTTGAGAATGCTAGTTTTTCCTTTTTTTTTTTTTTTTTTTTTTTTTAAATCATCAGTGTAAACATACATACACATCTAGCCTGGAGCATGCAGAGTGCTGAAGATAGAAGAAACCTTGACATGGGGGTCTGTGTGTGATCAGAGTTGAGGGTGATTTTAAAATTTTTTTCCTTGCACAGTTGAGATGTGCTGTGGCTGCAGTGTAGATTGGGAAGTTTGCTTCATTGTTGCTTGGTGAAGAGGAGAAATGCTAAGGTGGCTGGTGTTAAGGGTGAGCACAGTGTAATGACACAGACCCAGGTTTCTGATGCCTGGCAGATGCTAAGCCATTTAAAGGAGGAACTAAGCCATTTAAAATGAGGATAGATTGCTGTCTGGCTGTGGCAGAGGAACTGTTTCTGGAGAAGGTGGATAAGGAGTCTTCTAGTTGTGCTTGGTATTTTACTGAGGTCCTAGAAGTACAAAAAGAGCTTGGAGAAGCTGGAAGACATGATGGGTTTGTATCCATCCTGGTGGAGTCTAACAGCAAGGCTTATTAAGGTCTCTAGAGGAGATGACTGCGTCTTCATGGGGGCCAGGTGCTGGGACCTCTAGGTAGATCTGTGTTGAAGAGCTTTTTGGTGTACACATGGACAATTAGCATGGTGTCTCCAACCTCTGGGCAGGCATACAGAAAGATTGTCAAGTCCTCAAATTAACCTGTACTTCCCTGTCAGTCTCGTTCCAGATTTGTTTATGTTATGGTGGAGGCTGTGCTGCTTCTCTTGTATGAGCTGCTTGTGACAAAAGATGGAAGTTCAGATGTGTAGCTTTTGGCAAGATCTGTATTAATATTAGCCATAAAGTAATTTTAGACACAACAATGTTAATTATTACTATCAATGTTAGCATTAACCATATTTGCTCCCATAGAGTGGTTGTCATTTTTCCTCACTTCATGAAGTTCAGATCTTCAGAAATCCTGCTGCCTGTCCCATTCAGTAGGCAGATAGGGCTTCCTGATCTGCTTAAGTCTGTTGAAAGATGTTTAGTGTTTACAGGTTTACAGGTGACTTTTTTTTCCAGTATGTAGTGAAAATAGGAGGTAAAGTCAAAGCTGGTGGCCTGGGCCTGTTTCGTGGTAAACTTACATTGTAAACATGTAGGACGGGTGGTGGAAAGTACAGTCTTTTAATTTTAAAAGATTTCCCCCCCCCCCCCCCCCACCTTTTCATTGCTAAGGTCTGTAGTTCATGTCTTGTAGAACCATCACCTGCAGAAACAGAAGCTGGGAAAACTCACCAGCTGTTCCTGGAAGGATGACTGTGACCTCCTCCTGAAAAATGTTAATCTCCTTAAAGTTGTCCCTGGTTTCATCAGCAGGATTTGAGTGGCTGTAACACACTTCATTTTGACTTGTACCTAAAGCTTTCTTGGAGATCTTGGCCAGTTCAGAGTAGCCACCTCCTTGTTTTAAATGGATTTCCTGCAGGGAGCTCATTGAACCAACACTTGAGTTCATTTCTGTAGACAGCTCAAAGTGGTTTGTGGTGAACTGCAAGCTGACACAGTTCAGCTGCGTGTCTTGAAAATTTCCTGAGTGCAGCAACTGAGCTAAGATGATGTCTTCAGGCTTCTGCTCTCTCTGCTTTCTGTATGTGCTGCCAGTCAGTGGTAAGATCTGGGTTTGGGACATCATTGTGCCAGTTGTGGTACTTTGCCTTTGCTTCTGGCATTGACAGGTATCTGCATTTCAAGGCATTCTGCATCCTATTTCCTCAGGTACTGGCTATTGAAATTAGCTAATGGGGCAGAAAATTTGTAAGTGGAGGAAGTAGTCTTCCCACAGTTTGAGGGCAATTGATGGCTTTAGATTGAAATTCTGTGTGTGAGTGGATATTGTGTGGATGCATTTGCATAAATGGAAAATGAGTCTGTTCAGTCAGCATTTGGGAAAAAACAGCAGAGTAGCCAAGTGAAGTTAACATTTGTCTTTTGCAAAATGAGCTGAAACCTCAAATGGGCTGTTCATCAACCACCTTACTTGACTCATAAAGGAGTTGTAGGAATTTTAGATTTCTGAATTTACTTTGCAGACACATGAGAATCCATCTATGATGGAGGTAAAAGTGGTTCATATGTCCAGTGTAGCATGTTGCAGTTCTGAGATTCTTACACAGTATTTTCTTTTGTTTGTCAGGCTGATTCGGAGGAGGATGTGGAAGAGCATCCACAAGAGCAAAGGTAAGCTAAACTCAAATGGAAGCAAGAGTATTGAAGTTCATTTTAGTTTTTGCTTTAGGAAATACTTAAGTGTAATTGGGCAGACTACTAAAAAATTGCTTTTTTCTCATGCACGTTAAATATTTTTTTATTACTTGTGGCTTATGATTTTCTCAACAATGTTAATATCAATTTATTAGCAAAACCAAAAAAACTGTGCCTAGCGTATGCAAGCACAAAATACCTTCTTCCGTCTCTTTCTCCTTATCCTGTCTCTAAGATGAATTTGCTTCTCATTGCTTTCATACAAGAAAAAAAAGAGTTAAGGACAGTTTTCCATTACAAAATTTGTAAATGTAAGTAGTCTGGAGTGTTAATTTGCACCAAGGTAAGGAAAGAGGTGAAGGAGATTTAAAGCCAAAGGTTTATTAATGCTTTGCTGTGGAACAATAAATATTCTGCTCTTATGTCTTGAAATCAGATAAATAATAAAGCTCTTCAAAACTGTAGCCACAACTCTGCTGTTTCTGTTGGTATCAGGCCCTCTGCATTTTGAAGGGTTGGGTAAATAGTATCACAGATTATTTTTTAAATACACGTTTTGTTTCCTCTGAGCGTCCAGGTTAAAATGCTTGGACATCTACCAGTGAAACACTTCCTTCCTTTGGTATGTGTTAATGTGGTTACAGCTTTCAGTGCCATGCCAGCCAGAAAGTTCACAAGACTTAAAATAAACATGTGTAACAGCACTGTTTTCTGATGGCAGCAGTTAGCCACAAATCCTTCTCTCATTTATCTCCAGTCTTTGCCCTTAGCTTTGGTTTGAGAGCAAATAGATCTGATAAAACACAAACCTTGCTGGGAGCTGGCAGAAGGAGTAAGCCTGGGGATGGGATTGGGATGGTTATGATTGGTCTGTCCTGCACTGCAACGCTTCTTTGCATGGCTTTTCCCCTTTCTGCCCGATTGGGAGCCTTCTCATCTGAACCCAGCATTACATTAAGGCTCCTGTGCCTCCTCTCCATGGGAATTACAAAGATGGTTTGGAAACAGGATGTGAGAATTACTGTGGCTGCTGACAGCTGGTGCTGATTACTCGTGCTTGCCTAAGCGCCCCAATTCCTACCTGCAGAGGCAATTTTTTTTCCCCTGCCTCCTCTTGTGAAAAGAAGGGTAAACTACTGAAAGCTGCATTTCCCTGCACAAATACAGAAGTTTCTGATTTTTTCATCTGGGAGCTATTATGTTTTGGATGCAGAATTTTTACTGCGTAACTTTATTACCTGCATGCTTTCTTTATTGAGAGGTAGTCAGAAGGCAGCAGTCTCTAATGCTGTGCTTAAGATGGTTTCTGATTGTTTCCTTAGTAGGCAGAGAGATTTAGGTGGAAAATTGAGGTGGAAAATAAATCTCTACTTGCCTACTTTTCTCTGGAGGTGGATGGGGTAATTGGCTACTATGGCAATAATAAAAATATTATTGAAAATAATTAGTTCTTGAGACTCAGAGAGGAAAAAGTGATTTGACGGGAGTTTTTTTAGGTCATCCAGGTGCTTAAAATTTTTTCTGGTAATTATTAGTTTTTGAAAATGAACTTGTGTTTTGGGAGTAAAGTTTGTAGAGGTGCACTTGCATGGTGGAAACATCCTTCTATTGTCATACTGAAATGCTTCAGGAAACTTGCCTAAACAGATGCTGGCTTGTGTGCATCTTCTGAAGTGATTTAGTTTGCTGCTGTAGGTAAACATGTACATAGACCTGTGTGTGCTGTATATACTGAAGGAATGTTATAGTGTAGACTTCATGAAGAAGACCCAGCAAAGGTACATTGGAAAGACTAGAATTTATTAGTTTATTTCCAGATTAATTTTCATTCCCTTGGCTTACATTACTATATGGTGAAATCATGGGGATTTCCTTTTCCTGTAGCAGCAAAACCTGAAGCATGCAGCATCTTCATCTCATTGTCTGGCTGCATGCCCTGGGGAAATCAGCTGAAGCTACTGTAATTTGATGTGAAGCCCCGAGAAGCAAAGCACCTTAATGTAGGAGTATTAGCAGAAGTTAAAGGAGATAGAGAAATCAGAAATTTCCCCAGAGATGAGGGAAGTATAGAGAGCTTATCATCTTGGGGTATAAAGAAGAAAGTCTCTTTCCAAAACATTGTTTTATTCAGTTCTTAATTCTAGGTTAGTGGGTTCCCTGGGAGCTTTCCTCCTGCTAACCTACTTTTAAAAATCAAACACAACAAAACTAGTGAAGTATTAACAGTCTTTTAACGGACTTCCTGTGCATGTGCATCATAAGATACTCCTTTTGGGGTGGTCTGCTTGGTTTGCTGTTCTTGAGGCAACTGCACAAGGGAGATGGATGTGGTCTTAAATAAGGCTTTCTGCCTTAGGTTTAGCTTTAACAAATAGAGAAATTTGCATGGAGCTAAAAGACATTGTCAGAATAGCATTTTTTTTGTGAAGAGCTGTTTCAGAGGTGAATGAGAAATGGTTGATTTGTAGGTCCATGGGTTTGCAGCTGCCCTGAGTGAGGAGATGATCATTGTCAACTCCTTGATTCCCACCCTACAATTCCTGCTATTGTGATTGCTTGGATGCTTCCACAGGTTGCTTCATGTGTTACACTGGAACAGGCTCCCCAGGGAAGGGTTCATGTTCCAAGCCTGGCAGAGTTCCAGAAGCATTTGGACAATGCTTTCTGGCACGTGGTGTGACTCCTGGGGATGATTCTGTGCAGGGCCAGGAGCTGGACTCGATGATCCTTGTGGGTACTTTCCAACTCATTCTGTGTTCCTGTAATAAATGCGATTTTTCTTAGTTCTCTTTTAAGAAAACTTAAAAAGTTTTTCTTAAGTGATAATCAGCCTTTGATCTATCAGTAACCAAAAGGAACAGAGTCCCCTTGTGAGTTAAAGGAATATTTCAGAGGATGCACTGGAGGAATAGCTAAGATGTTGGGGTTTAGGATGTACTAGCTAAGGCAAAAGCCTCAAAAAAATCGTTGCTTTAGTTGACAAAACAAGACTTCAGTTATTTAAATATCTTTATCCAAAACTTTGTGCTTTGTCAGGGTTATTTTTTTCTTTAACTCCTAGTTACTCCAATGAACTTCGGCTAAGTGTGCCTCACATCACAGTGTTACATATTTGCCTTTGTACACTAAAGGCAAAATTTGTTTGGTGTATTTCCAGAGATTAATTACAGCTAGGTAATTGTTGCAGATCAGCATGTTGTAGGGTGATTTGTGTTGCTTCTTTTGTGTGTTGCCTGTGCTTATAAAGTGAATAATTTATTTCTCTTTCTTTTTTCCCTGCCTTAGGTTACTGGGGTTACCCAGAGCTAAAATGCTGCATGCCTACAACCCTAGTAGAGATAGAGATGTTGTAGTCAATTCAGTGTTTACAGCTACTAGACAGTTTCATGTGTCTCCTGCTCATAGCCGGGTGAGTGTTGATGTACTTTTGGAAACTATGTCATGGCCAAGTGCCGAGCCTTTGTGCTTCCTTTGGCATAAGCTCTTCATTCTGTGTTTTTGTGCTTTTTTGTAGGCCCTCCAACTCTTTTTCTGTTTTGCTAGTAGTTTTTTTGTTCACTTCTACTTAGACTTGTTTGAGAAAAGCCGTCCAAAACCTATAGTAGGAAATGTGTTTGACAGTAACAGAGGAAGAGAAGAATTTTTCAGTGTTAGAGAGGCTGTTTAAATCTCATTCTGCTTTGAGCAGCATTATACAGTAATCCACAGGCATGTGGGTATTCTACAGCCATGAATTTTCAGTCTTTTGAATGGTCTTGAATATTTGTCAGAAAAAACTGCAGTGAGATGTTTTAGTATTTTGTATTGCAATTTTGGCCATAATTGCCTTTATGATCTAGGACTATTATTTTTACTCTGATGTTTTTAACAATGTATAACAATGTAATGCATGTTAAGGACGAATTGCTGTGATCTCAGTTGGATGAAGCCCAGTTTTTATCCTCCGCTGATGTGCGGCTTTTATTATGTTTTCATCTGATTCTTGCTTTTACTATAGCTGAATAGGTATTACTGTGCAGACATAATGTCACTGTTCTTTCAGCCAGACTATCTAGTTACCAAGAGTGTTCCCTAAGTTCAGCTTGGCTGATTTGCCTGTGTATCACAGGGGCACTGATTCACTTTGCAATATCCATCTCTCTCTGTGTGGAAAAGTGTTTCTGTACACTCACGGGCTGTCAGTGCTGCATGGTTAAGATCTTGTATGCCAAAAGAAGCCTTGGCTGGTGAGGCCTCATGCTAGCTGAGAAACTCCAGCCATAGCTTGGCAAGCTGCTGTGTGATCTCAGTTCTTTGTAGTAAGAATTGAGAGCTGTGCACAGTGAAACTTCTCAGCGCTGAGGTTCTGCTCAGTGGGATCTGCAGATAGGGATGTACATGTGAAATTGTCCTCTGGACCCTGTGACTGAGTGGTGAGTGTGTGATCACTTGCAGCAAGCAAGCAGGCAAGCTTCTTTGTGGTCTCTGCAGGTGATTCCAGCAATGGGGAAGATGTCTTTCAGAGTACTCTTCCTGCCCACGGAAGAAGGCAGTTTTGAAAGCTCATTATTTATAAATACCTCATCTCACGGAGTACTTTCATATCAGGTAACTGCTCTTATTTTTCATATCAGGGAACTACTCTTACTTTTAGCTTGGGTTTTGGATTTGTGTTTTAAAAATTGATTTTTATAATTTTAGGGACTTTGAAAGTTCATTGAATTCCTGATACAGATCAGGTGGGGGGGGTAATGTTACAAATTGATCCCTTTAAACAGATTGTGCTAGTCATGGTCACATACATGTGTATGGTTAAAATTACTGCTGTTGGTGGGGCTAGTTGTGGTAGTAAAACCATGTGTATTTGTGTGTACTTAAAAGATCATGATCTAATTAGTTTCTTAAATGAGTGTAGTCTAGACTGCACCATGCTGGAATGCATTTGTTGGGAAAACCCACTAGGAAATATTTTAGATGGTTTTCAGCTACTCTGCAGGATTTTGTGTAAACACATGGGGGATGTAGAACAGGGTGAGAGGTTTAGGCCCTTAAAACATAAAAGTTGAAGTAATGGTTGTGCCTTAAAGCTATCTGTTTTCTGACTAACTCGTGAATTTAAGCAGGTCTTTAGCTTTTAAAATTTTTTGTAAGGGATGCTATATACTCCAAATACTTGGCTTTTATTATTTTGACAAAAAAAGTCTTAACTCTGAATTTCGTGATTTAAAAAGAGGGACAGCTTTAATCAGTCACCAAACTCTTTAATTCCTGTACATTGATCTTGTGCTGGTAAACAAAGCTCCTTAAATGAAAGCTTAGGTAAATTCAGTTGGAATACTTGGAATTTTAATGCAATGTTGCACTTATCTAGTATTTATTAGAGGTAATGCCACATTTGGCAGGAACATTTTGATCAAGGATGAGGAAAAAGTGCATTATAGAGTGATTGACCTTTTCTTTTTGTCATCTCACCCCTCCCTGCGCCCTTCATTTATTGCCCAGTCAGCTCAGCCTTTTATCAACAAGTTGCAGGGAAGCAGTTGTCAAGTGCCACCTCAAAATGGGTTTGTTTCCTGTTGGATTGCTGCAAAAATCAGTAGCAGTCTGGTTTTCATGGACTTTTTCACCAGCCACCTGAGACAGAGGAAGTAGCTGTCCGTGTTTGCAGCTCGTGTTAGGTTTAAGAGTTTCAAAAGGAGACATGACTTGAGTGTTTGATGCACAGTTACAGTGCTCTTGAGACCCCCAAAGCCTTGAAACTACCGATGTTTCTAATGCATTTATGCAAGAGTATGTACAGAAGAATCAGCCAAATGGAGACGAGGTACCATTGTATTAAAACGTACTTTATAAATACCTGCATTAAAAACAACTGATGCATTCCCTTTCTTCTGGAATGCATTTGTTGGGATATCTGTAGTGAGAGTTCTTCAGTGAGCATAGAATGCATTTTGTTATCCTCTTAATTAAAAAGATGTGGATTTTTCCTATTGAAAACCAATAAATCTTTGCATGCAAGTGAAAAGCCCAAAGTAATTTTAGTTAGCCTCTAATGATCCCCTGTCTCCTTAATCCCTCCTGGCTCCACACACCCCAGTTATTGTGCATCTCATTGTCATAAATTAGTCTTGGTGGAGCAAAATATAAATGCAGTAGAGCCATCCAAATTACAAATCTTGCAGTGTTCTGAAAATTGCAGTCTTTAAAAACAAAAATAATGAGAAAATATTTTACTCGATTTTTAAGGCAGAGCCATTGAATTCAGCATTCAGTGGGACTAGTAAGAAAGTTTTCTCAGAAATTACTGCACTTGCATATGGTGATATATGGTGTATTGTAATTGCCTGGAGAACAATAGGAGAATGTAGATACTTTGTTTTTGAGATAACCTGATGCTCTGCTGCTGAGTGCTTTGTAATAGTGGTTGAATGAGGGATGATTCTGAATTGCCATTTATGCCTATGATAACTTTCTACATTGGAACTTTATTGTCTTTTAAAAGAATTTAACATGAAAAACTGATCTGTTTTTTGGGGATATTGTTGTTATTAGCAATATAGTTTTGGAAGTTGCTGTTACAGCTGAAATTCTAGGTGTTGTTGTAATGACCTTTTTTTTTTAATACCAGGTTTTTGGAACAGGAACTCCGATGTCTTCTCCAGAAGAATCTAAAGTGCAGCTAGAAAATGCCTACCTACTGCTTCCACACATTCAGAATATCCAGGCATCACACACACTGGTACAGTATATATTTCAAGGGTAGAAACTTAAGTCTGTTTAACCACAAAAGACTTTTGACCTCAGGTTGTTGGGATGCAAGCAACATTAGCAAAAATACACAGTACCAGTGAATGAAGGAGAGAGATTGCAAGATACAGGGTTACTGTGATCAGCTGCTTTTATGAGATAGTCTTTGACATTGAAACTATCCACACTTGTTATTCTTTGTGTCCCTGTGGTGGGGTGCCCTCTATAAATTGTCCTGGCAAAAATATTTTTGAGGCTCTGCTCTGACTGAACTGGAGAACTGGTCTGCCATAAGCAAAAATATAAACTTCATACCATAAAATCAAGAGGGGCAGGAAGCTGTATTGCTTTGCTCTGGTTTTTCCTTCTGGCCAGTTCCCCATGCAAGTTTACAGCAGGGCTGCACCAACAGTTAGCCACAGTTAAAAAGCATGACATGCTGCATGGATGAGATGGGAGTCAGGCTGCAGCATCCCTTCCTGCCCCTGTCAGTGCTGAGAACACCAGCTTTGCTTACCTCACCTTCACAAGGAGCTCTGGAGAGCACAGGAAGCTGAATTTATGTGTTGAAAGAAGTTGAATGATTTCTGTCATTTGGTTGCAGTTGCAGATATTTTCATAGTCTTCCAGTCCATACAGAACCTCTCAAGTGAATAATCTGAAAAACTGATCTTTCAGATTTCCTGGTGTGTTATACACAGACATTGTTTTTCAAAAAATATACTTGGAATACCTTAGCATGCAACAAAATTTAATACTTGATCTAAATGTAAGCTGCATTAATTGCCTTTGTGATGCCTTCTGTTCTACAAGAGAAAAGTTACCTGCATAGATTGTATTTTTCAGTCTGCTAGATATATGTTAGGTCAATCTCACCTCTATCCAAAGTAAATGCACAATTTCCTTCTCTCCCTTTCTTTTCCTCTGTACCAGTCTCCTCCTGTAGTCACATGGTTGTGCTTGCTTGTGGACATATAAAGACAGACTTGGAAAGGAAGCAAAAATCTTCATGTTTGGGGTGTTAGAGGTAGAACTGAAAAGGGTTTTTTTGATGCTGTTTATGTCTGCGTCTTCACATGTAGCTCAGTGGGTTGTTGTCAGGTAGTATCTGCAAGTTGCATGCATGCTTTTTTAGTTCAGTCTGAATTCCTGAGAGGAGAAGCTTTGGGGAGCATTTGACATTTTCCTCACTGCAGAGTGAGAAACATTATCCTATGCTTTATTTGTTTGGAGTACAAGTTTGAGGTCATGTTTAGCAGTGCAGCATGTTACCACCTGGCACTAATCTTCTAGGACATGAGGTGGGAGAGAGTGTTGACTCAATTCTCCAAGCTCTGGGTGTAATTTTTCTGTGCTGTGCTGTAATTGAGGAAACGTTCTCCACTGCATGTTATCAATTTGAGCAGAAATGCTGCAGCAGGGCTCCTCAGCTGTTGAAGGTGATAGACGAGATCTAAATACTGGAGAGTAGTTCATGGTTTGAGTTTGGGTTCCTCTCAGAAGAATGTTTCTCTCTAGTTAGCTGTCCTCACCAGAGGTGCCTTCTTCAATTCATCTTCCTTATGTTCTGATCCAGATCTCATTAAAAAAAGGTATCATTCTGTTTTGTCCAGTTTATATTTTAAGCTCAGATGTAGAAGGAGGAGAGGTTGATGAGGTTCGAGTGAGGGACTACACAAGGGCAAACTGAAGGATACGTAACTATTACACATTGAATAGAGTTTTATAGTGGAAAAGCATTTAAAACAAGGCAATCATACTCACTTAGCTGTGCACGTTTCTTCTCCCCTGTTTATGTTTAACTGACATAAAATACCTATTTTATTAAATTCAGGATAGCATAAACCTCGTTTGCACATCCCTTTTCACTTGGGATGATTGAGTTCTAACTTTGGATGACAGCATTTAGTTTGAAACACAGAAGGTTGGCTTTATCTCTGAAGTCCATTGATACTGCTTGGAAACCTCAGACAGAGAGCTGCATGCTGTGTGTTTATTTTTTGCCTCCTGTTTTAAAGGTGATTGTGTTTAAATTGTTCAGTAATACTGACATCCTTGGTCAACAAGGTCAGAAAAGCTTTGACATCATTTAGTCTCATCATATCAGCAATTCTGTAGTGTTTATCAGAATTGCTGGGGGCCTTGTTACCCCAAATGCTTACTCTTACTACTTTGATGGTTGGAAACCTATACCTGACTTCCAATTTAAATTGCTTTGTGGCCATTTTATGTATTGAGATGCACATTTAATTTATGTAACTCTTCCTGCTTCTGACGCTTTTACTCAGAAGCATTTGTAGGTGGCATCAGAACTTTGAAATTTCGCTTTGCCAAGCTGAAGAGTCCATGCTATGTTGTATCTTTGGTAAAAGCTTTCTATTTTTTCACCAGATTGACCACACCTTTAGCGGCTTCTACAATTTGCTGGAATTTATTTTGAAGGTCAAAGCCAGAATTGTAAATAGGCGTATGGGTAAAATTGTGCCACTGTAGACTATTTGTGTTGGAAATATTACATATACCTGGAGATTATAGATAGAAGTTTACAGTAGTGTTTCCATTGGAAATACAATATGCAAGAGGTTTGTGTTTATATTTTTTGTAGAAAATGAACTCCCATGGATTTTGTGTTGTTTTTATCTTTTAATGGGCAAAGCACAAAGGACTTTCTTTTTTTCTTCTTCATTTCCATGTATTTTTAAGCATAAACTTTTGTGCTTAATAAGAAAAGAAAAAGGCAAATTTGCCTTTCTTACTGTTGAATGTCTCCATCTTTCTGTTACCCTTTTCAATGTTTCAGCTTTTGAAGGGTTGGGATTGGCATGCTCTGCCTGTGGTCCTGGATCCCTGGATTTCTGGGCTCGTGTCTCACTCGTTGGGAGGCAAGAAGAGCTGTGTCCCACACTGTGAATTCTGAGTACATCCACATGGTCACTCAGCAGTGGCTGGTTACCATTAAGCCGTAACAGATGGTGGAGCCCATATAGGTCATCTTTGTTTACGCATCTTCTGGGTGTAACCTTCACTGTAGTTGCCTGGTTTTTGGCATTGTTTAGTATTTGGACAGCACTAAGAGGGCAGCTACATCACTGCCTTTGCTGTGTTCAGGATGGTTGAAGTGTCGGTGGAGGAGTGGCTTGCAGGGTGGTGGGTCTTATCATAGGAGACACAGATAGTCCCTTTGCCAACTTCCCAGAGGAGTTCAAAGTTTATGAACCAACGGCTTAGGAAATACTGCAAGTACTGGCAGGAATGTAACACTCCTTAAACTATGTTTTGCACTGGTGGGCAGAGGATCAGAGAAGCAGACAGGTCCAAGTGTGGTGCTTGGGTGTGGAGAGTGAAGGAAGGAAGGCAGTAGAGCTTTCTTGGTGTGCTGTACTGATAACTGCCTGCAAAAAACTGATGAAACTCTGCTGAATCATTATTACAGAGACAGCTTATTAACACCATTCAGAGTGGAAATACCACTTTAGGGCCAGGGGCTGTCCAGGAGAAGGACTTTAAAGGATCACCTACAGGAAGAAGAGGAGGCTTGTTCAGCATTGTTCTTTTTTAATGATACAGTACCCAAACTCCAGGAAGTGATTTGAAATCTAATGTCCTGGTAATGATGCAAAAATATATCTGAAAATCTTTTAGAGAGCCACACGTGATTGAGACCTCATTGATGGATGAATTGTTTTCTAAATAATTGTCCAGTCTACTGTCCCCAGTGAGAATTCTAGCCCTTTGTCAGGAGTGGGGCTTCTTGCAAACTGGATGGATGGTTCAGATTTTTAGGGTTTTATTGAAAGAGGCCTCTATTTCTTTAAAATTTTAACTTGAGAACTTAACCAAATCTGTCAAGAATTTAATTTGTGTGGCTTCTATCAGTTGTCTTTGTTCAGTTCATACAGGATTTGTGGGTGCTGAGTGTGTGTGTGTGTGTACATTCAAGTATGTGTGCCTGAGTACCTAATACAAAATAGAGGCACCAGGTAATTAAGTGGCAGTGCTTTGCAGAGCACTTTCTGAGATTTCCCTGCTGTGCCTCTCCTTCTCAATTTGCCTCCGGTACAAACATTGGCTGCATAACTCAGCTCTCTGCTCTGATTCATTAGCAGTGATATTTACAGTATAAATGAAGTGCTTGCACTACTGGGAGATGGTCCTGTATTGGTCTGGTTGGAAACTCTGCTTCAGACAGTGTTTTCTTCTCAGATGCATTATTTTCTCTTCAGGGTTAACTCAGAGCCATCCTGCCGGTGCTGTAAGATGCTGGGCATGACACTTAGGCGTTATTGTCTGCCTTAGAGAAATGCAAACCTGTTTCCTGTTCTGAAGATAGCTTTACAAAGAAATAAAAATTTCCCCTAGAAAACAGATCAACAGCAACTATACCCCAGCAGCATTTTTTCCCCTTCTGTACATTAGAACTTCAATTTTAAGGTGACAGTAGTTCCCATGTTAGATCAATGCCAGGTCAAAAAAACCAACCAAAGGCTGGAAAAATATGATTTAGCTGATTTTTTAAATAGAGGTGTGGGGTATTATATTACTTTAAATGACAGTAGCATTGAATAAGGGCTAACAAATCCTTATTTGGGATCATGAAAGTAGTAGTGTTCTTTCAAGAAGCACCGTGAAGGGAAGTCTAAGCAACAAGTTTTATTTGATCAGAAAATGACCCCCAAAGTTGTAGTCTTACTGCCTTGTTAAAACTCCACTAGCAGCCATGGCTGTGAGAGGTTAGGAAATGGTGCATGTTTTGAAATCAAACGGGAGCTTTTTTTCTGCTCACACAGTTTGATAAGGGCAAAAAAAAGAAAGGACTTTGCTGTGGTTGGAGTCGACCAGCAAGCTGTGCTGTGGACAGGGTTTGGGTCACCACTAATCACCTTTGCAGGGACTACGTCGCCCTCTTGTGTGAAGCCTCAGTCATTTTTGGTATGAAGTCCTGTTGAATTGGGAATATACTGGCTTCCTTTTGGCAGTGCTTTTATAAAATTGGACCCCATGAAATGCCACATGTGTTCTAAATCTCTCTACTCTCATGTCCCTGCCTGTCCCCTTTCTCCTGTCCTAAAATGGTATGAAATAAGGTGCCAGATACCTTCAGAAGTTTCTTCAGTTTTCATCTTCAGCATAAAATTATTGGAATTCTTTAAAGTCAATTTCATGAACACTTTCAAAAACCTGAACCTGCAGATGCCCTTCTCAAATGTATCAGTATTGCAAGAGAAACAGAGGGTGGGGGTTCATTC
The DNA here is from genome assembly GCA_018697195.1 of Certhia americana. Lineage (NCBI taxonomy): Eukaryota > Metazoa > Chordata > Aves > Passeriformes > Certhiidae > Certhia > Certhia americana. The sequence continues at coordinate 23,503,866 of CM031860.1, forward strand.
ACATTAGCCTCAAAATTAGCATGAAATTTGACTGTAAGAAAGGCACTAACAGAGTGACAGGTCTGCCATTCTGATTCTGGGGGTTTTTTTTGTTGTTTTTGTCTTTTTTTAAATGTAATTCAGAATCAAGATGTACTGGCTGCGCAGTTTGTGCCAGTCATTTGTCAGTGCAGATTTCCAGATAGCTTTCATGAACTACACTTGGCTTTGTCAGTGCTGTTGCCCCATTAGGATTATGAGTACTTTACAAGCTGGCACAATCAATGTCACCTTTTATTTTCTTTTCTTTTCCCATTCTAGTCAATAAAAAGGCAAAACAAGTATTTTCTGTCTGTCCATTTTGGCATGAAGCCTACGTATCAGATTATGTCCAAGAAGCATTATGTTCTTGGCTTAGATACTGTATCTCTATCCAATCAGCAAAGAAAATACACAGAAAACAAGGAAATAAGCTTTTATATTGCACACAAAGGCCCTGTTGAATACAGTGGTTTTGGTTTAAGAAAATTTGTAAGAGTTCTCATGCTGATGTTGTATAAGTATTTAATAAACATAACTAAGTAGGTAAGATATGTAGCTTGATAAGTAGGTAGATACTGATGGAGTCCTGAGATTCGGAGACTGATTTTTGTACTACTGTACAGAGTAATTGTATTAATTAAAAAAATTCCTTTTTTTTATTGTATTACATGAGGAAGTAGTCCTGTTTATAAATGATGGTATGTGAATTTGATTTATATAACATTTGAAGCAACGTGTTTGATGTTTTCTTCACTTTTCTTTCTTGCAGACAGAAACTGTGAATGCCAGTCTATTACGGGTTCACCTTGAATGCAGTTTACCTAATGACACATATCAGCTAGTTAAGGTATGTTTTATTATTATTTTATATCTATGTGATATGTAGATATGTATCTTCTGTAGATATGTATCTTCTATAGATATATATCTATATATCTATCTTCTTATTTTAAGCCAAGCTTAGAGGGACACTTTCCACAGCTTTAGAAGTTTTAGCAAAAATGCAGTTTTCAGTGTGTCAGTTTAAAGGGGAACTGTGCTTTTATAAAACTCTATCCTCTGATACAAATTAAGCATCACACATGTCACACTAAAATCTTAGGAAAGAAGGAGATGAAAAAAAATACCCACCACCCCATAAACCTTCTTCAAAACCAAAACCAGTCCAACAGCCTAAGCATTCTGATATGTTGTGCTAGCGACATGGGGTACAAAAATTGTTAGATTTCTGTAATTTGATTTTCTCCAGAAACTTCTCACAAGTGTCTGGTTTGCAGTGAGAAGTGATCACTGAGCTGAGAGGCTGAAGGCTGGGCTGCCGGGGCTGTTTCTCAGGGGGTGTGAGGGCAGCCATGGTGCTGGGCAGAGCTGAGGAAGGGCGAATGTGTTAGCAGAGGTGCCCCTCCAAGAGCACTGAGCCTTCAGGACAGGGGGTTATCTCTTTTGCAGCACCATCTGAGTCCTCTTCCCATCTCTTCTGATGTGTCCTTACACATTGGATGGGTGCTGCTCAGTGATCACGCTGTGGGTGCTGTGCTGGGTCAGACTCAGACCCGTGCTGTGGCTGGCAGCACCTCTTTCCCCAGGGGTGAGGAGGCCCAGGCCCCCTACTGTATTCCTGTATGGAGTACGTGTTGCACAGGACAGCATTCCTTTGCTGCTTTGCATCCCCGTTGGGCTCTTGCAGTGCACAGTGCATTGAGATGCAACTGAGCATTGGAGGCTGCCTGGAGTGCGGCTGTCTGCCCTTTGGTCTTAGCTTCCCAAGGGCATGCCATGCCTGTACTCCAGTCTCCATGGCGGCCTCCTCTCCTGCTCCTGGCAGCTGTTTCAAGTGCTGAGGGTCTCTTTGATGCTGTGTGAGCTGGCATCCCATCCTCAGGTGCTTCCCTGCTCCTGCTGTACTTGCTTGTGCCACTTGAGATTAGCTGGAAGTGTTTTGCTGCACTTCTGAGAACATTTCACGTGCCAATTTTCTCCTCATCCTCAATCCTGAGAAAATTAGTCCTCCTGGTAGGGCATCAGAGCCTGAATTTAGTGACCTTTGTGGTTTGATGCAGGACTAATTTGTTATTCACTGTTGGTAGTCTAGTTCTGTTTTGCTTTGTTGGCTTCAATTTTTTTTTTGAAATGGTGTCTGTGTCTTTGTAGTTGCTATGACTTAGTTGTGTTAACAGCAGCCACTACTTACAGATGGAAATAAGATCCTATTTGTGTTTTTCTGAAGTATTCTAGCCAGACAACAGTGTTTTCTATTAAGAATTGTACATGTATGTTTGTTTTTTTAAAATTACTTCAGTGAGAAATGGAGACAAAAACACAGGATTTGGAAAAATTAACTATAAACAGACCAGTGAACATGAACTGTCTTCCTACCATTAAGACACATGCATCAGTCTGTTTATGGCACATTTTATTGAAGGCAGAGGATTTAACAAAGGAAACTGTTTTACAGTTCCTGAGGTGAGACTGACTAAGACAGCTTATAAATTTGCATTCTCTCAAGGTTCAGTGTCTTTTTTTAATTGTTTTTGTCTTTGTTTTTGCTGTGCTCTTTGTACCTGCAATGTGTTTGCTTTCTGCTGAGATTTTAGCAAAGATCATAATTACTTCTGTTTTGGCAGCACTTTGGTGCTGGAAACCTTGTCTCTTAGATACTACCTTTGATTAATTCCTCAGAGTTCCTTAGTGTAATGAATTTTTTCTATTCTGTTCCCCATCACACACACACCTTATCCCTTTGTCTCGCTCCAGAGTTGCTGTTTTATGTCCGATGACCCAATGCTGCTAGAAATGAGCTTAACAGTAAGAGTGGAAAATGCCCAGCAGGATTTTGTGGAGCACAGGCAATACTTACTGGAGAATCTTTTTATAGTTTATGTAGCAATGGAAAGAACAAAGACCTCAGGTAAGTCCTAATTTACCTATTAAATGTATAGTTCAACTTGGTTTTATACATAATTTGTAATTTGACGCCCTAAATTGAATCAAGTTCAGTGACAGTTTAATTTCACAAGTAAGGGAAACCAAGTAAGTTCAGTTAAACACAGCTTGCAGAGAATTTGTGTCAGGCAGAGTTATCATAAGCAGTTTTCTTCATAAAGGTAACAATTGTAAAGTTGTAAACTAGATCTCTTTCATTCTTAGTCCCCCATGCTGAAACAGTATGGAAAAATGGCATATTTTTTTGAATCCTTTGAATTCTACAACTGCTTTTCTGGTTTCCTATTAATTAAATTGACCATAACGGGATTGTGAAGGCAGAGTGGTTTATACAGTCCTGGTGATAGTGGCCATTAGGGAAAGTAGGATAACGAGGTAATGCAGATGTGCACATCATTTGTAAGCTAGAATTCCACAGGCAAAACAATCAACTCCTTCCTTGCAGTTTCTTTATGCTGCAAATCCTCCAAATCCAGGGGATTTTAAATTATTTATAGAACCTTGCAGTCTATTACAGTAGCTTTTTTTAGACATTTCTGCCAGTTTTCCTTTCTGATTGGAGAAGAAGAAACTGCTTAAGAATTCAGATTAAAATAAAATTTTTTAACATACTTGTTGAAAAGGAACACAATCCTTTTGTCTTTTGAGAAATGCATTTCAGAATCTAGTCACAAAACAATAGATACAATATACACAAAACAAAATCTGCAGTATTTACTGTTTCCTTTGTGCCTGTTCTGTGATGTGGCATTTCACAGAGCTGAAACTGAAATACCCACTGAAAACCTACTTTGTCTGCCAGTGAGATACCAGGGCTTTGTTATGTTAAGTTGTGGATGTACATTTATTCTGATACTGGTAGAAAATTATTCCCATCTGTTGTGTCAAGTGTGCTCAGTATTAACACTTTCAATGGTCAGAGTACTAGAAGTATCTTTTAGGGCTGTTTTCTTTTAAATATAGTGCAATTATATGTCCTATCTGTGCTAGAGGTTGGTCCTATAAGCCTTTTGGATTAGCTGTTGGTGGGAACTTAGCACCTACAGCAGGACAGCAGGTGGGCAGGGTTTACACAGGAAAGCTAACCAGCTTTAAAGGCTGAAGAGGAGTATGTGCTTTAAACAGCTGTGGGGTATATGGAGCTCATAATCAACACCTTGAACCCTCTTTTGGAAGCTGGCACTTGCAGTCTTGCTTTCAAGCAGCTGAGCAAAGCACTCACATTATTAGAAATCATGGCTGGTCAGATGGCAGAATGTCCTTTCATGCCAGCCTGCATAAACTGATTTAATACAAGCATAAGCAGGGGCAAAAACTCAAGTTATCTTCCTTGTGGAAGGATTGTAGTACAATGGTCATCTCTTATTCTGTCCTGCTGCCCTTCTTTTGGTTTTCTACGTCACCCTACTGTCCTGTGGATGGGAACACAGCTTTCAGTGACCAAGGGTGGTTCCCCAACATACCTGTACCACCTTACCAGCAGGTGAAAGCTGTGTTGCCCCTCTCTCCTCTCTTGCTTTAAGCAATAGTTTGCTACCTGCTGTGTGATAGGACCATTCCTGATTTGAGCACGAAGTGCTGAGTCCGGTTTCATGTTATTTTCTGGGAATGCTTGGATTTTAAAGCAGGCAAGCCAGGATATTGTTCAGCTGTGTGTGATACAGAACAGTTTTTACTGGACTCTCTCCTGCTATTGATAGACTGGCCCTTAGAAAGTTACTTCATCAGCAGCCATTCTTCTTCCCTGCAGCTGTTAACTCCTGTCTCCTTGCCCCTAAGAGGGGAGAGTTGTGTTTGAGCTAAGATTTAGGGGATAACAAAGGTGCCCTGTTGAAGCTTGCCTGTATGTTTGTGGCTAAAAATCTTGTTGAGTGGATTTTTACTCCTCTCTCAAATGTTTGCCAGCTCCAGTTGTGAATACTTCCTTCTTTCTACAAGGATATCTGTCACACAGAAATTGTAAAATTTAAATTGGTGTTGCTTCTCTTATAAGTATCTTGACAAAACAAGTGTTTCTGTCTTTGGTGAACTTACCTTGGTGTTTATTCTTTTGGACAGGTCATTCATCAGTAGATGTGTATATTATGCATTCTGGAAATAGCCTTGTGCATATACAGGTAATTGTGGGCTTCAGGAAGTCATAATTTGGGGTGGTGAATTTGATTAGGGAATTAGCTTTCTCTAATAGCAGATTGATTTTGCTGATGACAAATGTAACACTTCTACGTTTCTAAAGTGTGTCCCAATGTCTAGTAGATCCTTGAGATGACATGTTGTAGTTCAGTGATTTTTTTTATTTTTAAGGCATAAGCGCTGTTAACTTGAATAAAAATTCACATGTTGATTTAGAAGGTACAAGAAAATGGCAGATGGTGGCATGCAAATTTGACAAGAAGATAGACTGATACAGGAGCTGCAACACTAATGGTTGTACTGCTATAGAAAACATTTGTCTTGTCTTCATGCAGGAAATACGGCAGTTGTCACAAAAAGACACATCAGCTGTGGAGTTTGAGCCAGTACTGCTGTCCTCATCATCTACTAACTTCACAAAAGTTGCTTCTATTTCTTGTAAAGGTACAGGTTATGCATATTTAGAGATAATATGATTAAATAGGATTTGATTGCTGAAAAAAACATAGTTCTTTCCAGCAGAGACCCTGAAAGATCTCAAAATCAACTTGTCTAGACTTTATTGAGAAAGAGGATGAATTCTTTTTGCTAATAGTTTCCACCCTTTTTGTGTGTATGTGGTTCCTCTTACGCTGGTTTGAAAGCTCTAAGCTATACATGCTTGAAAAAGGGGAAAAAACCAGTTGCTAAAATGTTAGCTGATTTTACAATAAGCATAATTATTGAATATGTTTTTTCAACAGCCTTTTATAGTTTGGGGTTTTTTTCTGTTTCAAATATGTTTTCTAAAAGCCTATTGTGCTTGGGTGGTCATTTTCTATGACATTTCTTGGCAGGACCATTGAAGAGGTTTGCCTGAAACCAGACATGTTTGTGGAAGAGCAGAGATTGGCATTTAAGAATTCCTGCCTCCAGCCTGTTTCCTATTCTGACCACTAGACTGCAGTGTACAGACTTGAAACATTAATGAAAGAGGCTGCTTTCATAATGGCATTGAGACATGTTTTTCCTAGGAAAAACACGAATAAATAAGAAGAAAGAAGGGACTGTTATGTTAAGTGATTCTCTTTTTCAGAGCAGTTTAAAAGGAGAGGCAGCATGCTCTGATTAGTAAGAATACTGTGCAAATGACACATGGTTAAAATTGGTCAGGTTGCTCTTCACAACCTTATTGTATGTGTAATTTTTGAAGGAGTTTAGCATTCATGAATACTTCTTAAGGCAAGGTTTGAAGCCTCTAAAAAGACTGAGTTTTAGGACTCAAACAATTAGTTGGTTTACTCACCTGCGTGAGGATTACATCAGCAAAGGCTCCCCTTTTTAGTGTTCTTGCAAATCTTCACATGAAAATCATTTTGGATATGCTTCTGGCTGATGTATTCCATGTGTCTGCTCTTTTCCAGCTGCATCCTGTGACAGTGAAAGTCTTTTTTCTGACAGCAAGAAGAACAATCTTTTGAAAGGCACTACAACACTCAAAGCCTGTCTTTTCTGTCCTGTGATGGAAGGGTAGGTTGACAGTGGGTTTTTGTTTGTTTGTTAACATTCACTGATACTATAACGAAAATACTGTACCTTAATTTTTAAGAGATGAACTTAACTTCCTTTGTCACTCCAGGATTCCAAGCGTGGTGAAGAGGCTTCTTCCTATTGTTGCTATGTCATTTGCCAAAATGGACCTGTCACATTTAACGCAATAATTAAGTATTTTATCCTAAGGAGAATTTTGGGAGCCAGTAAAAAGATGCATGTTAGCAGCTCATATCATATAAATGTTGCTTAGTCTAGATAAAATTTCCAGCACCCTTCTTAATGTAACACAGAGGCTGGATAGTCTTAGAAAACTCTGAAATCTTTTCTTGCTTCAGTCGTCTTTTGACAATTTTATCCAGCCTACTGTATCACAGAGCAATAGGCAATGTTGCCTGTATAGCATAACAAGAGGGTAGATACTTTGCCTGTCTCTTTTACGTGGTTCTTGTGAATTTTTACTTTCATATGTAGTTATTTCCAAATAAATAATTTTGTTCTTCCCCGGGATAGCTTAGAAGAGTCTCATCATACAAGAATGCTATGGTATCTTCTCTTGTAGACCACTTATTGTGTACTCAAGTGCAATAGCAGATGTATTTATATTTTTCTGTATTTACCTATAGGTATTTTGATGTAGATCCTTCTGCAGCACTGTTTCATATAGAACCACATTATAATACTTCAGGATATTGGTCCATATGGTTTACAAATAATTTTTACTTCAGCATTGAATTGAATGAGGTCTTCATAGCCAGAGAAACAAAGGACATAGTAAAGGTAAGCTTTATTTCGTCTTTGTATAATGTTTTGTCTTTGATTTAAAGATATGGATCTTTGATATACAAAATAGGTCTTTGAAGAACTTGGTATTCTTAGAGCTGGTTGGCATCAGTTGAAAATAAAAATTTACGTACATCTGTAACCATTAGATTACTGTCTCAAGAGGCATTATTCACTGTCCAGCTTACTTTTGTCTTGGTTTATTGACAATTGTTCTTTCATTTGAGTTGCAGCTACAGATGCATCAAATCATAGACCATTGCTCTGTTCTCAGAACTGTTGAATGTGTGTGTTTGTGCTCTCCAGGATTCAGCATTTCTTCATACTGGAAGCCTTTAGTGCATAGATGAACTTTAAAGCCAATAATTTACTGGCACAACTTCTTGGTTCAAATCAGGCAAATATGGTCTATGAATAAGCACATGATGTAGGCATCTAAATGGCTCTTTTAATGTTTTGATATTGTGATTTGCATAAGTGCACTGTATGGATCAGGGGTGAGCACATATGACCATGTAGTTAACAGTAAAACCACAAAAGATGAGAAAGTTTGCATTTTTCAAGGTACCACCTGCATCAGAAAGTGCTGTACCAATTTTAATTCAGCTGTCATTTAATTCTTTTCAGATTCTGAACTTTGCTGAACCTCTGACTCTACCTCCAGGCTGCTGGAATGTATTTTCTTTGAAGCTCAGTGTGAAAGACACTGTAACGAATGTGCTCTCTAGTATTTGTTTGTCCACAAATGTGGGAGTGATGTTTGAAATACCTCTGCAGATATATTCAACTGTGTCCAAGGTATTGTGTTTTACTGTGTGTGTTGAATTATTGCTAGGCACTGCATACCCAACTACAGCAGTGTCTCTCTCAGGCTAGAGATCTGTTCTTAGTCCTGAAAGAAAAGCTCAGTACCGGACCACTGTGTTAGACTGAGAAATTAAGTCCCCAGAATTGAACAACAATGGAATTATAGTTCTCTTGGCACTTAATTCACTTAATTCAAGGCCTTAATTCTCTTATTAAATGCCACAAAATTATTCACTGAGAAACTGAAATTTATCTCTTGTTTTGTCACATTTTTGTTTTGTTTTTCCAGCAGGGAGATCTTAATTTTGAAGCAATTGCCCACTGTGATATTCAGTGCTACTTGGGAAAGTCTGATTCAGGTAGGCTTGTCTAAGGCTTTTTTTCGTATATGACAGTAGTTTTATTGTAGAAAATTCATTTTATATAGCAGGACTCGTAATGAAAATAGCGAGATTGTTCATGCAAGTACCTATTTTACATTTTTTAAAAAGCATCCACTTTTCTGGGAGTATATAAATGGCTGAGGGTACTGAATACGCAGTATTTCAGACATCTAATTCCATAGCATGTGCTAAGCTATTGTTCTGTCTCAAAACTTTTTTTTAAAATTTTAGTATTTAAGACTCTCCTATAAGTTCTCATTGGGGATATATTGCCCTTTTCTTTCTTCATAGAGATTTCCTCGAGAGATTTTTGAGGTAGAATGGTTGAAAACTGTCCACTAATGCAGTTATTAGAAAACATGCATAACCTGGGCCCAGATCCTGGGAATTTTTTGATGAAAAACAAAACAAAAAAATGTTGCCCAATATTTGCCTGTATCCAGAGTTAAATTTGAAGGCCTTCTCTTTATCCCTTTCCCAGAGCAATAATTCTATAGATTTCAGCAAAAGATGGTTTATCAGGCTTATAAAACAGCATCCTTAACACTGTATCATATGAAACAGAAAGAAGAGGTCTCATTTTTTTCTGGAACTGAGGAGTCTGTCTCCAGATTCTGTAATGCTGAGAGCTGTCTTAAGTAACTGACTGGCATTTACCAAAATACGGGGATAGGTATTAGATGGTATGATACTGCCTAAAGAATGTTGAACCTGTTAACAGCTGATTCAGAGTAGTGGTTTTTATTCTCTGTAAGAAGTTTCAGAAATAATTTCAATTCATTGCTTTAAACATTAATGATTGTAAAATAAAGTACATACACTTTCAAAATAAGTAATTTTTGCTTTCTTTCTAAAGACGTTTGCTTTTCTAACTACTTTCTTCTGTGCGAAAATGCTTGAACCAATAGGAGCGTAACTTTCTAAAATGCACTAATCTTTAGACTGGTGTAAAGCCTCGCAATTTATCTTAAGAAGAATTTGAGAAAATTATCATCATCTAGAAAAGAAGCTAAAATGAAAATCCTGTTGCCAAATTGTGGGAATTGTTCTGTTACCAGCTGTGCCCTGCTACTATATTTTTGTGCCACTATGTAGTATATTATCTTTATACTTTGCTGCCATCAGTGGAGAGTAGTGTGTAGACTACTGGTGACATGGTTACTCTTTGATGGCATCTCTTAGAAATAGCAGCAGTAAAAAGTGCTTACTAGAGCATACACAGCCTGTGCAATACCCATTCTCTTGTTTGCATGTACAGTTACTTTGGTTTTGCAGATGTATTTTTTTAAGCGAAGCTGATACGGAAAACAATACATATACCCTTGCATCTTCTCACTTTGAAGGGGAAAAATGGGTTGCCTTTTCTGTTTTGGGTCTGGATGCTTTGCAGATACTGATTACTCGTGTTCAGAAGTGGATTGATGGAAGAAGCAAATATTATCTCTGTAAAAATGTGAAAAATCTACTATCCTTTTAGCAAATCTGCTTTGGCAGAAGAGTCTCTCTCTGGACCGTTCTGCCTGGGACGTGGATTCCGAGCTTGCAAGTGACCTTTATGAAAGATGGCAAAAAATAAGACGTGGGGAAGCATGCAGGTCTGTACAGAATCTGCTGAGGTTCCTAATTCAAGCCAGTACACTGTTGTAAGAAAGAATATTTCTGTTCTGAAGTATTCTTAATTAGAACAAAACATTTTGGACCATTTTCTGCTCTTAAACTAGTTCTCTTGAAGCATGTGGAGTTTCAAAGCACCCAGACTCCCACAACTTTAATTTCAAGGCACTGTCAGCCTCAAGTGAGCTTTTCAGCCTAGAATATAAATAATATTCTGACTATAGTTATCTCACCTATAAGACAATAGTTATCTGACTGTAGTTATCAGTTATATGCTATCTGGCATGAAAACAGTCCAAGCATGTTTTACCAGCTTATTTATGGAATTGCATGAGTCTTTCATCAACAAGTTGCATAGCAGTCTTCTCAGGATCTTTGGCTTTCATGGTTTTTAGTCCCTGGACTACATACATGAGGTTATGCTGACTCTACTACTAGGCTGCAGCTTTATGGACATTATTTTGTAGATACCATTTTCAAGGAAAGATAAGTTGATGCAAATATAGGTCCTGGCAAATCATCTTGGTTTTGTTGTTGTTCTTTGTTTGAAAGAAAAAAAAAAGAAACTAACTAAGTTTTCTGCTTTGGCCAATAAAGCAGGAGAAGTATTGCGGGACCGGCTCGCTTTACTCAGCAGAAGAACTCTGAAGAGGAATCCTTTGCTTTTTTCTTGCCACGGTTGACTACAGAGCCTGGCCTTACACTCAACTTCAGTGCCACAGCTGTTAAAAGTAGTATGGTGAGGATGGTTGTTACAACACTTTTTTCTGAGTTTGACGTATGTTTATCTTGTTTAAACAATAAAGTCTGTGGTTATTATTTGGTGCTGCTTAGCATTTTTCACACTGCATATGAACTGGTGTTTTTATCTCAGTTAAGACACTAAGTTTATATCCCTTTGGCTCTTTGATAAGTTTTCTAGCTTCCTAGCTGTAATACTTAAGTACAAGGAGAGGAGTAAAGCAGTGTATGTTTTAACCAATAATTTTTTCCAGTTGTTAAAACTTCCCTTGCGTTCATTGTATAAGTTACATGCTTGTGGTAAAATAATTGAACATTGGACTAGAGATGAGGTGTGTTGTCATTAGTGATGCATGTAAGGCCCTACAGCATGGCCTTCCTCATGCCACTGCTTTGTGTTTAAAAAAAGTGTTTAAAAAAGTGGTTTTTTTAGTAAAAAAAGTAAAGTAAAAGAAGTGTTTAAAAAAAACATTTATGAGAGATACAACACTTCCAGCGCAATGTATCTTCTGACAGGTATTTCTCTTTTGTTTGTCAGATTTAGGTCTCTACTAACCTAGCCTAAGCCAGAACCAGTCATATGGAAGTAGTTTTCATATGTACATATTGTGAATTACCTTAATATTCCATTTGTCCAATTTAATTGTTAGTCGTTACAGAAATTTTTATAACCTGCTTGCAATCAGACTTCTCTAAGAAAGGGTGGCACCTCACTAACTTCTTTCTTCTGTGCAAGAGCTTTGTTCACATCTGCCTGCATAAATCAAAATCAAATAAAATGGTTGTCTGGGGAGCGGGGGCAGTCTGTATTTTAATACACGTGGTTCAAAATGCACTCTTAGCTGATTTTGCAAATTATGACATTGTGGTGACATGTCCTGCTGTTACATGCAGTCATGTGCATGTATGATTATACTGCATTGAGAAGCCAGATTGAAGTCCCTTGAGAATGCAGATCATATTGCCAGTGCTGAATTATTTTACCAACCAGTTCTCAAATATATAGGTTTTAACTCTTTCTTTTCCCCTCCAAACTATTTAGGTAAAATATTTCGTACTAAGAAACCCTTCATCCTTTCCAGTTACGTTGCAGCTTCTGCCTCTTTCTTACTACCCTGATCCCCAAGCTTCACTGAGTCTGCTGAACAAATGGTAATAACTGTCTCAGGGTACTGTTTTCCCTTTTAAAACATCTTATTTGCTATGCCTTATGATTGTTACGTATTGGGTTTTATTTCGTTTTTCAAAGTGTAACTTAGGTGGGGATTATGTTCTGGCCGATTTTGGAAGATACAGCCATATTCAGGGCAGCTCCGTGTATGGTGCGTGCCTTTGTAATGTACCTCATCGTTGATAAAACACAAATTGAACGTGTTTTAAGCAAGTTTGAGTCTGCCAGACATAAATTATAGTTGGTCTTCTTGTAGGATCTGAGGCTTAGTTAAGCAAGCTGCCCAGGTGAAATGAACAACTTACAGAGTTGGGGTTGTGCATCTCCTCACAGTGCTAGTTTGTATCTATACAGTCTGTAGGCAGATCTGTGAAAAGAACGTATCTGAACTGTTCCACCAGGAAAAGTTTTCTTCTTAGCCTTTCCTGAGGTAATAACCCTGGTTAAAGAGGAAACAGGAACTGGGAAGATAAATGCAGGTCCAGAGGGAGCAACCTCAACATAAATGTTTAGGGTCAGCTAAGTAAATGTTTCTGTGTTTAGCCTTTCTGTTTCAGAATTGAGATGATCTAATGAGAAATCTAGAGGAGAGTTAGATGAACAGTGAAGGGACTGGTGAGTGAGCTGAAGTTCACCAAAATAAAACCTGTCACAGTTACCTTTGAAAAACTGTTATAGTTTGTAGGACTGTGTGGTTAGAGACAGTGGGAATACTCCTGTGCTTAGGTGTATCTTGCTTATTTGGGGTCCCAGTCCCTGTGTAATTGCTTCCTTAACCTCATTTCTTTACATAGGTACATGCGTGTGCATATATATGCCTGTGTATATATATGCACATTAATAACTGCATCTGTTTGCATACTAAATATGGTTGTCACATAGACTCTTTCTAGTGGTTTGCAATTACACTTTGTCTGTATTTGCACACTTATTTCTGCAGATCTTCTAAGTTCACCAGAAATCACATCCATTAACTGGTTCTTTTTAAACTAATGTCATAGACAGGTGTGACAAGTGAGTTTTCAGTTCTGTGGCTGAAGGTCCATTAGTCCTCATTTTACATGTTGGTTTTCTTACGTCTGTTTTTAATATCTAATGTCAAATGCTGATAATTTGCATTTGGGCAAACAAATCTATTTAAGTGAATTTGATTTGAAAATTATGTGATGGAATATAGGAATTTATCCCAAATCATGAGCAGAAAGAGGGGTACTGGAATAAATTACATGAGATTTAATAATGATAATTTCTTAACAGTTATGTGAGCAGAAGGAGCTTTGGGGAATTTGTGTTTGTGTGGCTTAGAAATTCTATTTCTTGACTGTAACCTTTTACAATATTCTACACAGGAAGACCTAAAATGCCCAGCCATTTGTCTTGTTCTCCAAATGTGTGGAATCCACATAAAACTGATTTGCTGTATATTCTGTTGAAATGCAGACCTGCATTTCCACCATATTTCACAATACCAAAATGCAATTGTAAAACTAGTCTTTATTTAAGAATAGATGCCAGCATGTAAAAATAAGTCAATGCAGTTCTGACAGGCTGGGTTTCAAGTGCTTAACTTTTTGTTTTGGTTTATTTAGGTTCGGCATAAATGTACAAGCTATTAATTTCACAACCACCGAATTCAGGCTAATGGATGAATGTTCTCACAGGGTAAGATGGCTGATTTTTGTAGAAGTGGTCTGACACATTAGAGAGAGATTTTTCTAGCTGTGCTACTTCTGGGTTCCTCCCAAATGCAATTCAAAGCAGTTTCACAGTGTTTTCTTGATTCTTCATCAGGTTTATATCTTTGCAGTTAACTATTTTCAGGCTTTGAGTCAGTTTTGATTACAGCTGTAGGGAGGAAGTGCATGCATGCCTGCAAGTGTGTGGATGTGGTGTTGGGACTTCACCCCTGGCTCCAGGCTGACCATGAAGCGGCAGGCTGTGGAGTCAGTGATGTCAGGAGATGGCTGGTTATCTACTCAGTAGAGGGAAGTAGTGTCAGGTAGTTCAAGGGAGGAGGAGCCACGATTGCTGTGTCTCAGCTTCATGCCATTGCCACTTCTGGATTCAGGTTTGGAATGTCCTGGTTCTCTGTGGTTCCCATTGCCTAATTTTTGCATGAGTGTGGTAACACTTGACTGTGGCACACCAGTGCTAAGCTAGCAGTGCTTAAACCCTGAGCTGTTGTCACAGATGAGAAAGAAAATGCTGTATCAGGGCTGCTGGCATATTCTGGTGACCAGAATACTATCCAGAATATCTGGAGAATTTCTTCCTAAGACTTCTGGTTTGTGTAAAAACCCAAAATTAATGTATTTTCCTTGCTGTTTGGGCAGGCAGCAATTTCATCTTTAATGTCCTGGGTAGATATGTTTCTGCACATATGCTCTAAGAGATTAATAAAATATTTGTACCTTGTAAAAAGAAAAAGAGTATGTTTGCTATGTTAATCAAAGCTGACCTTTCCTTTCTGGCAGCAGTTGTAAGAGTTGTTGTAAAAGAAAGGAGACAGCAGTTCATAAATCCTAGCCTGTAGGCACACTGTGAAAAAGGGAAGGTAGCATTGGGGTAGGAGTGAGCTTCCACAGTGTCTCACACCATACTCTTGGCCAAAGGGAAAAATAGCTGTAGATCTTCACATCAGTGTGTGCAATACATGTTTTTCATTAGATTTGAAGAACTATGGGGTACATGCATTGGTTAGGTAGATTTTCAGCACATATAAGATGGATATTGCCTCATCAACCAAATCAGTAGTTGTCGATACTCAAATTTTTGCATTTGTCATAATTTCCCTGGTCAGTTTATGTGCAGTGAATTGTTAGGCACATCTCTGTAGGGAGTGACATGGGGAAGTTTGCAAATGCCATACATGGCTTACCTTTAATAAATACTGAGTATTAAATGCAAGCTCTGATAGTTTTTGTGTTGTTTTTCATAAAATAGATTAGAAATAAAAACATTTTGAATGAAAAAAGATCAGAAAAACTGTTTGTACAACACCCATAAAGTGAGAAACAACCAAGTGAGAGCCTATTTTGGAATGTTTATGGGTTTTTTGACTGCGATAGGTGTCTCTTCACCCCTTTCTAAGAGAGGAGCCCCACTTCTGGAAGAGCAAATTATAGGGTTATTTTCATTTTTCAAAGGTAGAAAGAATAAGCAACAGTATTAAAAAAAAAGAAAAAGAAAATTTACATTATTTCCAGACTAAGTGAACTTCTGGTGGTTCTGGTTTGCAATTAATATAGTAGAGAATTCTCTTTGGCTTCTTTCCAGTGACTCAAATGATCAGCATATTTGCCAGCAGTCCCTTTCTCACTTCAATCAAGTTGTAAGTCATACACTGAGGGTATAATGGTTGCCACATTTCCCTATGCAATCAGTACACTGTCAGTTCTTGTGAAGTGTTTCAGGATTCCTTGAATATGAAAGACACTATATAATTTCTTTTCCATCTGAGCAAATAAAAGCTGTTTTAAATAATGAAGTAATACATTCCTCATAGTAAGTGCAGTAATATGAACTTCTGCTCAAATAAACAATCTTATCTGATGTTTTATGTTGTCAAAAGGAAAGACTTTGGTATAACAAGTTAGTTAGCAGTTTCTGCACCTTGCCAAAAATATTCTATGTGGTGCTAAGTAGTGATACAGTGCTTTTTTTTATTGAAATCTATAAACACATGTTTTCTGTGAGTAAGAAGTGCAATTTTTTGTTTAACAGAATGCACATCAAGAGGACCTCATCAGCAGGAAATGCAGTTCTGAGATGCTTTGGTTAAGTTTACAGCCACTGGAAACCAGAAAATTTGGTGTAATTTTTACACCTCTCGACTACAAAAGAGTATCTTCCCTTATTTTAATCAGGTAAGCCAAGTTTTGGTTTAAGTCAGAATCAAGCAACTCAATGTAAAAATGAATTTGCAGTTGTTGCACATAGACAAACAGTAAAAATTTGAAAGTCAGAATACCTCTGGTTTAATAAAAACTGCTTAAAGTGTGTTTGTGCCTTATGTCTCCGTCATTAATTTTCTTGATATGTGGTCAGAGGGTTATAAAATGCATGTCACTGTACTGAGGCAGTTTTGAGTTAAGAGAGAAACACATTGTGTGGCTTTGCTATTTTCAATCTGACTTCATAATGATGGGAGTTATGAGTCCAGTGAGTCTTTTATGCAGCCAAACATTGGTTACCTTTTTAGGAAAAGGGAGTTTATTGAAGAAGCAACCGTTTTTGCTAGGTGGCACTGTTGTTATCTAGTGGCACTGGTTACTAAACTTGCCCCTTCACTGTGTGAAATTCACTAGTGGCTGGTTCTGGAGTGGGAACCTGTGCAGGTTTGGCCACTGATTCTGTTACTGTGACACTCTTGTCTTGGTTTGGCACCTAGAGAGCAAAGCCATGATTTTGCAAACTTAATTTGTGCTTTAGTGGCTGATCGCTTGATTTTTATTTTGTGGCAGAAACAACTTGACTGTTCTGGATGTGGTCAATGTAGAAGGCTTTGGAGCCAAAGAATTGCTTAAAGTAGGGGGAAGACTCCCTGGTGCAGGAGGTTCCCTTCGATTTAAGGTGCCAGAAGCTACACTGATGGACTGCAGACGACGTGAGTAAGGAGACACAGGTCTCGGGTTGTGCAGCTGGCTACTTGGCTCTGCACTGGTACTGGTACAGAGCATTAATGTTACAGAAACAGAACGGTAAAAGCTGAAGAGCTTGGCCATGAGAAGTGTAGATTCTGTTTTGTCAAAACTCTGACTGAAAATAGTTAAAAGCTTTAGAAATACACTACTGCAGAACAGTTTCTATTAAATCTCGATTGCTTTTTTTTTTTTTAATTCAGTTGTAAGTAAAAATAGCAATTTATTTATGAATGTAAGAAAATAGTTTTGTGCACTGTAAAATAATTGCTCTCTTTTTTTTCTTTAAGAACTGAAAGACAGCAAGCAAATTCTGTCCATTACGAAGAACTTCAAAGTAGAGAATATTGGGCCTCTTCCTATAACAATTTCATCAATGAAAATCAATGGTTACCGTTGCCAAGGATATGGATTTGAAGTGTTAGACTGTCAGGAATTTTTCCTGGCTCAGAACTCATCACGAGAAATCAGCATTGTGTAAGCAGTGACAAACTTGTTGACAAAATAACTGAAGTGGAAGTTTGAAATAATTAATTTCTGAAACAGACACTCCAATAGCATACCACACACAAAATTTTGAATAGAAATTTAGTAGGCGTTTTCCTCAGGATAACTGTAACAGACAATATAATACTGGTTTTTTATATACCCATTATTTTTAAAAGCAGCATATATGCTTTTATCAGTACATTATGAAGTAATAAGTTAAAACAAAAGAGTTGCCACAATTTTTTATTTGCTTGTTAATCTCTGAGCTTGTTTGAAGTAGCCTGACCACAATCTAGCCATTTTTTCCCATTTAACATTGCAGTTAGTCTAAAACTGATTCTTTTTAAACTATCCTTGAGTGAAAGGTACTGTGACTTAAGCAAAAGTAAAGCTAATGTAACTGTGTTAAAGCAACTGTGGTTTCCCATACAACAAATTCCACCTCTCCTGCTTGGAAAGGCAAGTTATACCTTCTAGTAATCAAGCAGAATATTGAGGTGGGTCAGGGAAGTGAAAGAAGAGACAAATCTGGTGTTGCTTCTGCTTTCTGTATCTTTCCAGCTTTGTACCCTAGTACCTGGCCCTTCCTGAAATCATGCTGGCTGTATGCTGGACAGATGTGCTTTTTTGGATTAACCTGAGTTGATCATGTACATTTCCTTGATGAAAGGAAAACATGTCACAGTAGTAGGAGTATTGTGAAGAGTCACAATAAACCCACACATTTTGCCAATTTAAGATGACCTAATGCCACCTGCATAGTTTAAGCAGATAGTGGACAGTTTTTAAAACTGTGCTTTAAAATATATTATTAAATAATATTATTTAATACAACTAAAATGTTATTATTAGATGAATTAATAATTCATATTAATAAAATTCAATACTTTAGTAATTTTAGAATACTATTAAATTATTGGTAAACACTATTAAATTAGTTTTCATACTTATTGTTGTTATTGTCATCATATTATTTGTATTTTTTGTATCAGCATGACTTCAGAAAACAAAATTCAGCCCAACAATGAAAAAGTAACACCACTTCTCTTTTTCCTGACAGATTCACTCCTGACTTTACATCATCGTGGGTGATCCGTGAGCTCACACTGGTGACTGCTGCAGATTTGGAGTTCCACTTCACGCTCAACGTGACTCTCCCTCACCATCTGTTACCGCTGTGTGCAGATGTGGTGCCAGGACCCAGCTGGGAAGAGTCTTTCTGGAGGCTCACTGTCCTCTTTGTCAGGTAAAGCTTTCCTCACAGCACCCCAGAGTTCCTACAAGATGCAGTGCATGTGAATGTCATGGTGGTAACACGTGTGCTGATGCGTCCCTAACTGAGATCCCCATGCACACTGTGCTGCTGATTGCATTGTTTGGGCACTGGAAACAGAGCACAGATGAAGCAACAGCAGTGACCACTTTGCCTGGTTCTAGATGCAACAGAAGAAGACTACAGGGATCTGAAAAAACAGGAATTTTTCATTCTGTTTTCCTGCTAACACAATTTACACTGCATGACTGAGAGGGTGGTTTGGTGAATTAGAAAGATTTTTTTTTGATCCATGTATGTTCGATGCAATTAATACACCATGGAGAGAGAGGATATTTTGCATCTACATTTTTAGTTCAGAAGTATGATGGCATTTTTTGCTCGTTTTATGTCAGCATTTTCTCTAGGAAAAGAAAGAGACATTATTTTATAAATATCAAAATAATGACAATGACTATCATGAATGAATAGCAGGCTGATAGGTATCATGATATGATGTAAGATTCACTACAACACAGTTACTTCTAAATCATTTTCAAATCAAGAATTACCTCTTAGAATGAACTTTTCCTTTGTTCTATTTTTTTTTTCTTGGTGAAGTTTGTGACTGAGTTATTTTATAGAGCTAATAACTAATGAGGGCTATAAGGAAAAAAAGGAAAAGAAAATACTATTGCAACTATCACTTTTAAAGCTGTATTTTGAATTTCTTGTCTGTCTTTTTACTTAGATTTTGCTAACAAAATACTTGAGACATGTATCTTGTTAGAAGCTTTTAAACTCTTTCACTGAATACTCCTTAAAGCTGTAGACACCAGTAGTGTTTTCTTTGGCAGTTTGTCCCTGCTTGGAGTGATTCTGATAGCCTTCCAGCAAGCCCAGTATATTCTAGCAGAGTTCATGAAATCAAGACAGAGGTCAAATCCCAGTGCTTCACCGCAGCAGAACAGCAACTCCGTTGACGTAATCAGCTCTGATTCCTACAAGTAAGAATACTTTTTAATCTTCTTTTCTACTCTGTTTATTGCTTATTACTGGTGCTTTCTGTCTGTATTCTGATTCTGCTGTGGGCTGGTTTAAAGGAGGAAGTGTCCCAAGCAGCCTCTTTTAGAGAACTTCCACCTCAACCCAGGCGGAATGGAGGAACTCAGGGGTTTATGAATCTTGAATATTGCCATAAATACATAGGGTAAAAGAATTGTGTGATGAAAGTAAAGGATATACCACGTGTGGCAGCCGTGGAAAGAATGGAAAATACCTTGATGGTTCTCAATCTGACCCTCTTGAGTGGTCAGTTAGGCGCTTACTCACTGAAGCATGTAAGTGTGTTGGAAGTTTGAGAAAATACTTAAGAGTCTTGCTCAATTCTCACTGAAATCAGAATGTGCTTTGAAAATGAAAGACCTAAAGTAAATTCATGGCTTGTGAATATGTCCCCCTTTCTTTTCTTACAACAGTATCTCATAAAACAATTAATTATGACTTTGTAAAGGAAAACAAATCCCAAAGTATTTTTTTTTTCTCCAGGGGAAGCTGCAAGACATTTATGGATTCCTATAGTTCCTCAGATAAAGGTAAAGGGAAGGGCTTCTTGTCAGTTGGCACTTCTTCCAGCCGAAGTCAGAGTGCGGCAAAGAGAAGTCCTGCAACCTACAGCCACTCTCAGAAGAAACACAAATGTTCAGTTTACTACAGTAAGCAGAAACCAAACACAGCAGCTGGCAGTGCCATTGCAGCTGCTGATGAGAAACAGAATCAGATTGCAGAGAACCAAATCTCAGCACCAAAAGAGGACATTTGCACTGATGTTGTCAGTGAGAACTGGGTAACTCTGAAATATGCAAATGGCATAAATGTTAACAAGAATTTAACTGTTCCAGATGACTTTCTGAGTAAAGAAGAAAGTACACTGAAAAATACAGTTCTCATTAAAAGTACTTCTTCAGAGTGTGATCTGAAGGAAGATCTTCAAACATGTATGTTTCCTAAGGAAACTAACCTTAAAACTTCAGAAAATCTAGCTGAGCTCAAAGAACAGGAGTTCTGTTCTGTGAAGATGTCCAAGAAGCTACCTGAAAGTCACTTGTCCAGAAATTCACCTCAACAACAGCCAGAACCGCAAGAAATTTCTAGGAAAATTAGTGGTAATTTTTCTCTCAAATTCTATCAGTCTAAATTACTAAGTGAAATCTTCTGATGAATTCACTGTGATCAGGATTTTGTTTTTTGTGTGGGACAAGGGAATGTGGTGTTTCTTCATTGTGATTTGTCTGTTTACATTCCTAAGGAAACAGCTTACATTCATATATCATAAATTTGCTTGGTTTACAGATTTCAAGCTTGTTGCTGTAGCATTTTAACTGTTAAAATAATTGGTGTCATAGATCTGCTTATAAGACACAAATTGCTCTTGTCAGATATTCAGAAGGAGCCCGGTTTGCTATTTTCAGGTCCACTGAAAGTATGGTGCTTGAATCACCAAGCAAGCACATTCAGAAGTGGATATTCAGAACTCCTTTGATAAAGCTATCCAGAATAACAAAAACCTGACATCAGGATATTGTGAACTTTTATTCTGTAGTAATCTGCAAATCAATATTTCCCTTAGTAAATGCATAGCTATATTTTTTTCTCTTGTTTTTCTTTTTTTGTGGGAATTGTGGGGTTAAGCTGCCTGGGAAGTCTCACCTCTTAGCCTTAAAATTCAAAATTTTAAGAACAGCAGAACACCTCCCAGGAGAAATCAAAAGCAGAATAGGAAAATGTATCCTCTGGAAGCTTGGCTTACTGAGGTACTTGGCAAAGTAATTAAATGTTGAAAACTGGCATTTGCTGTAGCTGTGGCAGTTTATTTAGGGAGTGAGCCATCAGAGAGGGATTTCAGGCCCTGCTGTCTTGTGTAGTTGTTACCACAGGCTCGTTGCTTCTTGCGTTGTCTGTGAGCTATAGCAGGTACAAGTGTGCAATTTCAGGTGAAGGCAAGATAGTTTCACTCATTCTTACAAGGAATTTTGAGGTTCTTCATATGCTCCTAAAATGCAGTTACTTATTCTTTGCTTTGAATTAGGACATCATGCAGTATAGTCAGTAGTAAAGCACTAAAGGCTATCTCCCTTGTTATCTATTAGCAGTTGTGGTTTTCTGCACTATCAGGCATGCGAGTATTTCTGTGTTTCAAGACATTTAGTAGGCTTATGTTAAGTATAAAAAGTACCATGTTGCAGTGTTTGTATCTTAATTATAGTTACAGACCTGGTTTTGTGCAAACAGGGAGTTCAGGAACTCAGGTACTCACTCTCACATGTTTGTATGTTGGAGAGTAACAGAGCATTCTTTAGAGCTCTGGCAGTCTCCCCTTACCTGGTGTTTCATTCACATATGCTCCTTTTGCAGTCCTCATGGCTGCCTGCTCCAGAGGAGAGCCAGGTTCTGACTCAGAGCTGGGATGTTGTAGTTGGTTGGTAGGAAACTAAAACTGTTTAGGCATGCCTTTCCCAGTTGAGAAGGCCAGTCATGTTCAGAAAGCAATGACATTCCTCATGCAAATGGGAAGCAGCTGAGAGAGCAGATCACTGGGGATGTAGTGCAGATCTCTGAGATACCTGGAACTGATCTGAGGCAAAGTTAATTCTATCCTAGAGGAATGTGACTCAGCTGAGCAACACAGCTGGTTGTTGAGGCAGGCTTCCCCTTGAAGCTTTTGTCTTTTGGACTCTTAGAGCAAAAAAATTATTCTTCCTCACAAGACTCTCAAGTATAAAAGAACTTTTAGTGTGGAACCCATGATAAAGAAAGCATGACTTCCCTTTGTCTTCATAGTGAATGCAGAGGAAGGACATTTCAGAGGTGTCAAGCACCAAGTAGAGGCTGTCCTTTCTTCCCACTCAGCCAGCAGGTTTTTTTTTTTCTCTTTGCTTTTTAGCCCAGTGTTCTCTGGCTTCAGACTTTACCTTAGACCCATGGCTGAGCCCCAAGTTGGAAATTCACGTGAGATGAGCAGGTCTTGGTAATATGTACTCTGGGAGTGGTGTGCTCATGACCATGAACCAACACATTTTTTGCAACTGCTGTAAGAAATTTTACACAGCATTAGCTTTTGATTTTGAAATTTTCAGTATCATCAGCCTAGACATTAATCTCCTTGTGGTTTGGAAAGCAACACAAGCCTGTTTTTAAAGAAAGGTATGTGGTTATGACTGAGAGCCTCTTTTCCTCCCATGCAAACTGTTGTTATTGTTTAATTGTAGGGAATAGCCAGCAAGTGCCTCTCAGGAATGAAACAGAAAACTGCGAGACTTTAAAAAAGCAGATCAACCTAAAGCCTTCCACAGAGAAAAAGATTAATAAGGGACCTAAGGAAGAGACTTCGTGCTGTGCAAAAGAAGAGATTACTTCTTCAGAGGTTTGTATTGTGATCTTTCTGCTTTTCAGATATAAAATTATCTTTTTATAGTTTATGTACGTATATATGCACATGTAGGTACGAATATGTGTGTAGGGGCTATGCAGAGTCACAGATCTGAAATACTGTAAATCAGATGAACGAGGAAGTATGCGGATGTGGTGTCCCACATCTGTTGTGTTTTAATGCTGCTTTATGGAATGGTGAACAGTTTGGGTAAAAATCAAAACAGCCATATCACAGCCAGAGGTTGTTGCTGTCAGAGCAGGCATAAGCAAAGTAGAATCTAATGCCAACTGTCGGCCACACTAATTATGTGGGAACATTCTCTGGAGGGGAGGTGGGCATATTGGCCTTCATTTGCAGGCCTGATCTCCATACCCAGAGGTTTGCATCAGAAACTTGCATTTGAGAGTACAGCAGGCAGCAGAAGCCTTTTAGAAGCTTGTGAAGTTGCTGAGAAGGATCATTCTTCACCCCTGGTTTCTGAGTATGAGAAACACATCAGACTGCACCTTTGTTGCAGGCAGCATAAAACACTAGAAGAACTTCATCAGGCAATTAGTAAACCTGAGAATCTGGATTATGTTTGTATTCTGTCTGCTGGATAGATATCCCATGGCAAAACAGTGTTAGGAAGAATTGCTTACATTTCTTGGGGAATATGTCAGAAAAGAGAGGGTCAAGTGTTGCTTTGGGAATGTTCTTACAAACTTGTTTCCATGTGTGGCTGATGGTGCTCAGTTTGTTTTTTGCATTTTTTGAAATGACTAGTATTTGTTGGTCACTTACTCCATAATTTCCTCAGCTGTAATTCAAATGAATGCCTTCCCCCACCACCCCAGCTGCTGAGGAAAGGGAGGATTTATTGCTGCTGAACTTGCACACCAGCTGATCATAAATCTGGCAGATGTTTTTTGGTTTTAGCACATTGGGAATTTTATTGACTGCTTTACTTTTTCTCCCTCCATTTTTTTATTTCCCTGAAAGTCGGAGCTAGATGCTGTGAAAGGGAAAATGCTAAGTTTGGGAATTCAAAAATTTCTTTCTCATCATCTCTTGCTGTCTTGATGGACAGAGTCTTGGAAAGGCTGGTTAGATTGATGGTGCTGGAAAGAGGATGTGCTGTGGAAAGTCACTAAATCATGAAGTAACTATGCATTTGGGTCAGGTCATTTTGTCCAGAGAAATTTAGCTAGAAAAATCCAATGGAGTTCATTTTATAATGAATGTATTGGCTCAGCTTGTATTTTTGCCTTTAGCAAGAAGATGCATATAGGAAGAAGAAACCTCAGGAGAAAAAGGAAGGAAATGTACCAAATATGAATTGGAATAGAAATAGAACATCTAGGAAAAATAAGAAGAAGAATGTAAATATATCTACAAGGTATGTATTGCCTCACCTAACCATGAAGAAACCCAGAGTTGCTGTAATGTTTCTGCAGGTTTTGCATAGTATGTTGGGCAGGGGATTGCTTTATCTATTTAAATACACACACATTAATCCTGGCCCAAGCATTTATTTTTAGGAATGTACAGTACTAAGATTCATGAGCAAAACAGAAAATTTAAAAATACTCCATTTGTAAATCTGCATGAATATAGATGGAGCCCATTTGCATAGCAGTGGTAGCTCTCTGTTAGAGTCTGGAATGTGCTGTCTCTGAAGTTTGGATGGTTAGCTTCCTTCCCCATGTGTATTGTGTGGAGAAGTTCCAGTCCTGTATTCTGTTCAGTGAAAAAAGGAAAATAAAATTGTTGAAATGAATCCACCTTAAGGAGAGTCATCTGCTATATTGAGTAACTGGGGGAATGTTGTCCTCTACCAGTTTTGGAAGAGAAATGTGTAGAAATGAGACAGTGGCTTGCATTTTTGCTGTAATAATTAAAAAAAATTAGAGCAGCACTAGATTGTAAAGACTATGGAGTGAACACTGTGGAAAGTTACTTTTTTTTTTTTTTCCCCCCGAGAATTGTTTTAATGAATTTAAAAGTCAGTTGTAAATGACTTGAAAATATTTTTTATATATATTTTAAATTTAAGTTGTTTGGATTATTAAAAAATACTAGTTACAAACTGCTGCTAGAATAGAAGCACTTCTGAAGAGAAAATCCTTCCCGTCCCCCAGCCCTTTGAATTAAAGTCCCAATCCTACAAAGCCTTCTCAGACTTAATTTTTATTGCAAGTGCTTCTATTGAGGTCAGTGGACTTTAAAAGGAGATAGTAAATCTGAAAGGGCTGTTATAACTCATCATACACAAATTTCTGTTCATTTTGTGGGAAGTCAGTCCATGTGTAAATCTTTGCTGGATGCACACCTTTGTAGGTAGGAAGGATAAAAAACGAGCAGTGAAATACTGAAGTTCAGTGTCTGTTCCTTGAACCAATTCAGCAGTTGCTACTTTCTGAGTTAAGATGGAACCATTCCATTTCTGCAGAAATTTAACAGCTGACTTTCAATCATTTTTCCTTAATACTCTCTGATTATGATGTTGGATGCAAACATTTCATTTCACTTCTACTAGCAAAAATGTAAGATTGCTTCACATTGCAATTTTACTCTAGCTATAATTATGCCAGTGAAATGAACACAGGGCAGCTTTTGCTTTGTATTTAGATCTTTGTACACTGCTAAACTGTGCTTATCACTGCAACATCTGATTGCCTTCTGCCAAGTGCATTAGAGAATGGAGTTAAATATGCACGTCATTTTGCCTCTCCCCACGAGAAGTAGTAGTCTGTGTAGTAGGATATTGCATTTTGGGAAAGGTTTTCTAGGTTTCTGTAAAGTTGGGGAATAAGACTCCCAAAACCTACTGCTTCCCTTGCACTTTGCCTTGATAGCTGTGTGAGTTGAAGTGTTTAATGCCTGAAAAGGAAAAATGCAGATGAAATGTAAAATGCAACCATGTTTTTTTGGATGTGATTCTATTAGGGTCCCTGAGCAGAGTGAGTTGAAGCATATGTGCAGTGAATTTGAAAGGCCAGATCTGAGAGCAAACATTGGAATAAGAGCCTGGTGTCCTCAGAGTAACGGGGAAAATTGTAAAGCAGACCAAAAAGCTGGGAGTTTGTCCATACAGGGAGAAACAGGTATGCAATCTTAATTGTCTTAAAATGGGGAAAGAAACACAATGTGGATGTTGTGGCAGTATAGCGTTCCTTACTCGAGAGACTCCCTTCTGAACCCTGACACAAAGGTGACAGGACTGGTATGATGCAGTGCCTGAAATAATAGTTGCTCACTTCTGAAGGGCTCTGCATGCTTCTCCATGGGGTTCGTCGGTGGTGCAAACCAGAAAATGAATTAGTCTGAAGCAATGATCCATCACTTCTTGGTGAAGGAAAGAAAAAACATAATCTGCTGTTGTGTTCAAAAGAAAGCCAGTATTAACTGAAGCAACTACTTTTAAAAAACACCACTAGCTTGGGTACCTGCTTCCTGCCTTTCCATCAGGATTTTAATGTAAGGGTGCCTGTTTGCCCTGACTTCAGGGAAGAGGAGACATGAAGAAAGATACCGATTTCTATAGGATTGTCCTTTGCCTCTCTGATGAGATAATAAGAGAACCTATCACTTACGAATTCATTACTTGCAACATTTTTTCATTGCTCTTAGTATGCATGTTCCTAACAGCCAGGATATGTTTCAGGTTTGAAGTATTAAGTATGTATTTCAGAGCACAATATTCACTTCCTCTTTCAATCCATTACCTATAGCAGCCTTGTATCCTCACTTGCATTCATTTTACTGGAATATCATATAGGTAAGGAGCTCCTTGTGTTAGGGGCTGGCTTAGTTACTGAAGTTATCAGTAAATATTTTCTCTCTCATCAGTAAATTCAGAGAATCTATGTAAATTCATGATTCAGATTACTTTTCCCTGACAAGACTTTCTTAAATGTTGTGTTGTTTTTCTGATTTTTTTTCCCGTTCTTCGTTTTTTTTTTTCCCCAACTTCTTTAGAAAACTTTTATCAGCGGTCTAAAAAGAAGTGTTTGGAGAAGTTTTGTTCTGATTCAAGCTCAGATTGTGGAAGTTCGTCAGGAAGTGTTCGTGCAAGTCGTGGGAGCTGGGGTAGCTGGAGCAGTACCAGTAGTTCAGATGGAGATAAAAAGCCAATGATTACTGCCAGGCATTTTCTTCCATCCAGTAAGTTTTGCAAACAGCGCCTCTTCACAGTAGTGGGCAGAGTTTTAGCCTTCCTGCTGAATGGAAATGCCTACTACAGCATGGGGCACGTAACTTGTCTTTTGTAGAGCACCTCTTAGACACCCAAGGAGAGATGTAAAGAACTTTGTACTTAGCAAGAAGTACCACATGTTCTGTGGAGATGAAGGGGACTGTCAGGCTCCTCAATGAACAATATGCACAGTTAGTTGTCATGGAAGGATGGGAGAACTTAGAGTCACTAGCCAAAGCAATTTCTGCCTTCAAATTTATTTCATCACATTATTTGGGTTTTTTTAAACATTAAAACTATTTCAGTAATTCACAAATGAGGAATGTGTGAAAGCAGTTCAGATCTGAGGATGCTGGATTTGGATAGGAGTATTTGAGGTGTAAGTAGCCAGAACACCTGAGCCACTTGACTAGTATGGGAGAAATGGGAGCTGTGGTTCATTGCTGCAATTCTTGAATACCTGAATATCACTAATGTAGTTGAAAGTCACTGCCATAATTTTCCAAAGTGATGTGGCACTAGCAGTAAATTTTAAAGTGCTGAAGTGACACCGGGAAACCCAGTTTTGGATACCTGCAAAAAAGGTGGTTTGAATTATTTAAAAATATGCAGAAACTTTGATGTATATTTGTGTATGTATAAAACTTTACATTACTAAATGATAGTGGGTGATCTGTCTGAACCTGTGATCTAATAGATAACAAATTGTGTGTATTTGACTTTCCTGTTTGTTCAAATTATAATGCCTCTTAAAAAAAAGAAAATGAGTAATTCTAAATTCATACTTAAGTTGATAGTAACAAGGAACCTCTCCATTAATACTGTGGTAATCAGTTCTAAATCATAAAATGCACATTAAGACTATGGACCTAGGTAGCATGCCTTGAAATAGATGCAGTTAGTGATAATCCAGTGTGGGAGAAAACTTGATTAACACATTTGGTGATTCTATTTGTGTGTATGTATATTCTGTGCATACTTCTTTTTTTAAGGATCTTTGATTTTCACAATCATTCTTTTCTTTAGGAGAGAATATTTCACAAAATGATTTTCCATCTGAAACTCCTATCACTCTAAATCTGTCTCATAACATCTGCAATACCAGGTAAAAAAATTGAATCTACACCTGTAAAGCATTAAAGGAGTAACACCAGCTTGAAGTCTTGTCCCAGTTTGATAAATAATACCTTCCTGTTATCTTCTAAGTTTTTTATGATCACTGATGGTGATCCAAACTTCCAACTTATTAGTTGGAAGAAGAATCTTCTTCAGTGCAGGAAAAGATAAAAGCAAAATTGATTATGCTGAATAAGTCCAATAAAAGCTTCCAAATGGAAAACCAATGGAAATTGGTTTTCCACTTCTTCCAGATCCTAGCAACTTATTTCATTTCAATTACTGCTTAGTTGTATTAAAGTAATAATGTTTTTTTTAAGAAAGGTGGGAATAAGACTTCGAAGTTGATGCTATTCTTTTAATGGGAATAATGTTCTCCTAGGATATACAGCATGAAAATTGATTCTTCCCTCCCCCACATTCTTTTCTTCCTCTTTACTGTAGTAGAGGTAGCATCTACAATTTTATTACTATGAATCCTCATTTCACTTTTCATTCTTTACCACTCTCTGTTTTCACTAGGAGAAATAATCCAAACCTTTTCCTTTGGGATTCTGGTGCTTTTGGGATTCTGCCTTTTATTCATTTTGACTAGCTTCTTTGATGGGTTTTGATGAATATCAAATTCATGCTCATGTGTCTCTATGTGTCTTCATGGACATAAAAGTAAACTTACCTGAAAGTTGTTTAAACATTATAAGAGGTCCTACTGATCTTCATGAACTGTAGCTTGTTTTCTAGTTTTAGAGAAGAGCTGTTGAATTAATTTGCAATAGGTTGATACTTGGGTAATAAAAATAGGGTAATAAAGGTGTATTAATTTTATGCATTTTGCATGTGTGATAAGTAGCTGGTTTTTAATTGGAAAAAAAACTTTAAAAATTGCACACTGGTAATTCAGAAATAGGAAAAATCAGGACAGTGAGAAAGCAATAGCAATCATGGTGGTCATTGGAATATTTTTTACATCTCTGTATATTTCCTTTGAAATAGTTTGGGTTATGAGATTTAAGAAATTAAATTTTCTTTTCATTCAGCAGAGACATGAACAGCATCCCCCAATATCCTGAAACCTTATGTCCCAATTTCACTGACATAGCTGCAGATCCTGACAAAAATAAAGGTCAGTATTAACAACTGAAGCTGTTTTCTTCACAGTTTGTTGCGCAGTTTTAGTGATGTTGCTAATAACACATGCACCAAGTTGATAGACACATCGTTATTACTAGAACTTGACTTGCTTCTAAGCAAGTTAGGTGCAAAGTTAGCAGATAAAGGCCTAAAACCTTGACAGTTTTTTCTTATAAGCTTGATGATTTTTGCTGCATCTTCTCTGTGTGAAGACAGCATTTACTTTTAATTCCTGTTCTAGGTATTCTTTCTTTTTTTTCATCTTCTTGCTTTGCACAGATTAATGTCCAGAAGCAATGCAGCTGGGAGATCAAGAGCACTGCTTGCTGTGTTAAAGTGAAGTTTGGCATCAAATCAAACATGGCCATTTTTCTCTCTAAATTTCCACAGCTGGGACTTGCTCTCTTTGAAAGCAATAATGAATGAAGTCGTGTAGCACTGTTAAAATTCTTGAGTTTTCATTGTTTGTGTCTCAGAGGGAATTACTAGCTTTTTGAGTGGGATTTGTAAAGGCACCATGCTACATGGTGAGGTGGAGTTTGAAAGCTGGTAAGGACACATGGTTCTTTGGGTAGCAGCACTCCCTGCCCTTCTGCTGTAGGTTTAACCTGTGTCTGATAGGATACAAATGCTGATTAACCTTCTTCCATGATAGCAGTATTAATACATATCATGTGAAATAATGAAATGGAGCCAACTTTGCAACCATTGTCTCATGGAAATTGCTAATTTGGTTTTTTCTTTTCTCCAGCTGCCTGTTCTCATAGAGTTGATAGCAACCAACTATATGGGCAGTCAGGACACTCAAATCCATGAAGAGCAGCACAATGAATATCTGCCCTAGGGACTAAATGCACCATTTAATGAGTTCACAAATTGTCTGATTGGGAATGGCTCCAGTTAGAATAGCTCTGTTAGAAACCTGCCTCTGTTCCTGCTGTATTTGTGTAGTTGGACTTCAGAGGTAGTTACTGACTGAGGGGTGGGGTTTGCATCCCTGCTGTCTGTCCTGCTGTGTGAAAGTGTGCCACCTTGGCACTGGCAGCTGAACACTTAAGAACCTTCAGTAGGAACTTCTTGCCCTTGTTTTGTTGGATCCAGCTTCTTTTGTTGAAGTCCAGTTTCTCAGCTCAAGTCATATACATATATATATATATATATATCTATATATCTTTATATATCTTTTTAAAAGAACAGAAATGTTGAGATGTGTTTAAAGACGAGCCTTCATCACAAAAAAACAAAAAAAAACCAAAAAAAAACCCAACAACAACAAAAAAAAAACAACTGGATTTTTTTCTCTAGCAGACAGTCCTTATTGGGCATCTGAGAGTAAAGTGTCAGTGTGACAGAATCTGCAGAGTCTCCTTTCTGTTACTCTGCATTTCATTCCCCTTTCCTTTCTTAGGTCTTTACCCAACAGGAGACTTGTGGCCTGCCCAGCCAGTCTGTGTGACAAACAGTTTGAACTACAACCTTGAGAATAATATACCATGCATGATCCAAGAAACCCCCTCTGTCCACAACAGGCAAGTTATATTTTGTGTAAAAAGTACAGATAATGCTTTGTTGTGATAATGCTTTTATAATGCAGAGGACTGTACTTTACTCATAATATTTGTAAAGGCAGATGATAGTTAAAATAAAAGTCTTTGTGCCACTTCAATTTTAATTGTTAATGCTCTTCCATGAGTACATCATGATTAATTCTACTAAGACAAATTCACTGCTGTCCCTGTTCATGTATAGATATTCCACAACTTTTTAAAAGTTTAATTAATTATTTTTTGAGAGCTATTTCACTTCTTCTTTCACTCCTTTGGCAGGCAGAGGGCCTGGTTTTGAAATCTCTTGCCCTCTTGCTAAATGCATAGCTTGTGTATGCCACATGGTGTGTTATGCAGTGTGTACTTGTGTTAAATGGTAGGAACAGTTATTGTTAAAAAGACAAATATTTCACGATAAAGGTGGTTTAGGGATACGAGTTGGTATGTTTCAGGCTCTGTGTGTATTTGGGTTGATCTTCCCATAGTAATGAACTTCATTAATTCTTGTATTTTACACTGCTCACACAGCAGATTTTAGTAATGAAAGATGTGCCACAAACTAGTAAGCAGAAGTACTCTGCCACCAAATATCACCAGTTCTTCAAGTTGTATGCTCTCATCCAAAATGATGGGAGAAGGACCTGGGGTTCTGGTGCTCAACAAGCTGTCCCTGAGCCAGCAGTGTCCTTGTGGCCAGGAAGTTCAGTGGTATCCTGGGGTTCATCAGGAAGAGCAATGCCAGCAGGGCAAAGGAGGTGATCCTGCCCCTCTGCTCAGCCCTGGTGAGGCACATCTGGAGCATTGTGTCCAATCCTGGGCTCCACAGTCAGTGCAACAGAGATCAGGAGCTCCTGGAGCACATCCAGCAAAGAGCTACAAAGGTGTTTAAGGGTGTGGAGTATCTGTCCTAGAAGGAAAGGCTGAGACCTGAGCCTGTTCAGCCTTGAGAAGACATAACTGAGAGGGGACCTCATCAATGTCTGTCAGTATCTGCAGGGAGGGTGTCAGAGGATGGAGCCAGGCTCTGCTCAGTGGTGCCAAGTAACAGGACAAGAGGCAGTGGGCAGAACCTGATGCACAGGAAGTTCCACCTGAACATGAGGAAAAAGGGCTTTACTGTGCAGGTGCCCATGCACTGGAACAGACTGCCCAGAGAGGGCGTGGAGTCTCCCTCACTGGAGATACTCAGGAACCCTCTGGACACAGTCCTGTGCTGTGTGCTCTGGGGTGGCCCTGCTTGATCAGGGAGGTGTGGTCCCTTCCAGCCTTACCCATTCTGTGACTACTTTCATACACCTGTCTTGATCTGGACTTCATATGCAAAAATACATGCACATCCATGCAATTATTTATTGATATTTTCTAGTGATGACTTAAGATAGCTGCTTAGTAGATTTGAAGTCGGGCAGCTTCATATGAAATCCTTTTGTATGCCTACCTTGTGCAGACTGGATCCAGATTTGGACTACTTCAAACTTACTGCATAGCAGGGCCTGTTTTACTACTAATATGTCTTCAGGAATTACTTTTGAAAAAAATCTTTTTCTCTGAAAATCTTCTTTAACTCTGAGATTATTTTAATTAAAGAAGTATAACCCCTAAGAATCTATGTGTAGCTTAGAAAATGCACAGTTTAACAGGACTTCAGCACATTTAGTTGGGAAAAATAGAAATCTCCATTTTAATTGTGATTCTCAAGCACTCGAATGTATTATGTCTTCTTCTGCCACTTCAAATCACATTATTCGTGATTGTGGGGAAGAAGTACAGTTATTTTCTTTTTACAGGGAAGAAAATTGAACCCAGTTAGGCATTGCAGGATTCTGGTAGTGTCATTACAAGTTGTTCATTTTCCCAGAGGAAAAAGAGCTCTGTGAGAGAGATTGCTGTGATTATGTAGTGGCACGGAGTAGATACCGGCAAAATTGACAAGTGGAATGTGAAAAGCCTCATGATCAGTTACAGGCATTTTGCATCCAACAGCTTTACATTAAATAAGTATTTCTATGTAATTTTCAGAAGTTCTGCAAGTTGTTTCTGACTGCAGATTTTCCTTTTTCTTGAGACAGCTTCATTGACTGGAATGCAGCTTGTGACAGCCAGTTTTCCAACATGTATTGTCCACTAGAGATGAATGAATATGGTGCTTTCCCAGAAGGTAAGATGAAATAAAGTTTATTAATTATCACAGAGCATGGTTATTTTCCTCTCACCTTTTATAGAACAAAAGGCGGAGCTGGTCTTTACACACACGGGTGTTCATTGCTTAAGTGGACTTTACATTTTCCAGCTGAGTGCTCTTTAGTAATAAACAATGACTGCATGTGGTAGATGAGAAGATTGGCCTTTGTATAGAGTTATTAAGCCTGAAAAGGCAGTATGCAGGACTCTCAGAGGGAATAGAGAGAAATGCTTGTGCCTACAGTATTACACATATCTTTTTGCACAATCTTCTTTGTTTCCCCTCTGGCAGGCTTCTGCCTTCCAGTGTGTGAAATACAAGGCCTCTTGTGACCAATTATCTTTCCAGGCTAGAGTTTCTTGGCTTGGGAAGCACACTGGCAGCAACCTAGAATTCTTTAGCATTACCTACCTAAGTAATAATGAAAGGTCAGACTGCAGTATCCCAGGCAGCACACTGATCCCTCGAGTGCTTAGAGCTGAGACATGTTGGCGGTGAGGCCTAGGGGGAGGTTCTGCCGTACACATTCTGTCTAATAAAGACTCTGTTCTCCCCAGTAGAGGGATTGCCAAGTCTTTGTCCTGTCCTCCTGATAGCAGTTTGTTAGTGGGTCACTAATACAGAGTGGTAGTCCTGTTGACAGAAATTGATACACTTTGTTGCTGTGCTACCCTGACACTGCACAAAGTCACTGAAGGATTAGGTCAGTCGCAGCGTGGCTCAATCTCAAGAAGATTCAGCATTCCTCCACTGAAATGTTAGTAGTGTTTTATGTTGCAAATGCCTTAGTTTGTCTTCCTGATTTTATAAATTGCAGAAAACATGAACTACCCCAGTGGCTTCCCAGGTACTGCAGCAGTGCAGAATACAGCCTTCATTGACCAGAACTGTCCCTCCGCCTGGAATGCTCCTCCCAACATGCCACCTGCATGGGAGCCTGCCAGTTATGTCAGCTCCACAGTGAGTATTGTCACTGTGAGGCACTGCCTTTGTGTGCTCCTTCAAAGCCTTTCTAGTGTATTCCTGTCTTTTCCCTACCTGTTGCATGCATGTTCTTCATGAGTTTTCTAAGTAGCCTGATGTATGGATTTAATCCTGGCATTGGTAGTCCAGGTTTTTCCCAGCTCTTTGTCAAGGATGTTACCAACCTTGTCTGCAAAATTTTAAGATGATCCTTTTGCCTGAAAATTGACTGAAATCAGCTTACATATGGAAAAATCTTTTGGGCTTATGTAGTCTACTAAGACTTTTTTCCATCAAAATCAGCGTATCCAGTTGAGGGTAAAACCCAAAAAGTGCTGACATTAAAACCCAGAGTGATTTGAAAATTGAAGAGCTGAATGGACAGCTGCTCTCAGTGATTTTGACAGGGGTTTTTTTTGGTAGGAAATCCAAGTGATTTAAGCTGGATTTGTGCAGATTTCAGAATCCTGACTTTTACCTGTTTTACTCCAGACTAGCCATGTTTGTGTCATCCCATAGGACAGTCAGTTCAAGGTGGTCTTTAATTGTAGCCATCTTCTCTTCTGCTTATATTTCAAATACCTCTGTTTTAGAATTTTGATTTTTTTTTCATTTACTCTAGATTTATTTTGAATAAAACCAACCAAACAAAACAGGAAGTATTTTCAGCTGTAAAAATGAAATTTCTTCTGTGTTAAAAAACGGCAAAACTGGTAGAAGACTTTTTCCTAACATGAACATGGCCTTATTTCATATTTTATTCAGGAATGCCAGGAAACACAGAAGGTAGAGATTGGAAAATGCATTAGATAATTCAGTTCATTTCCCTGGTGACCTTTTCTCCACAATACATTTCAATGTTTCATTCAGCTTTAAAAGTCCCAAGACTTCCATGACCTTCGCTGAGAGACTTCCTTGCACACTAACACATCTTGCCCTCCAGGAGGTTCTTTATAAGCTTTCAAAATTTTCTGACTAAATTCCCTAGCTCCCAATTATAGTCTCATTTTTCACATTGAATATCCCTTTCTGCTCCCAGCATGCACAGTCTTTCTGGAATGACACATACTTCGGCCCTTTTCTTGTCATTTCTAGGCATCTTTCTCTTTTTATTTTGACTCTCAAAGTATGCATGGTGATCTTTGTGTGTCTTCCATTTCTCCTCTGTTTTTCCTCAACAGTTCAACTGGAACTGAGTAGTATATTGTTGTTAGGGTAATATCTGTGCTGTGCAGGGAGGAGCTCGTGTGGCTTCATTCAGTGAAGGGCCTTTAAAAACACACACACACACACACACACACTTATTAATGCTGCTGTAATATTTTTGGCAGACATATTTCTTTGTAAAATCCTGTGTAATTTTCTACTTGTGAATTTCTTAAGTTTCTGCATAAATGCTCCTTCCTCCCTCCCATTTAGTACTTGGCATTTTCAGATTTTCTTTGGCAAATGGTCCATGTTGCATTTTCCCATGCTGGTTTGATCTTCCTCTGCAGCCCTACCTCTCAAGCACCCGAAGCTTGTCTCCAATGTCTGGACTTTTTGGTTCCATCTGGGCACCTCAGAGTGACGTCTATGAAAGCTGCTGCCCTGTCAGTGCCACGACTCAACATTCAACCCATGTGGAGAACCAGGCAGTAATGTGTAAGCAGGAATACTATCCAAGGTTTAATCCTTTCCGTGCCTACATGAACTTGGATATATGGACTACAGCAGCCAATCGAAATGCAAATTTCCCACTTTCGAGGGACTCGGGTTATTGTGGAAACGTGTGAAAGGAATTTGATTTAAAAATGTGAATAAAGATGCTTGCAATTTTGATTACTAGAGTAAGCTGGTTGCTGAATAGATTACAATGTTGGTGAATATTTTGGCACTTTTATATTGAAAATAAATTTTTTTTACTGAAGTCTGAGCATTCAGTGCATTTTAAAAAGCACAGCATATTCAGGATGCTGCTATTGTCAGGTGAAGGTTATAAATTTAAAATTGAAAATTTTTATCATTATTAAGGACAGTATTAAGAGCATCCATGAACCTGTACTGCACATGTTTCTTCTGAAGTTTACATTCTTTGGTATAAACTAGGAGTGTTTGAGCAGTTGTAGGGTACAAACTTACACCTATAAGTAATTGCATCTGTACCAAATAGCATCTGTTGATGCAGATCAGAGGGTTTCCAAATGGTGCCACTTCTAGTGCTGATATAGTTGTTTGTGAGTGCAGACTTCTGGCAGTAGGAAAAAGGCTGAATTGTGGCTTGTTTATCTGGCTTCAAAATGCAAACTGTCACTTGGATGATGTTATGCTTGTGCTGTGTGGGTGAGTGGGCATTTTCTTCCAGGAACTTTTCTTGTGAGTGACTCCTGGCATTTTGTGTTCTTACTTTTAGCCTTCATGTTGCAGTAGCATTTTCAGTGCATTTAATTGCACTTGTTTAAAATGC
Organism: Certhia americana; assembly: GCA_018697195.1. Classification (NCBI taxonomy): domain Eukaryota; kingdom Metazoa; phylum Chordata; class Aves; order Passeriformes; family Certhiidae; genus Certhia; species Certhia americana. The sequence continues at coordinate 23,540,367 of CM031860.1, forward strand.
CAGAGCTTGAACTGAAAGAAATGTTTCTTTGAGAGCAGAGTTCACACCACTCTCCAAAACAGAATGATACTGTGCTGGCTCAAGTTAGGAGACTAAAACTCTCTAGTGGGAAAGGTAGGTGAGGAAGTGCTGCCACCCGTGCCAGGACTCAGTCCATCATGTAAGGTGTCTCTGCTTACCCTTCTTGTAGAGCCTTTTCTTCTGCATGGCAGAGTGGGTCTGGACATCAAAAAGAGGAGGAGGTATCCCTTTAGTTCAGAGGTGTCCTTGGCACAGGAGCATTTGTCAGGCCTAAAGAGAGAGTGAAAGCAGATCCAGTAGTAGTCTTGTGCAACTGCTTAAAGAAGAGCTGTAGAGATTGCAGAACCAAATTTGGTGTTGTGGTGGCCATAGGCTTTATGGCAAGTGGCAGCGGTCATGGCTTGCCATGTGGGAGGTGGAACATGAAGGTGGATGACATCCCTTGGAGGGCGAGGCTGCAGGAGAACAGGTATCTCAACAGGTGAACAGACCTCTGCTTCAAGTTCATGGCATGGCTGAATGAAGCCACATGGGACCTGCTGTCCTCCTCATGGGAGATCAGACTGCAGACCACCAGGGACCAGACACTATTTTGAGGATTCTGTGAGCTTCAGCAAGTTCCTTACTTTTGCTGCTTAATATCCCTTTGCTCTTTGCTCACAGAGTGATTGGAAGACAGGAGCTCTGATTGACATAAGAAATCAAGGCTTTTTTATTTGTTTTTATTCAAAGGCAGAGCAGAAGAGGCACTGCGAGATAGTTCACAGCTTGCATGCAAGTCTACTTAGTAGCTAAAGAGTAGCATCATGGACTCTCAGACCTAAATTCTGGCCCTGCTCGTCTCATCACATCGCTGAGCTCTCAGACCAGCTCCTTTATCTCACTGGTTTCATCCAGAAATGTCATCCCAAGGCTTGAAATATTTTAGCAGAAACAGGGAATTTCTGCAAAAGGCTTGTTTCAGTAAATAGCAGTTGCTGCAAAATAAGCTTTGTTGAAAGTCACCTTGCCAGCTATGCTCTCATGTGTGTTTGGCTTAGCTCGGAAAGTGGTCAGGGACCGGTTGGGAAACTCAAAAGCTGCTACATTTACCTGCTGTAATTGCTCATGTGGAGGATGCTCTAAAGCCTTCCTTTGGTTTCAATGTCAGAAAAATGGGATCGTCACTGAATGCTTCTCTGAACTGTGGTGTTTTAATTGCTTGATCAGGAATTAGCACCTGGAGTCTACAGCTGCTTTCCGTGATGTGTTGTGCTGGGCAGGAATCTGTTTGACTTGAGTTTAATCGTAATTGCTTGTGATTCTGAAGGAAAAGTTCACATGTTCCTATGAACTTTGATGCTCCTGAAAATGGTACTAAGCCACAAGAAGTAGTCATAACCACTGACATGCTTTCTGTGCACCTCTTGCCTATGGTAGGAGACTTCAGGAGAAATAGAGTGGGAGTATAAACACAATAAATACAGATTTAAAAAAAAAAAAAAGTGATCCTTTGGTTTGAAATGGAATGAAGTTCTTTATTCCCTGGATAATATTGCTTCTTGTATAGCATGCATTTTGGATAAAAAGGCACAGGAAAGAGGAGAGGCTATTGAAAGCTGTGCTTAGTTATCTTACTCAGTTTATTCTGTTAATTCCATTTAATGTTTCAAGGAGATCCTTATTTTCTGTGCTTTTCCTCCAATTCCAGTGTAAGAACATGGATTGCTTATATCTGCAACAAACTGTAACAACAACCTCAAAACCGCAGGGAGTTCTGATGGGCACTGAGTCCCTGTTGTAAGTAAAATATATGTTCTAAACAGAGTCAACCACTGGAAAAGAGAGGAAGAAGTATGCAATAAACCAAGAAAAGGCACTGGAGAATTCAGGGAGAGCAAAACCAGACAGAAATGTTTGGAAAAGACGACTTGTGTGAAAAGATTTGGTCAAACTTGTTAAAAGTGCCAACAAAAGAGAAGGGGAATGAACCACAAAGAGCTTGGGAAATACTGCTAAGAAAGGAAGCAATCATTCCCTTTAATCAAACCACAACAGATCAAGAAGTTACTCCCCCAGGATCTATGTAGTATTAGGCAAAGTTTTTCGTATAACTTTTCAGAACAATAACTAAGGAATGTAACAGGCTCATTAAGGTTACTAGAAATAATTGCTGCCATCAGGAGGCATCTGTAGCTTAATTAGCAATCCACTTGACTTGTAAGTGGGTTTGGGCTCAGTTGAAAATCATTCCTCCTGCAGTAAAGGGAAAGATGAAATATATAATTGCTTTGTACCAAAGTGATTATAATTCTGCTGGAGTCAACTGGAGAGGCTGCTCTAAAGACATCTCATTGTCATGAGCAAAGTAATTTCTAGCTTCTTGCCTTATTCCTATAGCAGCATTGGGAGCTTCATTGATCTCTCCGAAACTGGTACCATTTTAAGAGACTTCAGCAAAAGTTGTTCTTGGTTAACCTAAGAAATGCTTAAAATTGGAAAAGGAAGACCAAAAATACCAGTATAAAAGAGCAGTAGCTTGCACAGTTCACTAGTAGGGCTGATGATGGAGTGGGGGGGAGAAAATCCCCATGGATTTAGCATTGACTTCTGTCACTGTGTGAGCACTACATAGTCTCTGGGCATTGGCTGTTTTCTCAAGAAGAGAACTGAGAAGAAGTGACAGCTAGCCCAGTTTTATGCTCCCAGAAGATTTGTGGCTTCTTATATGTGTATTGAGAACTAGGGATACCACATTATCACTGTCCTTGATTTTCACAGGGTATATTGGCCAAGCCTGCCTGGTTGGGCCAATATTTCCATTATGGAGCCAGGGAATATTCCTGGCACATTTCCTGAAGGTCTGTCCTCAGTTGGCACTGAGAGACAGCACTTGGACAAAGCCAGAATCTGTGGCAGGGTGTTTGCCTGCCCTAGCCTTGCCGGACTGCAGCAAGCCCCTCACAGCATGCCGCTGTAGAACTGCGGGAAGGGCAGCAACCCTGCAGGAGAGGGGCAGTGCTCTTCTGGGACCCTGTTTGTTGGTAGGTGGGGCTGGCACAGTGTTGAGCTTGCTGCTGCAGGGAGGGATTTGGAGAGCCCAGCAGCCTGGCTGCCACCGGTGTGCCAGGGAGCCTGGTCCGAGCTCCATGGCAGCAGCAGATGAGCTGGGCCGAGCTGCGGTACCGCCTGCGGGGACAGTGCTGTCCCCAAGGCAGGCCCAGATGCGGAGCACCATCGTTGCTTGCTCATCTGAGTTTGTCTCAAGCATGGTGGCAATTAGCAGATCTGTCCTACAGCTCCTGCAGCTGGACCTGGGCGTGCAGGACTCATTCCAGCTGCTGGAAGAAGCAATGACCAGCAAGCAGCAGCGCTGGTGGAATGAGCCTATGAGCTCTGAGGGCTCTGATTGCCAGGGGGCAGATGAGTTCATTGGAGAGCTGCTAATTTAATCTTCTGAGGAGAGCGGAAGGGGAGGAAGCAAGGGAGGTTTCCACCACCTACACTAGGGCTGGCAATGCCGACAGCTCCACCACTTAACCTCTTTCTGCCTCTGGAGAAGCCTCGGTGACTCCTGGGAAGTCATGGCCTTCGCAGCACTACAGGTTCCTGCAGAGCCGTCCTACCAGGTGAGCTCCTGGCTCTGATATTTACAGTCGTAGGTTGGGTGTTGCTTTATGGCATTTGTTTTCTTCCCTTTCATCCTTGTGAAACACCCATTGTTTATTTTTCTTAGTCACTGGGTCACCCCTCCTGCTTTTGCCCTTTTCACATGCTTGATTTGCTTTCAGCAATTACTGGAAAAAGTGTGCAGTGACACTTCCCTCTCACTACGGGTGTGTCGTATTTCTCCGTTTGATTGCCCCGTCCTGTTGTTCAGTCTGTCTGACCACTTCTATGGACAAAAAGGCTGAGGGCAGGGCTTATCACGTCCTCTTCTGCAACACAATCTTGAGGAGCGAAGGCTCACTGTCTCCCCAGGACTGCTGTGCTGCCTGGCTCTGCTGTGTCCCTGTGGTAATGCAGCACTCACCCTGCCTTTATGACATAGCTTGGTGTCCCAGCAGGAGAAGGAAGTCCCTGGCATTGCTTGGAGCAGCCCTGTTCTGCAATGGAAGAGACTGTGCTGGGAAAGTCCCAGCAATGCTTCCTGTCCCTGCAAGCTGAGGGATGTGGAAGGCAGTGGATGAGCTCTGTTCTGCCTCTTTGTGAGGAAGTGGCAGAACAGAGCAGGGGATAGGATTTGTTGTCCCAGCCCTACAAGGTGGTATTGCAACTGGGATCCTGGGGGCTTGCACTCACTTGTGCAGATCATTACTAATGTGTGGACATTGGCACTCCCGGTCAGCTGCAAGCTGAATGTTGCTGTTCCTCCCTCCATCTCTAGAGTGGGTTTCCCTGCAAAATCAGTCTGTGCCAGCTTGACAAAAACACCCCCTTTGTAACTGTGGGCCACACACTGTGCTGCTCGCTTTTTCTGCTCTGCTGTATTTCATTTCCTACTGAGTTCTTCAGCAGCAACAGCAGCACAATCCCTCAAACCTCTTCTACCCCTGGGGTTGCTCTGAAGGATTTGTCCCCTGATTGTATGTGGGAGTTACTCCCTGGTTGTTTGGGGTTTTAGCAACCTTGTTTAGAGGCAGTGGAGGTCTGGGTGATTCCACATGGCTCCCGGCACCTCTCTACAGATTTTATTGCTTGGGGGCTGCCAGCAACCTGCACACACAGGGACCATGCTGGCTTGGAATGCAGGACCTGCCCAGTGTACAAACTAGTGCCAGATGAACTTTTCTGGCTGTTGTGGACTAGCTTCTCATCTGGCCAAAACTGGTGATTTAGTCACTGTCAGCTAAATTGCCAGCAGCCAGGCTTGGCTTGTGGGTGAGCACAAGTGTACACATCTCTTGGAAGGACAGTGTCACCCTCATAAGTGAGCAAAAAGGTCACATCTCTTCAGTAAACTCAGCTCTTGTGCAGGGATTTTGAGAAGGCAACAGATCATAGCCATGACTGTCCCTGCCATGCTCTGGGTTACGATTGCTGTACCCATGGGCTGACAGGCTGTGCTAGACCTCTTCTCCAACCACTCTGGAAAAATGCTCTGTTTGCTAGGAGCCATTTGGTTTTAATTTTGACTGGATGTACAATTTGTGAAGGGAAGCTAATGCTTTCACACGTCTTTGTTAGCACAGATGTTTGGGGAGCCTATGCCTGGATCCTGTTCAGCTCTCAGAGACAGCAGTGTGGAAGGTGGGCTGCCTTCCCTGGGCTGGGTGTCAGCAGGTGCTGTTTCAGTATTAGAAATTATATTCAGTAACAGTGCAGGGCTGCTTCATAATTGGAAATAACCACCTTCTCATGCAATGCTGGGGTGCTGCAGCAATGCACTTGTCCATCAATGCCTCACAAGAACCTGCTACCCTGGCTGGTTCTGATTTAGTGAGAAAAACGTTTCACTTCATTAGCTGTACACAACCTTGTTAGATGAAAGGTGATTTGCAGTGTGGTGTAGGAAATGCTGAACAGTGCAAACCAGATGTTAAAGATGGTAAGGGAAGCTTGCAGAAATGTCAGGAAATGCTGTACCATTCCCACTACTCTCCTCAGACCTGTGGGACAGTGGAGCTTATTGCTCTCTTACTAGCTGCATTCATATGAGAAAGGCAGCATACCAGTAGCGTTCCTCCAGCTGTCTGCAGGCAGGGTGGCTCCTTCTGCCTCCAGCCCATCTCATCATGGCACATGTACGTCCTGGACAGAGCGCATGGCACTTGTGAAGAAATGGAAAATGACCTCATTGCTGCCCTGTTTCCAAGCCAGAATGGGAAACCCTTGCTCTTCCTCGACTTCCCCCACACTTCTCAGCCTGCAGCCCACAGTCTGTGGTGTGAATGGCTTCTGGAGCTCAGTGGCAGTTTCGTATTGATCAGCTCTTTCCAGAGCTGCCTGAAGGTCGATCAGTGCCTCTACAGACAAGCAAGCAGCCGTTAACCAGAGGAGATGCCAGTTCTACTTCTGTTGGTAAAAGCCTCTACTTAATCCTAGATTGTCTTCCTCCTTTGGTTATTAGCCTTCAATTAGGCACCTTCCAGTCCCCCCTGTTGGCTCAGGACACGGGGCATTCACTGTGTTTGATTTCAGGCTCTCCCTGTTAGCATTGTGTACAGTTCATGCATTTGCCAAATGACTTAGCATACCAAGTTTCAGTTTTTCCCTTCTGTATGTCCTTGGCATGCACTGCATTTTCCATGGCTGCTAGAAATCAGACCATAGGTGCCTTTTGTTTAATCAAGGCTCAGCTGTCTTAATTTTCCCACACCATCCCTCTGGTGAGCACAGATGTGGCTGAAAAATTTTCTCCTGACACTTTGCTATCACTTTCACTACTCACACATCCCAGCAAGTGCAGTTGGTCTCCCTCTCCCAGCTTGCAGGGTTTGCTTTTGCTTTTGATTGCAGTCTGGAACATCACTGCTTGGCGTGGCCTGGCCTGAGCCATCTGTGGCTTCCAGGGTGGAATGCTCCTGATGGCAAGCAGAAACCCAGGACGCAAAGACCTGGTGGAAATCCCCAGGGGTGGACAGCCTGCTGACTCACAGTGACACAAACTTTTCCTCTCTGTAAGTACTTCTGCCTTCTGAGTGAAGTTCACAGGCAAGATTATGAGTTTCTCTTGTGGGAGCTGAACTTCATGACCCAGTTTGATACCCTACATCAATGTGCCACTTGTGATTACCCTCAATTCACAATAGCATTAAGGAGATACATCTTTGTGTCTTTTATAGATGACCTGCATATTCAGTATTTGGTGGGGGGTTTGTTTAGATTTGTTTTAAGAAAGTAACCTTTCTATTTACTTATAATGTTTTTAATAAAAATTTTGTTTAAATGCTGATAAATTACAATTAGTTGAGGAACAAATAATGGCTTATACAAATGCTTCACAATCCTTGAGTGAATACAAAATAGTTGTTTACTCTTTTTAATTAGTTTGCTTAGTAAAATGTAAGCCTGTGGGCATCTTCCAGAATGGCTGACATGCCTGATGCTCAGTAAGCTGCTGGTTTGATTTTGGTTGCAAGAACCTCATGTGCCTTTTCCTGTAATAGAGAAACATGAAATCTAACCAAGACAGTATTACTCTTTCTGAAGAGCTGATTTGAGGGATGAGTTAAAGGACGTGGCCTTTTTTCTGTCCTTCTCCTTGCTTCCTCTTGTCTGAGTAGTCCTATGTCAGTTGAACAGCCCCACCAGTGAACCTGTCAAGCAGAAGTTCATCTGCCTTGCCCAGAGCATCACTCATATTTCATATAGAGAGTTTGTTAGAGAAGTCCTCAAAAAACAGAGTATTGATTTCTATGAATAAAAATAGGAAACAGATGTCATCAATTTCAAGTGGTAAAGTGGGTTTTAACTAGTCCAGTAACTAATGTTCTCAAATGTTTACAAAATATTACAGTTTTATTTTAGCAAAGATCAAAATAACAACTTTAAAGCACTTGCCAGGCATACACAGCCATGTGTTCTAATAGATGACAGACCAAATGTATTCTTACAGTAATGGGACTGACTTGCCAATTTCAAATTCCCCCCTGTACTCCTGCAGTGAATAATGCCTAATGACTGCTCTGGTTGTTTTGGGGTTTTTTTTATTGTTATTTTTATTGCTACTACTGTGGGCCCAGTGTTGCCTCAAACATGCTGCAGGTTTTAAGAGAAGTCTGCAAGTCTGGGATCTGAGAGAGAGCCTGGTAAGGAAGCATTTCCTGAGAGGAAAGAGTAGGAAGCCTCTGGAGCCTCCCAGGTCTCCTTATGTGTCTGAGTATGTCAGCATCTACTGTTGTTTAGATCAGTCTGCTTACTCATGAGTATTTGTATCTTAATTCCTAGAAGAATGCAGGGAGAAGGCAGACCATAGCATGCCCAACACAAATTTGCACAAGCAGGCTCTGCACTGCAGCACAGTCTGTCAGACAGGATGTTCATATGATGTCTAAGATGACTGAACCCATGGGAATTGCAGCACTGCCTAGCAGCAGGTGGAAATGCTGTGTGCCAGCTGCTGCCAACTGGAAAAACTGGCCTCAGCTGTACAATTTATTCTGAAAACTGTTTTCCAGTTGTACCATTTATTCTGATGGCAGAGGAGGCCATTTGTCACAAGCTGGAATAAACCTTTTGGAGTCCACACTCTGTGGAGTTACGGTTGAGCTAAGGCTTGTCCTTGTGCAAGATGCTGACTGATTAGTTTGTCTGCACAACAGCTGCTTCTGCTTTCTACAAACACTGCACACTGTTTTCAGTCTGTCTCCCCTGGTGCCTCGCTGCTCTGCTCTGCTCCCCAAATCCTGTGCCAGGGGAGGGGAATGCTGCTGCGTGTGCCAGGACTCTTGGCCCCTTTTACCTTACTGAAACTTGCCTTCCCAGGACATGGGTTTCTCTTTTGGTTTGTGTGTTAAATTAATAGTTATTTTTAAAAGGTCTAACCTTCTACTGAGCTTGATTGAAAAGCATATTTTTGGAAGCAGAGATGGAAATATAAGCACACTTGAGAAATCTCTGGATCTGGTAATGGTACCATTTCCCTGCATTTCCTGTCAAAACAGTCTGGAGTTGAGTTTCTAGAAGCTCTATGTATGAAGCTGAATGTCAGGGTCAGCTCAATAAAATTATGCAAAAAGCCTGTAGCAGGGATATTTTTTCCTTGAATTTCATCTTGCGCATTAGACTTTAATGTATCTCCTGAAGCAGAGAGAGAAGGAAAGAATGTCAGCTTCTTTTTGTCAGCTGTCCTTTTGGTAGGTAGAATAGATATCAGAAGTCACAGTTAGTGACATTTGTGCAGAGCTTTAAGAACTAGAAAACAGTCTTACCACAGTGACAAGCAAGAGAGAGATTTGGGCAAAGTTTGGGATCCTGCTGCCTCTGTAGACACATAAGCATTTAGCATTTACTTCTTGGATGTCCCATATTCAACTGACACTGGTATCTGGAGACCCTGGAGTTTGGATGCCATAATTCCTGCTGGATTTCTGTGTCTGCTTCTGAGTATGCTCAGGATGTCTCAGCACAGCTGGTGCTCTGACAATATCATCCATCTCTGACAGTATCTTGTGGTAAAGCGCTCATTCCTATCTTCTTCACCCACATTTTCTGCAAGGCTTAATCCAGTTTCTAATCACCTGGCTCCTTTAGAAAGCTTTTCCAGAAGAAGCACCTCCTTTTGTTCTGTGTCTCAGCTGTAGCAACATTTACAGAGGTTTAGGGAGGCCATAAAAAGAATTCTCTCTCTCTGCTGTGAAACTGGAGCAGTCATAGTGTATCTTCCCTGTATTTCCTTATTATCCTGCTTATTGCAGGAAAAGGAGCAGTGGTGACAGCTTGTCTCAGTGACTTCCTCACACCCCAGGCCTCTTGAACAGAAGGTTACAGCTTCCCAGAACCAGGCAAAGCCAGTCCCTCGGTGTGCAGGAGCAGTCTTGTCCTGCTGCCTGCAAATGTATAGGGTAGATTTCATGTATGCAATTGAAAGGACCCAGCTCTCAGCTGCTTCGCTGCTGGTGGGGACTGGCAATTAGAGGATCTTGTTGCCCTTTTGACTTTCCACCCTGGAAGAGAAGGGACAAGCAAGCCTCACTCCCAGACAGGTGGCCCTGTAGTGCCTCAGAATGTTCACTGTCTGCTTTTCCCTTTAAAAATGCACTGGGGGTTCATCAAATTGCACGTACCTGCACTGCTAGAGGTGTGGTTTTATCTACAAAGCCATTTTCTTGCACAGCAGAAGTCATAAGGTGAAGCAAAGGTTGAGGGGAAGGAAACCCCCTGGCTGAACTCTGGAGTGGGAAGCACTAGCCTTTTAGGACAAACCAGCTCTGAGGTACCATGGTGGGCTTCCCACTTCCCCATGCCTCCAGAGCAGCTGGGTGAGGCTCTTGTTCTGCTTGTGACTTCCAAAGGCTTGCTGAGCTGATTCTAGCATAGTTGCATGAGACCAGCAGCTTCCCCATCCCTTCCTTCCGTGTTAGAGGTGTTCTTCACTCCTAATAGGTTCCCAGGGAGGTTTTGCTCCTCTTTGGATGGCAAGAATCTGGTCTGAGTAAGGCAGATCCTTGGAAAGACAAAGCAAGATCTATTATTCATCGTCCATTTCTTTATTTATTTTGGGTATTTCCTGGTTTCAGTGTTGTACAATGTTTAGTAAAGACAAGCAGCCAAAGTAAACCACACGAATGAAAAATTGCAAATGAAAGAGCCAGCCACACAGCACAGCTGGTCCCATGCCTCCAAGGGCTTCAGTCATTTCAGATCTGGTGCACACTTGGCATTCTCCTGCAAATATGCTTGCAAGGAATCCTCCTGGAACAAACTTGCCTCCATGCACAGTGACTGACAGAAAGCTGAGGCAGGTCTGGAAAGGCTCTCTAGCAAGAGGGGGGATTAATGTGCCTGCTTGTTAACTCTGGCAGAGTGTGCAGTCGTCATTGTGCCAGCAGAGTTAGGGAGAGCAGCTGGGGAGGGATTATTTTATGATTGGTGGCATTCCTGGGGGATGGAGCATTTATTTGGGGCCTTCCTGCAAGGAGTAAAAAGCAGAGGGGAGCACAAAGCAGTTCCTTCACAGATGGCAGGCTGTTTGGACATGAGGAGCCAAAACGGATGGAAACGTTCCCTCCTCCTTTAATCCAGTTGCAGACCTGACTCACCCTGACTGAGTTACTGGTATCAACCTTGTCCTGTTACTCAGTGAGAAGCTATGAGCTCACGGATTTCTCATCCAGCAAATCAGCTTGCCAGCTCCATGCTGAGTTCCCCTGAAAAGGAAAGGTCTGCCCAGCCTTGGAGGCAGGATTTCTCCACCTGCAGAAACAGGGAACAAGCCAAACTCATTCACAGGCTGTGCTTCATCATGAGAAGTGTGAGAAATACTTACTTTACAGAAAAGTTTAGACCACTGAACAGTAGGGGAGAAGAGTCCAGCCAACCTTTTCTTTATCCATCCCTTCTCCCATTACTCATTGCATTTTTGTTAGTGAATCTTGAAAAATTCTGTTCAGCTGGAAGGCCTTGCAAATATCAGAGATGACACTGTCAGAATCAAACATGGAGACACCAGAGAGATCACCAAAAAAGATGCTTCTCAACAGAGGGTTGTACATCTCAGTATATTCTGCCTGGCCTTTTGGTCTCAGATGTGAGCTGGGAACAAAGAGTTCAAGGAATGAACCCCAGAGAAATAAAGTACTCCGAAGAACAGACTGTAGAGAAATTTGTTGACACTATTAATCATGGAACATTCAGGAAATGAATTTTAAATGATGTCATAAAAATAGCTCAGGAAAGAAGTGTAAATGTAACATAATTTCTAGAAATAGAAAAGAATATTTATACTGACACTAGTGAGTTGTAAGCTGAAGACAAACCAGGTGGACAGTCTGTTGGGTAAACTTTGGGTAAGACCCAAAGAAACAAAGATCTTCTTGTGCCCACAGGTGCAAACTTCACAGTGAGTTAAGCACTGAAGGAGTATCACTGGAATTGATACAAGGTAAGAGAGTTCATCTAATTTGATGTTCTTTTTCATGGTAGAGCAGATGTAAAGCAGACAAATTCTATGACCTTATGTTTATCTCTCAACCAGCTTATTCTGGTCCTGTCATTCCGAGCTATGGAGGTCCAGCTATGGAGCTGTGTAGATTCAGCTATGGAGATGGAATTTGGTTGTTGTTTGCTGGTTTTTTACCTGTATTTTCTTTGATTCCTCTTCCTTTGACAACTCTTCTGTCCAAAAGCTGTGAAATGCAAAGCAAATTACTTGAAAGCATGAGTTACCGTGCTTTCTACACTTACTGAGATACACACAAGCCTTTTTGGCATTGCTACAACCTTCTCTTGCATTGCCAGGATAGTGCCATGCTCTTCCTGGCACGCCCATGTAACTTACTCGGGATGTTAGAGAGGCATTCAGCTCCAAGTTTGTAAATATTGGTACTTCACAACAGTAGAAAATGCCTTGATTTTGAGGTTGATCATCTGGTATGGTGTATTTCTTTCTGATAGAGATAAAAAGGCATCTGGCAGCACAGGCACAAGTCCCATGGTCTCTTCTGAATCTGTCATTACTAAGCTGGTACTGTTACAGTCAAGAAAACCTACAGAAGAGTAAGACATGCAATCAGAGGATAATTTAGAAAGAATGATTAAAATAGCTGAGTGTGTGCTTGAAAATCAGCTTGGTCTGTCTGTTTTCAATCATGTGCAAATTCAGAAAGTCAGAGAATGGTCCAATATTGGAAATAACTTATTATTTGAAGATGGTTTGGTGACCCCATCAGAAACCACACACACATTTAAAATACTGACTTTTTTATGATCAGGCTTTTCATTTTCAGTAAAAATTATGTTTTCATGCATGTTTACAACTCAGTTGAAGTCAAGCTTCTAAAAAGTTGGTTTAAAAAAATTATACAATTGCAAAAGAAGGCAATAGAAACAATCCCTGCAAGAGACTCACAAGACATGTTGTTTTTCCAGTGAGTGAAAAAACCCTAGGAAATAGTACCTTAGATATTTTCCTATTTTTAAAAAATGTGGCATATTGATAGGCTATGAATTCAGAAAAGTAGCTACACTGAAGAAAGAACTTCTGAGGTCTTGAATGGCTGAGAAAAAAAGATTTGGAACTGACTAGTTTTCTCCTTCTAAAAGCCACTGTCATGTCTGAAATATTGCATGGCATCAGATACAGGACTCAGCAGGCTGAATTCAAGGCCTGAACTACCTGTGCAAAATACATCCTGGCATTATCTTTTTTGGAACAAATACAAGAATCTCGATATTTTTTATGGTACATGATAATGATCTGCTTAATTTCCTGCTCAGATTCTTGCCCAACTGTTAAACACAATTTTTTTTCTATTGTATAACAAGCAGTTAAATATGTATCTCTGTATCCCAGCAAAGTGCTTTCCACCTCCGTACAGGAAACAAACTCTTAACTGCTTCTGCAATGAGTTGGTCCCGTTCCCAGGAATGTTTCCCTTCCATTAAAAAAAAGCCCAAGAAACAAAAAACCCAAAACAAAACAGGAATAAGAAAACACTTTTTTTTTGCCTATTAGCACTAGATAGGCGTAAGCACAAAATATGTCCATGCATTCCTCTGAATGAGGCAAGACAAGGTTTGCTGGACCTTCCCACACTGGAATGCACCAATGTGCCTGTCCCTTTGCCCAGTCTCTCTTGAAGGAGCTTTTACTTGGAGCTGAGCAAAGCTTTTTTCCTCCTTATGGGAAATTCTGGTGCCAGGATGTTAAACCCTAACTTCCTCACAACAGCCTGCCAGTGATGACTTGCACCCGGTGGGCTGTGACAGGGTATTTTCTCTCCTGGTGAGATGAAATGAAGCGGAAGCTGTCCAAACAGTGAGCATAAGAGATCCCATTCCTCTCTCTTCCTGACCCTGTCCCCCTGGTAGTGCAGCCTGTGCTGGGAGCCCATAGCCATAAGTGTTTGTGTCTCTGTCAAAAATCCTGCAAAATCTTTGTTTGGAAACAGGAATGGAACCTCTTTTTTTAAAAACTGGAAATATGTGTCCAAATACCATTCTGGGCAGACCAGAATGTTGACCTCTGTCATACAGTCAAAGATACAGCAAAGCAAGCTGAACAACACAAAAGAGTGAGATAGACGTAGAGTGAAGAAAGAAAGCAGTTGAAAACACTGAGTGGCTCTTGAGAAAGCTACACAGAAGTATTTCTTGAAGATCTCTAAAAAACTTATGAACCAGCTTTGTATGTTGATAATGTTGTACCAATCAACATTATGAAAATTGCAGAAAGTATTTTGAAAGAAAATATGATTTCCAGATTGTCTGGTTTTCGGGATGGATCCCCAGCAGCAGCAAGCTGGGAGCCTATCTGCCCAAGTACATTGGGGCTGAACTCTGAGCTCCCAGTACAGTGTTAGCTGTCTCAGAGTTCTCATTTTGGCGTAACAAATCTGTGTGATGATAACAAGATTTTGTGTCTTTGTCACAGTGGTCTTCAGAATAGGGTGTCAAAACTTGCCTTTTTTTCTACCGTGTATTACAGGAAAATATGTATTTACTGTGTATCCTAGTATTCCTGTAAGAAACAGGTTTTTTCACTGTACCTAAAGGGCAAAGTAAGAAAGGAACTGTGTTGTCCAGCTTTGCCTTGCATATAGGCTGTTTCTGGTTGATGCAGTTTCCTTGGGAGTCAAGAACTCGTCAGAAATACTTTGGCATAAATTAAATGTTTTCTCCTGTTGAGTCATGCTGTTACAACTATTCTAGAAAAATGAAACTTTCCATATCATTAAGATAAACTTTGGTGTCTTAGTCTGTGAACTTCCCTGCAAGATGCTCCTCAGTTAAGGCAGAATATCTGTGTTGTGTTTTTCTGACTGAATGCTTTTAGAAAGGATATGACAAAAATAAATACACAACTCCGCTTCCTTGGCAGAGGCAATGCTGGCTGCTGGCTGCTGAATGACTAACCAGTTATACATCATTATCATGCTCTGCCACAACTGCAAGGTGAGGATTGCCCAGAAGAAAAACAAAGGTATTTGGGTCCTTTGCATTTAAACTTCCAGGCTGAAGATCTGACCGGGGGATTGAGCAGCTGGCAGGGTAGGCCTGATAGGAAACACAAAAAAAGTTAAAATGGTTTACTTTTTGTTATCATGTACCTTTTTGTTGTAGCTTGAAGATGAATACCTGAAGCCCTGCAAGACAGATTAAAGCACAGGCACCAGCAGTGCACGCAAAGAATCTGTTCCCAGGACAATGAAAGGATGCCAAGCCATTCTGCTTTCAATTCTGTGAGTGTTATACCTCCTGCTCCAAAGACTGCAAGGACAGATTTGACTTTTTGCTTTTCCTTGCCATCCTTTTCTGGGGGCACTTAGGGTAAGAGCATCCCAGGTTCAGCCTGCCTGGCATTGCTGTGGCCAAGTTGACGTGCTGGCACATGCTGGTTACCAGTGGTAAGTATGAGGAAGCAGTTTCGTGCTGTTTACAAAGATTTGGAAAGTGTGCTTTCTGCTTGTCACATGCTGGTCAGTGGATTCCTGCCTCCCTCTGTTACTTTCCTTCTGCTTCTGCTTTTTCTTTCAGGCAGGGATCTGGGGCAGAGTGTTGTCTGGGTTGGGTCACTTCTGCACTGCTCACTTGTCTTTTCTGCTGAGAAGGCAGCTCTCAATGTGGACACTGACGCAGAGGAGGAAAGAGAGGAAGGGAGGGGATGGATCCTGATCCTGCAGGATCCTTCCGTGTGAGACTGGGAATGGGAAGTGCTTAAAGAGTGCATCATGCCCAGTTTGGGTACTGCTTGTGCTGCTGTTGGATAAACACGAACATTTAAACAAGACAGCTTCAAAAATAATGGTCACATCTCTATCTTATCCCCATCTGCCTGCTGGTAACGTCTCATGTGGTGTCTCTGCTTGGAACATCTGCAGTTACAAAAGCACAGGCTTGTTGCAGATCCATGTGCTTCTCTTAGGAAAAAATGTGTAGGTGAAGGTGTGCAGCTTATTTTAAACAGTATAAAAGAGAAAGATTAATCATAGCTTAAACTTGGAGGAGGAGAGAAAGCACCTACAAGGTGCACCTTTATTCAGTGCTAAGCATGCAGTTACTCTGAAGAAAAAGCAGTTGAAGAGTATTCTCATTTTAAAAGAGAAGCTTTCTCCTAGTTTAGAGCCTTTGATTTCAGAAGAAGTTGTTTTGAGCCATGCTGCAGCTCAATTGGAAAGCTAATGCTCTGGGAGGCAGGTGGCTGGTACTTTGTGTGTGTGTGGGCAACTAGTGGAGAGCTTTTCTGTGCATCCTCAAAGCTTCCTGAGTCTGGATAATGTGATAAGCCCTGACCATCACCCCATTTCTTGGCATTTTAAGTAGCTTGCTGAAATGGACTGCTTGGTTTGTGAACTGTAGCATGGTCACACCAGTCCTTTCTTTCTGAGAGAAACCAGAAACCTGGCCCAGTGTAGATCCATCCATGATAAGAGCTGACTGAGCATGGATGTTAGGAGAAAGTGTTTTCTTCTGAAAAAACAGCTGGTGCCTACCTCAATTCTCCACAAATGCGTGGTGATGAAACCGTAACAGAAGAGTGTGCCTATTCCACACTGAATTTTGTACATGGTCTTCTTCTCCAAAACTCTCCCCAAATTAAGGAAAATTTTTTACTGTATCAGGGAGATGCAATTTTGAAGACAAAAATATACAGTAACAAGTCTCATTGAACCCAGAGTTAATATTTTGAAAACTGAAGTCTTCCCTATTGAAGAACAAGAACTATTTCAGCTGAGAGGTGCCAGAGGGAAGAGGTGGCTTTGGGGAAATTGATGACATTCTTTTCACTAGAAGACTATTTCCCTTCTCCTCTGCCCCACAGCTGCTTTGCCTCTGTTTTACAAAGTTATGCTTTTCAGCTGTCCTCTGTAGTAGACAGAAAATGCAAGGGTATCTCAGTCTTTCTGTTTCTTTTTCTCTTCATCTAATCTGCAATGCCTATTGTCATTGCAGTGGAACTGAAGGTTGCTATGAGGTGCATTTGGGCTCTCTGTGAGCTTTGCCACTTTTGATAACACAGATGCTGCTGACATGCAGCAGGAATCAGTCCATCTGTCTGCTCTCAGGCAGGGACTTTTTGGTGCAAGAGGGCAGCAAAATGTGACAATTTCTAAACAAACACAGAAAAAAAAGGGTAACTGCAATAGGAATGTTAGTGTTTGAATTTAACGGACTTCCCTTTCAGAGCTGGTAGGACGACTCCCTGCCTCTTTATGCAAACAGCATACTTGGCTATTTGACCAATGTATTACTTCAGTCAGGTTGAAAGGAATATCATCAAACCTCTTCTCTCAAAATTACCTTTGATGTTTACAGAGAGATAGTTCGCTTCAGACTGTGTCTTGTGCTTCAGACAGGAGATCATTCCTGTTCTTATTCATTTTCTGTTGACAACATATGACTGTAATGTCCTAGGAAGTTAAAGGATGCAGAGTGTTTCTATAAAACAATTTGACTCCAACACTTAATATATGTATCACTCTATATATTGATAATATTTTTACATAACTTACATAACTTGTTTGTGCTGAGATGTTCTGTTTCTCAGCACAGTGCACAACTCCCAGTACCTACCAGACAAAAAGTATCAAAAGCAGAGATACAGAGAGGTAAATGCAGTTCTGCCTGGGAACCATTTCTGCACTTAATAGTGGAGGAAGTGATTATGAAATAATCACTTGCACAAAACTGGTTGCATCAGCCTTTCCAGCAATGCAAGTTGACTGACAAAAAAAAGAGACTGACGCTAAATTTTATCTTTCCAAGAAGAGAGTTCAACCACAGTCTGTTCTCATTTTTGTGTCCCCAGTCAGCAGTTATGGTAGAATTGGTTGAAATGTGAGTTTGAAGGGTGAGCCATACATGCTGGACAATCCTGGACTCTTCAGAAGCCATGGTTTCCTCAGGGGAGCCACCACTAGAGGAAAGATATGGAAATTGGTACAATTCACTGGCAGCATAGTTAAAGAACACTGGGAACGTGAAGTTTTGTTTGAAGAGAACAATATTTTGAAGCTGAAATATTTTCTCACATCGGGGCTGTCACCTCATGAGACCTGCCAAAGATTTCCAGCTTTTGTTGTGTTTGCAGGTATGAGGTGACCACTCAGATGCTATGACCAGCACACGAGGAGACTGAAACACAGCATGCAGGGCACAAGGTAAGTACTTAACCTCTGCTTATTCAGGGTTTACAGGTACTGTTCATCTGCAGTCCTGGAACTGTTTACGGTTCAAACTGGGGGAAGTGTTCTTTGGCACCTGTGGCAGGAAACACAGCCCTTCTTTGCATTAAAATCAATATTGTTCTAATTACATCCACTGTTTATAGGGTGACGGTAACATCCAATTCCCGTCTATTACTGGTGTTGTTATACAGAAAAGTGTGATAGACTTCATTGCATATCAGTTCTGCCTTTCCAGTAAAGAATGTGAATTGCTAACACAGTTTACAAAAAGGTGTGGCAGGAGCTCTACTTTTAGAAGCCCTGAGGCTGGTGAGACTCCATGCAGGGGACCCCAGATCTCTTCCAGGAAAGTTTGTGATTTTGGAAACCTCAGCCCACTGGCAGGCTCTGTTTGGGCTTCTGCCTGCCATGTAGCCATACAGAATGGGCAGGCTGATTCTGCAAGGGCTGTGAGCATTTGTAATCATAGACTCACAGAATCACTTTGGTTTAAAAAAACCCTTAAGACCATTGAGTCAAACCATTAGCCAAATATTGCCAAGCCTATCACTAAACTATGTCCCTAAGCACCATGTCTGCATGTCTTTTAAGTACATCCAGGGATGGTAGCTCTACCACTTCGCTGCGCCATCTGTTCCAGTGCTTGTTTGCCCTTTCTCCGAATTTTTTTTTCCTAATATCCAGTCTAAACTTCCTTTAGTACAACTTGAGGCTATTTCTTCTTTTCCTGTCACTTGTTACCTGGGAGAAGAGACTGACCCCCACCTGCCTACAGTCTCATTTCAGGCAGTTGTAGTTGTGATAGTCTCCTCTGAGCCTCCTTTTTCTCCAAGCTAAACAAGTATACCTCCCTCAGCTGGTTCTCTTAAGACTTACATCCTAGACCCTTCCCCAGCTCAGTTTCCCTGCTCTGCACATGCTCCAGTACCTCAATGTCCTTATTGAAGTGAGAGGCCCAAAAGTGAATGCAGGATTTGAAGTGTAAACTTCACCAGTGCCGAGTGCATGGGCATAATCACTGGTCCTGTTGGTCACACTATTCCTGGTACAGGCCAGGATGCCATTGGCCTTCTTGGCCACCTGGGCATATGCTGGACCATATTCAGCTGCCTGTTGACCAGCGCCTCTGATTCTTTTCTGCTGGGCAGCTTTCCAGCCACTCTGACCCCCAACATTTAGTGCTGCATACGGTTGTTGTGACCCAAGTGCAGCACATTGTGCTTCATTTTGTTAAGTCTCATACAATTGGCCTCAGGCCATGGATCCATCTAATCCAGCTCCCTCTATAGAGCCTCCTTACACTGCAGCAGATCAACACTCCCACCCAACTTGGGTGTCTGCAAACTGAGTGTGCACTCAATCCCCTCATGATTAGATCATTGATGATCTAACCCCCTAACCCTCATGGGGTTAAATCTTCCCCTATTTGGGGCTGAAACATCCAGCTGTAGCTTCTTTGCTGAGAGGAGGCATAATGTAAGATATGAAAGAGGTGAGAGCCATAGCCAATGTGCATATAAAAAAGCAGGACACTAAGAATGGCCCTTAATGGCTCTTGACAAGTGATATGCCTGTACTCCAGGGATGAGCAACACACCATGGTTGCAGGGCTGAGAAGCTTGAGTAGGAGAGGAAGACTGATATCACAGGATAACATTTAAAAAAATAAATTAATCTGAGATTACTAATAAAAAGGTGCAGGATTTCAAGAGTTTTCAGCTGCTGCTAAAAACTAAAATTTGACCCTACCTTCTCTTCTTTCTGTTTCCCACAGCAAAATGTCCATCCGAGCACAATGCGAATCTAGACCTACACACGCCTGGCAAGTGCTGGCCATCTACATGGTCTTAGCTGCAAACCTCTCCGAACAGCAAGCACTGAAGCAAGCTTGTCCTTCATGTGATGCCAGTCAGCTTTGCAACTGCTCCTCCATGGGCTTAGACTTCATTCCCATGGGACTCACGGCCAAAATCAGAGTGTTAAACCTGTCCCACAACAGGATAAAGCGCATCCAATCCCAGGACCTGCAGCAGGCTGTGAACTTGAGAGCCCTGCTGCTGCAGTCCAACAAAATCAGCTCCATAGATGAGGACTCGTTTCAGTCCCTGGCAAAACTGGAGCTCTTGGACTTATCAAATAACAGCTTGGCTCACTTGTCCCCTATGTGGTTTGGGCAGCTTTTTTCACTCCAGCACCTCCGCCTTCAAGGCAATTCCTACAGAGAGCTGGGGCAGAGCTCCCCCTTTTCTAGTCTGAGGAACCTGAGCTCTCTCCACCTGGGCAACCCGCAGTTCTCTGTGATAAGGCAAGGGAACTTTGAGGGCATTGATCTTCTGCAGCAGTTGTGGATTGATGGCAGCAATCTCAGTCAGTACGAGCAGGGAAGTTTGAAATCAATTAAGAAGATAGATCACATGATCCTAAACATAACAAGTATTAATATATTCTCAGAAATTGTTAGGGACCTTCTGCACTCTGTCACTTGGCTGGAAGTGACAGGAGTCAAATTACCGGTTGAAAAAACAAGCTTGGTGCAGAATTCCACACGTCCTTTTAGGTTACAAAAATTAACATTTAAAGAAACTTTCTTCACAGATCAAACTGTTAGTCAAGCAATAGTGTCACTGAAGGAAATCACCTCTTTAAAAGAGATAGAGGCAATCAATTGTGTGCTTGAGGGGAAGGGAATATGGAACACTAGAGAAATTGCAAGGAGTGGGCGAAGTTTTGTTGAAACAATAACTATAATAAATGTAATAATTCAAAATTTTCATTTGTTTTTTGACCTGGAAGGTATGGAATCACAAATTAAGCAACTAAAAAGACTCACTATCGCAAGCTCTAATGTTTTCATGGTACCATGCAAACTTGCAAGACATTTTTCATCACTTCTGTATCTGGATTTTCATGATAATTTGCTTGTAAATATACGTCTAGATGAGACAATCTGTGAAGGTTCCTGGCCTTCATTGAGAACTTTAAATCTAAGTCAGAACTCTCTAAAATCTCTGGAACAGATTGCAAATTATACAACACGTCTACCCAAACTGAACAATCTTGACATTAGCCAAAATAATTTTGGTGAGATTCCAGGTGCGTGTGAATG